>JAZKJV010000777.1:0-600000 GCA_037367405.1 Ottelia alismoides
TAACCAACATTTAAATTTTGTTATCCAATATCTCATGAGTGAGCTCATATCTTCCGGCTTAGTAGCGAACCTATATGATCCCTTTGAGAGATCGTATTGCTCATATTCCCTTTTATGCACACCCATTAATCAGTGTATAAACCTAGGTAGATCATCAAACTAATCAAGGATGGATGGAGGGGGGTAAGGAGAGGCAAATGCCCCCACCCTCAATTATTGAAAAATTAATACATTCCATACATAATTAAAAAATATCACTCCAAATAGCACCCTTAATAGTTTCGCCTCCCATAATAACTCCCTCGCGTAGTTCCCCTTTCCAATTATCTCTTGTACGCTCTCTCTCTCCCTCCCTCCCTTCCCTCTCTCTCTCTCTCTCTCCAAAAATAGCATCCTCAATTATTTCCCCTTATTCACTCTCTCTCTCTCTCTTCTTCTCTCTCTTGCTCTCTTCTCTCTCTCGTTGATTCTCTCTCTCTCCTCCTCTCTTGTTGACTATATATATCTCTCTCTTTGTTCTCTGGACTCTCTAGTGCCCCTCCCTTGATTTCATCGATAGTTTCTTTTGAGCGATTCTATTTTTTTATATAAAATTGGACAAAGTTTTGCTGATATTAAGATTCAAATTCGAAGGATAGGTACCTTCTATTACATAATTTTTCTACTAACATCAAACTTTTAATTTTAATCCTTTTTTGATATATTAGCATATGTATGATATCAAGATGGTCATGGTACATAATCCTAATTGTACAAAGGGATCTGTTATGCAACTTATTATTCTTCATTTCAGATTAAGGAGTTATTCACAATAATTTTTATTGAATAATGGCTCACCATGGGCACATATGTCCAATAATGCATACTAAATGTGACTACATGAACCTAGACTCAAGAAGAGGGCCATCCTAAATCCAAGGAGATCTAGGAAAGTGAGTCTCTTGGACCTCAGAAGATGTGATATTTGAGGGGTTCAATGAGAGGTTTGCAAATTCTGAACAAACTCCCCCCACCAAAGGACCATCTTTGATTTCAAATTGAGTTGAAAAGAGTAGGATGAAACAAATCAAGGAGATGATTTTGATCTCACGGGAAAGCACTAAAATATGTGATCTTTGAATGCATTTAAGTAAAAACAAAATACAAACCCTAAATTCACCAACTCACACAGTGAAGGCTGCAAAGGTCAAACTAATTATCTTTATAATTTTAAATTGGTGATAGAAAAATCTTATGCATATGTTACACACAAGTGTATGTCGCTGACACCCATATGTGGTTATATTATTCCTTAATCAAAAGAGTGAACATCTTAGGTTGTTGAGTTATATCACACTCCTAAGGGCGATAATAGACCGACAAACCAAAATATCAACTATGCTTGAAGGCGATCACTTACATCTCCCAAACTCATAAAAGTCATATCTAGATACATATGGTGCAGGTACAGGGTTCATGATCTAACCTTAAGGTTACATCCTCACCAACTCAAAGTTTGGAGGTAAGTACATGTATACAAGGATGGGGTTACTCTTCCATATGACAAGGTAGAAAATATTCCAAATTATTTAAGTCAACTTGCATTAATAGTCTTAATTTTAAGATTAGGTTATCACTTAAGTATTGGTTAAGCAGAAATCATACACCTATGTCAATACCTATTCCTTTTTATCTAAGTTTTATAAACTCAAGAGAGGGATTCAAGATAACAAATGCAAGTGTAAAAACAATGATGCATGCCTATTTAGGAATACTTATAGTGATTCCCAACACTCCATGTGGTATACACAACAAAAATATAAAACTTATTCTATATGTGATGCAAGTCAAAAAAATACTCCTAAGCATAGATTCTATTAGCGAGGAAGAACTTAATATAAATTATCCTAATGAGAACATGCTATAGTGCATCTTGTAGGTGTAGCAAGTGTGGCCCTATATTAATTTAACACAATAAGAAATCCTAAATAGCTCCAAGAGCCGTGTGCCTCCTTAATAAACGGGCCACTCAAGTCGAGCCCCACCCTTTTAAGGAAAAGGATGAAATAGGTCTTTACAAACACAAAATAATAAGAACTATCAAAGCCTCCTTTACACATGCGAGAACTTAAATGAGAACCCTTTTAAATGACAAATAATATTACAATTATTGTAAAAATGATATGTGAAATTCTGTTGTATGGGATTTTTCATGTTTTGATTTAAATGATATATGAAAATGTCATTACCCAAATAATCCCCCTACAAACAAACAATTTTTTTGTGTTCTTCTCAAGTTGCAAAATTAAGACCAAACGAATAATGAAGCAAGAGAAATTTTTGCTACTTATTTACCAGTATAACGGACATGATCGAACTCGGGGAGGCTATAATTCCCGAGGGTTATACAAATAAATGACGAAAAATCAGTTAAGAGAAAAAGCATCTCAAAGCAAACTATCCTTGATTTTTGTGGAATTTTTTCTTTTAAATTTTTTATTTTTTATTTTCTAATTTTTATTTTCTGATTTTAAAATTTTTAGTGATTTTAATTTCGCGATTTTTTTAAATTTTCAAATAAGCAACATTATGCATAAGGTAAGCAATACACACACCACACTATTTTTATATTTTTTAATTAATAAAAAATGCTCAGAAAAATCTAGAGAATTTTTTGTTGGGTGTTAAAGACTTTGAAATGTTTTTGAGAATTTTCGTAGAATTTTCAGATGTTTTTGTATTTTTCTAAAAATCAAATAGTGGAAAAAATGATAAACAGTGCACATCCTGGAGTAATTTCCTACTTAAAAATATTTTAAGTGTCCAAAACTCCTGGGAACTATTTTTATAATTAAAATAGGCAAATATCTACAAATAGGAACTGAAATCATGATTTTTAGATTTTGTAGATTTTCTTATTATGTTTATAAGATTTTTAGTAGTTTCCATTTTTTGGGTTATTAAAAGAATTAATTCATGAAATTTGGATAGAAATTATAAGACCATAAAATAAAACTAATCCCTTTTTTGAAATTTTTAGAGCAATATTTGAATTTTAGGAAAATTTGAATTCCAGGAAGAGAAAAAGACAATATTTTTAATTTTTAATAATATTAAATTAAAATAAAATGCAACGAAAAAATTTATACAATGACAAGACACACAACAGGAAAAGCGAGGTTTTTCAGAGAGAATGGCATGACTGCGGCCCTAGTACACTCAGGCTACTTCTTTCTCTTTCTCCAAAGCGAATAAATAGTTGGAGTGAGAGCTATTAGAGAGTTAGAAGTGTCAGAGCGGACTAGGTAGCATCACAGCAGCTTACTGGGGATACAAAGGCATTCCAGGGGTGGCGAAGAAAGAGGTATGGAAGTGAGAAGGGAAAAAAGCGAGTGAGTCCACGGAGACAACAACTAGGCAAACCGACGCATTCTCACTGCATCTGAGGGTGGATCTCGTGCGCCTAGTCATCAGTGGTCCAGCCACCACGGCGCAGAACGGGAGCATGGTCCCGTCGATTCCTGGTCCCGGCTCTCTTTCTCGGGAGTGAAGATTGGTCATCCTTTTTTCGATTTTAGATCTGAGTCTCTCCGAGAACTGAGTTCCCATCCGGGATCGTGGTTGGCTGGTCCTTGGGGATTCGAGGTCTCCTCCGCAGAATAAATGGACTAGAAAGAAGCACGAGTCCGAGTCCTCAGTCTGTCTGTCGCAGGCACTCCTAGCTGTCTGTGTCATGAGCTCAGTTCGCTGTTGGCTAGCTGTGGAGGGCAGGACAGCGGACTTGAGTCTACCCAAAAAAATTTCTCGAATTTTCAGATCAATAAAAACATTTATTTCAATTAAAAAAATAAGCCAATAAGTAGTCTGGAAATACAGGGATTAAAAGCAACTATTTAAGTTTCTGGAATTAAAAGATAATAGAAATGAAATGCAGGGAGAATATAACAATTTGCCCACTAAAAGCGTGGGACGTACGTGCTGGAGGTTGGCGGGGACTGTTTTGCATTTTACAATACTTTCAAGGGTGTGATTGTAAGTTTTCCAAATTGTTTTACTTACTAGGGTTCCTCTTCGTTGCTTCGTTCTTGATCTCAACCAAATCAGGGGGCACAGGTGCAAGGGGCGCCGTCGTTGGTCTGTTCTTCATGCCAAAGGGAGGGCAGTGCCTTGGTGAGATTCGCAGAGGCACGCGACTAAAGATGGAGGTGATGATCTGTGCGAGGCGGTCCCAGGAGGTCGGGGTCGCGGCTTGCTGGAGCGGCGTGGGTCTCGCAACGGCTGTGCAGTTGATGAGGGAGGTGATGGCGCGTCGCGGTGCTGGAGAAGGGTCGACGGTGGATGGTGCTAGGGTGATGACCGATGGTTGCTGGAGATTAGCCGCTTCAAGCGGCGGCGATGGCCCAGTGGTGTTGCACTGGAGAGGAGGGAGACGCACAGGTGGGGTAGCTTCTCAAAGGCGGAGGAGAGTGGCACCGCTCCAGGAGTCAGGCGACGGTGATGGCTGCATGCATGCAATTGGCGCGATGGGGCGACGCCAAGACAATGGTGGGCCGATGAGGAGCGGCGGCGCGGTGTGGGAGAGGAGGATCGACGATGTGGTGTTGGCTGTGGCCGGCGATTTGGATGGGCGGCGTTTTTATAAACAATAGCAAATATAAAAATTATTTTTATTGATATTTTTTTGGAAACAGAATTGACAATTTTTTTCTTTTTTGTTTTCTATCTTTTTTAGATAATCCTGCAAAACAAATGTCAGAGAAAAGAAAAAAAATCTATTTTTTATATATTTTTGATTTATAAACAAATGAATACGTGAGCACCACGACTCGATCTCAAATCAAAACGGAATGCGTGAACGGGGATCCAATGGAAAATAAGGAATGGATTTGACTCTTCAGCCACTATATGTGGACATAGTTGACAGATCGTGATAGGTAGAAAAGAACGTGGAGAGATTGAGATGTGAGATGAAAAATCGAGATCAGTGATGAATCTCATATTCATCACTCTAAAGTAATTAATTAAGCTCAAATCCCTAAATTCATTGGCATTTCTTCATTTATTCTGTATATTTAGCATTTATGCATGTATTGATAAGAATTGCATTGCACAAAATAAGAAGCTAAAAATCTCAGCCAAAATAACCTACAAAATAGCCTAACTTCCCTGATTTTTAACTAATTCATGTTAACCTCAAATAACTTGAAACCACCTCTATTGTGTACATATCACTAACAAGAATAAATAAAAAATACAAAAAAAATCACTAACCTTAATAAGTGGACCAAAAACCCAAACCCAAGTTCTAGGATTTCCGGACTAAAAACTTGATATCTTCGTCATCTAGTATTCGATTTGATCCTACTTACTTTTGAACTAATTTACATTCAAATACCTTCAAATAAAGACCAAGTTAGCTCATATGTGAATGTTGGGTTTGTGCCTCTTTTGTACATTTTGTATTTTACCTGATTTTGACCTATTATTTTATGTATATAATTAACTTATTTATTTTATTTCTTTTTCATTTATTTTCTTTTTAAAATATTTATAAAAGGCGTAAAAATCCAAATCTAGAATAAGCTTGAAATCAAAGAAACTAACTGAGTCCGAGTCTTCATTAATTGTCTCTACAAAAATTGTCTTTTTCGTGTTTTATTTCATTTCTTCTTTTTTTATTAATAAAAATGCAAAAAAATTATATTGATATGGAAATATTTATCTTTAATTTATCGTATTTTTTCGGATTTTTATCTGATTTAAAAATGACAAAAAATTATAAAACCCAAAAAACAAGGTATTCTATGTACATGGATACCCCAAAAATATCAATTTGTGCAAACGATAGATTTTGGTTTTGGATTCTGCATGAAAGTTGTAAATCTCATCGAGACGAGCAACTTTTGTGAAGAAACTTTTTCGATCCGAGGTCGTTTGCTATTTATTCCGGATTTTTCTTTGTATTTATTTTTTGATTTTTGTGGGACTGACACATGGCAGCTCCTAGAGCCGCCACGTGTCACCCCTTTTAACCTTTATTTTTTATTTTTATTAAGAAATTTAAAAAAAATTAAAATTTAAAATAAATAACACATGACACAATCAGGATCGTCTGATCTCGGTCGATCAGACGACCCTCTGATATCGCTCCCGCACCCTTAGTTAGTTCGGTCAATTTAATGTCCAAATCAAGTTAAAGTCGTTCGTTGCAGTCGGATACGAGAGGGAATATCAAAAACCACTTTAATTAGATTCGAGTTAATTTCAAGCGGCAAAAATTTTTTTTACTTGGTGAAGTCCAAGGTCGGTCTCAGGGAGGCAACTGTCTCCTTAGGTCAAATTTCAGCAAAATCAAGTGTGAGATTTTCGGGGAATATATTTTTTGGTCTTTTTAATTTTTATGCAGACATATGCAGACAAATCTTAGCCAATTTAACGTTAAATTTAATTGATGTATCAAATGAAGTCCAAAAATAATGAAAATTGGCCAGACAGTTATTTATGATGAAAATGACCTACACTAATTTTTTTGGAATTTTTCGACTCAAAATGAATTTACTGTGAATTAAAGAAATAGAAAGAGTGATTTTCAGAATTTAATTTTTAATAAATATCAAATCACAATTTTTTCAAGAACTAAAATTACCCTAGGTGGCTCTAATGAGAAGGGACCTAGGGAAATTGACAGAACTTAATTTTACTGTGAAATGAATTTACTAAAATTAATTTAAGAAAATCACTAAACAATTTATTTAGGCCTCAATATGCGTGAAAATGCTATGAAATTTTTATGGTGTGTTAAAAATGATGTCCTTAAGCTACTGTGAATTTTTGATAATTTTTGAAGGCACAGATAATTAATTAAAAATCAAAAGGCATCACTGGGCAAAATATGTCAACAATGAACCATTTAATTCATTAATAATTCAAATAAGCCTACAAAAATCATACACGTGTACTGATAGGCAGAGGACAAAATTTCCAACAACATGCAATTTTTAGAATCTCAAAATGATGAACAATGTACTCTATGGACACGTGCAAACACAAGGGCGTAAATGCAATACTGGAAATTGAAACTTCAAAGATTAAACATGCTGACAGGGACTAAAATGCAATTACCGATAACATGCGGGACTTGTATGCAATTTCTCCACGAATCACGTGCTCCTCGCGTGGGGTCTGCTTCACAGGGACCTTTTTGTAATTTCCATAAGCTTCAGGGGCGTCTGTGCAAATAATCCAGGTCGCACGTGCTCCTCACGTGGCCGACCTCGGTTCGGAGGGCGTCGGAGGCTCGGAGCGAGGCTCGGGTCTTCTGGAGGTTCGGTCTAGCCTCGGTGCAGCTTCGGGTCACCCGAGCCTAGGCTTAGGAGGCCGAGGCTCGGATGCGTTGACGTGGCGGCCTGGAGGCCCTTGGATCAAGATGATCCAAGGGATGTCGATGAAGATGCGTGGCGACTTGCGAGGCGTCGGATCAGAAGCGCGATGAACGGTCGAGGACGGGAGCGGTGAGGGAATACGTGGCGGGACGAGGACCGTTCGATCGGATGATCGTACGTCTGCTGCTGCGTCGTCTCGAATGGTCCTCCGCCACCTGCGGAGGAGAAGGCGGTGCTCCGGTGGGACTGGGCTTGCTCCGCCTCGGTCGCCAGGCGTCGATGAAGGACGTCTCGAGCTCCCAAGTAGCTCAGGAGAAGCGGGAGTGCACGGCGAAGCCTCCGGTGGCCTCAAGAGCCTTGGAGATGGGCTGGAGCTCGGCGTCGATGAAGCTCGAAGGGAGCTCCGGCGAGGTTCCGGCCAATGAATAATTTAGGACCTGCAAAGGGTTAATCATATAGCCGAGGCGTGCAGGTGCTCGTGGAGGGAAGTGAAGTGATCGGCGAGGCCTGAAATGGCGTGAGGTGGTCCGACGAACGAGCTCCGGCCAAATGGCGGAGCTGCTCGTCGGAGGAACGTGGTATGCGTTGTCGGAGTGTGCGGAGGGTACTGCGATGATCGGAGCTTCGACGCGAAGCTCGTCGAGGTGATTGGAAGGCGCGAGGATGGTCAGTGACGGCGAATAAAAGCTGAGAAAAAACAAGAAAAAGAAGAAGAAGATCGGAGAACGATGGAGGGAGTTACCTGGGAATTGGAGCTCAGCTGGGAGTTCCAGGGTCGTCGCTCGAGGGATCGGTAGGGTCCCGAGCTCAGGCAGCAGCTCGAGGGAGGCTGCAGCACGGCGGTGGCGGCCGTGGATCTCGCCGGAGTTGGAAACCTCTCTTCGCTTGACAACTCAACAAATTGCTGTCACCAATAGGTAGCTTGGAGCTCAAGGAATCTCTCTGGAGTGGCGGATGGGGGTGAACGGTGCCGGTGGCTGGGTATTTATAGGGAGAAGTTGATGGGTTAGCTGGTGGACTGGCGAAGTTGGTGGCCGTCGTGGGGCGAGTATGGTGGAGATGGTGGTGCTTGAGGGAGATGGCGAGGGAGAGGGACGAGTGGAGGATGTCGTGGGGAGGTCAGCGGGCTTCTGTGGTGGTAGATGCGCTGCCAAGAATAGGAAGGGGGTGCGTGTTCCGCAAGGTCGAGATCGTGTGAGAGAGAGCGATCGGAGGTTGACGATGCAGCTCAACCGTTGGATCTGGAGATCCAACGGTGGAGGGCTAAAAGCGAGATGACGGGCCAGATTAGATCTGAGGCACGTGATCGGAGGGCCGATGGAGCAGCCACGTGGCGTGTCGAGGGCGAGGCGCTAAGGAATGGCTCAGATGGAATCAAGGGCCTGATCGATCGGCTAAGGAGATAGGCAGAAGCTGCGGTTGAGATGGAAAGTCCAGGGCGCGATCGAAGGGCGCATAGCGCGCCACGTGTCTGGCTGAGGGAGCGGCGCTAATGGAGGGATCAGATGGAGCGCGGGGGCGATCTGACGGCAAGGAGAAGGGAAACGCGTGGAAAGGCCTGGGCCGTTGGATCTGAAGCGAGATCCAACGGTGGAAGGCGCAGGCGGATGAGGCGATGGGCAGCGGGCCGCGTGGCGCAACCAGAGGGCGCCACGTGGCCTGCTGTGAATGGCTGGAGAAAGAAACACGTGTAGAGAGAAGAGGAAGCCGAATTTGGAAAAACTCAAAACATGAAAGTTGTAGATCTTCATGAGATCTACAAGTTTCATGTTGACCAAAGACGGAGATGAGGTCAAATATGATACATAAATACAAGGATACATAAATATACATGTGTAGTATACAAAAGGATCCAAAAACCCAAGTTTCTCATACAAGCTCCAATTTCAATGAAATCAGTCTCATTTTGAAGGTCTTTTAATGTGTAGTATTCTAAGAGTGAGTAGACCTAATTAGGGGTCTGTATGAGGGCTTTATGTATGTTTAAATGTACAAGGGTTCTCAAGATATTTGGGCTATTTTACAAGGGTGATTTTTGGCATTCTTCCCTCTATTATTAAGGAATATATACATATATTATAGAGAAGAAGTTATTTTGATGAAGAGGTATTTTACAGGGGATTTTTGGCTTCTTATTTAAATGCAGATGAGCTGCTAAAATGCATGAATTATGGATGCATGCATGAGTGTTATTTATGCAAGATAAAAGGAAATATGCCTCTATTTTCTCGGGAACAAGGCTCTATTTTTGACTTTTGGAGTGATGAATAACAGATTCATCAACCCCCTATACTTAAACCTTGCTCGTCCCCGAGCAACTAAATGAAATGCAAGAGTGAAATGAAATTGGGTTCCATACCAAGGTCATGAACAAAAGTTAAAAATAGAGCTAGACTTGACCTTTGGATTACTCATGTGTCGGAACCTTATTGGGATCTGAGTTTAAGACTTATCAGACTTCAAGTTCCACAAGTCTTCTATTCAAGACTCCTCAACTTACCTAATCAGAACAAGTCTACATACACAAACCCTAATGACTATGAATCTTTTCATGCGGTGTAAGTGATAGATGACTCCCCACCTCAGAAGTAACAAAGAAACAATCTCCCCCAACCTGGTAACTCTAATGCCTCGGTCTAGCAACTCTTTCCTCGAGAAGCGGGGTATTCCCTTCTAAGTTCAAGTTCAACCGGCTCAAGAAGAGGAGGAAGAAGTATAGACTTTTGGAAGCTCAGCCAGTGTAGCTAAGTCTCCCGCTGCAAGTACATGGTGACCATAAGCTTTTGCTTTTCTTGACTACATATACTCCGGTGGGGTTATTAAATTTTCAATCCGACCCACCACTTTTTTGGAGTTCTTTTTGGCATATTTTTTTTTTGCCATTGTACAACATATATACATGGTGCAGCATAGATACAAGAAATTTCCTCTTGAGCCAGTAGACTATCCCTCTTTTGAAGCTTTATTGCAACCCACTGCTTCTGTCTTTAGCCTTCATCACCACTAGTCCAAGTTGAGACGCACTTCCTTCACTAGAAGAAGAAGAGAGGTTCCGCCTAGAAGTACTACCCTCATATGCTACCCCAAGCTAAAGGAAACTGTCTCCTTATCACCTCATCCGTAGAGAGCCATGTGTAAAGTGCTGGTGCATGTTAAGCCATTGTCTTTAAGAGTCATGTGTGTGTTGTTAAGTGCTCTATTCAGGCTTGTCAAGATGACATATGAACATAGACTTGGAGACTTAAAGAATTAAGTCACCTGACCTGAAAAATCTTAACTCCAGTTCCTATAAGGTTCCTCTGAAATTAGGTGGATTAAGGTCAAGTCATTTTCATCCTTAATATCTGCTCACAACTTGGTCCAGAACCCACTAGCTTTTCACTTTGCATAAGCAACTTATGCAAATGAGATGAGATGTCATGCTATGAAAATGCAAGACTCTTTTTATTTTTCTATGCAGAGATGATATGCAAGAGTAAATAAGAAGCCTATTTATTAAAGATTTTTTTTTTGATGTTTACCCACCCGTAATTATTGTAATATATATACAAAAATACGTGAAAGTACGAGCTATGGGTAAAGTATATATGTAATATATACACGCCCCCCTATACTTAGCGTGTGCTATGTCCTCAGAGCACTAAGAGCGAGGAAAAGACATAGCTCGTGCTAAGCGTAGGTGAACCAAGAAGTATAGAAATCATCTCACCCCCCCTACACTTAGGCTATGGCAGCCTAAGTATAGAAGAAGATCAAAACTGGGGTGGATGCGGAAAAGAGTGTGATGACCAATGTGATGGAGGATGTACAGTGAATCGACTTGGGTGACCCTCCCCCCTATACTTAGGCTCTGGTTATCCTAAGTATAGTCCAAGATAGTGATCTGATGAGGCGGGGATGGGTTACTAAAGTCGCGGGAGAAAGGGTAGGTTGTACAAGAATGATGATATATACAGATGAATCGGTCTGAATCTTTCGAGATGCTGCGGATGGCTGGAGTTCACTGCTGCAAGGTCTCATACGCGGCTTGATGTGGCTCTGCTGTATCTGTCTCGCGCATGAATACAATCTCCTCGACATGGACTAACTGCTCATTAGATTCGACGAAGTGTTTCAACAGCTGCCCATTCACTAGGAATGTCGGTGCGTCATCTGCGAGATCTGAGATCTCGACACATCCACTATCATGCACCGTACGGACGACAAATGGTCCCGTCCACTTAGACTTCAACTTGCCTTGGAAAATCTTCAGCCTAGCATTGAACAACCATACCTTCTGTCCAGGAACAAAGGTCTTTCGTCTGATATATCTATCATGCCAACGCTTCACCTTGTCCTTGTACACCAAACTGTTGTCGTATGCTCGGTTTCTGACTTCCACAAGCTCATTCAGATCCATGTCTCTCTGTTTCTGACCCAGGTGTGTGTTCCAGTTGACCTTCTTTATTGCCCATTCTGATTTGTGCACTAACTCTGCGGGCAAATGGCACGGCTTTCCGAATACCATTCGGAATGGGGAGGTGCCTAACGGTGTCTTGTAAGCCGTCCTATACGCCCAGAGGACTTGATCCAAGATCTGAGACCAGTCCTTCCTGTCCGGGCGGACAAGCTTTTGCAATATGGTTTTCACCTCCCTATTCGACACCTCAGCCATACCATTGGTTTGTGGGTGGTAAGGACTCGCGACACGGTGTTCGATGCCGTAGTCCTTCAGGAGTTTCTTCACCTCCCGATTCACAAAGTGGCTACCCCCGTCTGATATCATCATTTTGGGGATCCCGAACCTAGAGATTATGTTCTCTCTGATGAATTTACAGACAGTCCTGCTGTCTGCGGCTCGGGTCGGGATAGCCTCCACCCATCTGGATAGGTAGTCTACCGCAAGAAGGATGTATTCAAACCCGTGGCTGACAGGGAATGGGCCCATGAAATCGATGCCCCAGGCGTCAAAGACATCACAAATGATGACCGGCTGCATTGGCATCTCATCCCTGGAACCAACGGTTCCTCCCATCCTCTGGCAAACTGGGCACGACTTCGCGAAGGCGGTGGCATCGCGAAACAGTCGGCCAGTAGAAGCCACACTGAAGTACCTTCCATGCGGTCCTCTTCCCGGAGTGGTGTCCTCCTGCCTCTAAGCTATGGCATAAAGAAAGGACACTCTGGTATTCCTCCTGAGGAATACAACGTCTCCAGACACAATCCGGTCCTTCAAAGAAAAGGATCGGATCCTCCCAATGGTAGTGTCTAGCGTCCGACTTTAATCGGTCGATTTGGCTCTTGGGCCAATCCTCGGGAACTTTCTTGGAGACAAGATAGTTCACGATATTGGCGTACCACGGGAGTGAGTCGATAACAAAAATCGACTCGTCAGGGAAGGAGTCTCGAATTGGTGAAACCTCGGAAGTATTAAGATCTTCGAGACGAGAAAGATGATCGGCCACTACGTTCTTCTTACCAGGTTTATCACGGATATCCAAATCAAACTCCTGGATAAGTAAAATCCATCGAAGGAGACGCGCCTTCGCGTCCTTCTTCTCCATCAGGTATCGTAGCGCCGTATGGTCTGTGAACACGGTTACCTTGGATCCGATTAAGTGGGATCTGAATTTGTCCAAGGCAAACACTACCGCAAGCATTTCCTTTTCGGTAACTGTATAGTTACGCTGAGCAGAATCAAGCACTTTGCTTGCGTAGTGAATTGCAAACGGGACGCCATCTCTTCTTTGTCCCAATACAGCCCCAACAGCATAATCTGAGGCATCCGTCATGATCTCAAAAGGTAGAGACCAATCTGGGGCTTGTAAAATGGGTGCATCCATGATCATTCCTTGTAAAAGCTTAAAGGCCTCAAGACATTTGTGATCTACAATAAACTCCGTGTCTTTGCCTAAAAGCTCAGTTAGCGGTCGGGCAATCTTGGAAAAATCCTTGATAAATCTTCGATAAAATCCGACATGCCCGAGGAACGACCGCAACTGTTTTACGTTGGTTGGTGGCTGGAGTCGTCTGATCACGTCCACCTTGGCAGGGTCAACCTCCATTCCTCTCTTGGAGATGACATGCCCCAACACTATGCCCTCCGTCACCATGAAGTGACTTTTCTCCCAGGAGAGCACCAGATTGACCTCACAACATCTTTTGAGGACTCGGTCCAGATTCCTAAGGCAGGAATCAAAAGAGTCGCCGTGGACCGAGAAGTCATCCATGAAGACTTCCAGGAATTCGCCGACCATTTCGGCGAATACAGCAATCATGCACCTTTGAAAAGTACCTGGAGCATTGCAAAGCCCAAAGGGCATGCGCCTGAAAGCATAGGTACCAAAGGGGCATGTAAACGTGGTCTTTTCCTGGTCCCCGGCAACGGCGCCATTTTGACATCGCTCCCGCACCCTTAGTTAGTTCGGTCAATTTAATGTCCAAATCAAGTTAAAGTCGTTCGTTGCAGTCGGATACGAGAGGGAATATCAAAAACCACTTTAATTAGATTCGAGTTAATTTCAAGCGGCAAAAATTTTTTTACTTGGTGAAGTCCAAGGTCGATCTCAGGGAGGCAACTGTCTCCTTAGGTCAAATTTCAGCAAAATCAAGTGTGACATTTTCGGGGAATATATTTTTTGGTCTTTTTAATTTTTATGCAGACATATGCAGACAAATCTTAGCCAATTTAACGTTAAATTTAATTGATGTATCAAATGAAGTCCAAAAATAATGAAAATTGGCCAGACAGTTATTTATGATGAAAATGACCTACACTAATTTTTTTGGAATTTTTTGACTCAAAATGAATTTGCTGTGAATTAAAGAAACAGAAAGAGTGATTTTCAGAATTTAATTTTTAATAAATATCAAATCACAATTTTTTCAAGAACTAAAATTACCCTAGGTGGCTCTAATGAGAAGGGACCTAGGGAAATTGACAGAACTTAATTTTACTGTGAAATGAATTTACTAAAATTAATTTAAGAAAATCACTAAACAATTTATTTAGGCCTCAATATGCGTGAAAATGCTATGAAATTTTTATGGTGTGTTAAAAATGATGTCCTTAAGCTACTGTGAATTTTTGATAATTTTTGAAGGCACAGATAATTAATTAAAAATCAAAAGGCATCACTGGGCAAAATATGTCAACAATGAACCATTTAATTCATTAATAATTCAAATAAGCCTACAAAAATCATACACGTGTACTGATAGGCAGAGGACAAAATTTCCAACAACATGCAATTTTTAGAATCTCAAAATGATGAACAATGTACTCTATGGACACGTGCAAACACAAGGGCGTAAATGCAATACTGGAAATTGAAACTTCAAAGATTAAACATGCTGACAGGGACTAAAATGCAATTACCGATAACATGCGGGACTTGTATGTAATTTCTCCACGAATCACGTGCTCCTCGCGTGGGGTCTGCTTCACAGGGACCTTTTTGTAATTTCCATAAGCTTCAGGGGCGTCTGTGCAAATAATCCAGGTCGCACGTGCTCCTCACGTGGCCGACCTCGGTTCGGAGGGCGTCGGAGGCTCGGAGCGAGGCTCGGGTCTTCTGGAGGTTCGGTCTAGCCTCGGTGCAGCTTCGGGTCACCCGAGCCTAAGCTTAGGAGGCCGAGCCTCGGATGCGTTGACGTGGCGGCCTGAAGGCCCTTGGATCAAGATGATCCAAGGGATGTCGATGAAGATGCGTGGCGACTTGCGAGGCGTAGGATCAGAAGCGCGATGCACGGTCGAGGAAGGTCGCGGTGATGGAATACGTGGCAGAACGAGGGCCGTTCGATCGGATGATCGTACGGCTGCTGCTGCGTCGTCTCGAGTGGTCCTCCGCCACCTGCGGAGGAGAAGGCGGTGCTCCGGTGGGACTGGGCTCGCTCCGCCTCGGTCGCCAGGCGTCGATGAAGGACGTCTCGAGCTCCCAAGTAGCTCAGAAGCAGCGGGAGTGCACGGCGAAGCCTCCGGTGGCCTCACGATCCTTGGAGATGTGCTGGAGCTCGGCGTCGATGAAGCTCGAAGGGATCTCCGGCGAGGTTCCGGCCAATGAATACTCAAGGACCTGCAAAGGGTTAATCGTATAGCCGAGGCGTGCAGGTGCTCGTGGAGGGAAGTGAAGTGATCGGCGATGCCTGAAATGGCGTGAGGTGGTCCGGCGAACGAGCTCCGGCCAAATGGCGGAGCTGCTCGTCGGAGGAACGTGGTATGCATTGTCGGAGTGTGCGGAGGGTACTGCGATGATCGGAGCTTCGACGCGAAGCTCGTCGAGGTGATTGGAAGGCGCGAGGATGGTCAGTGACGGCGAATAAAAGCTGAGAAAAAACAAGAAAAAGAAGAAGAAGATCGGAGAACGATGGAGGGAGTTACATGGGAATTGGAGCTCAGCTGGGAGTTCCAGGGTCGTCGCTCGAGGGATCGGTAGGGTCCCGAGCTCAGGCAGCGGCTCGAGGGAGGCTGCAGCACGGCGGTGGCGGCCGTGGATCTCGCCGGAGTTGGAAACCTCTCTTCGCTCGACAACTCAACAAATTGCTGTCACCAATAGGTAGCTTGGAGCTCAAGGAATCTCTCTGGAGTGGCGGATGGGGGTGAACGGTGCCGGTGGCTGGGTATTTATAGGGAGAAGTTGATGGGTTAGCTGGTGGACTGGCGAAGTTGGTGGCCGTCGTGGGGCGAGTATGGTGGAGATGGTGGTGCTTGAGGGAGATGGCGAGGGAGAGGGACGAGTGGAGGATGTCGTGGGGAGGTCAGCGGGCTTCTGTGGTGGTAGATGCGCTGCCAAGAATAGGAAGGGGGTGCGTGTTCCGCAAGGTCGAGATCGTGTGAGAGAGAGCGATCGGAGGTTGACGATGCAGCTCAACCGTTGGATCTGGAGATCCAACGGTGGAGGGCTAAAAGCGAGATGACGGGCCAGATTAGATCTGAGGCACGTGATCGGAGGGCCGATGGAGCAGCCACGTGGCGTGTCGAGGGCGAGGCGCTAAGGAATGGCTCAGATGGAATCAAGGGCCTGATCGATCGGCTAAGGAGATAGGCAGAAGCTGCGGTTGAGATGGAAAGTCCAGGGCGCGATCGAAGGGCGCATAGCGCGCCACGTGTCTGGCTGAGGGAGCGGCGCTAATGGAGGGATCAGATGGAGCGCGGGGGCGATCTGACGGCAAGGAGAAGGGAAACGCGTGGAAAGGCCTGGGCCGTTGGATCTGAAGCGAGATCCAACGGTGGAAGGCGCAGGCGGATGAGGCGATGGGCAGCGGGCCGCGTGGCGCAACCAGAGGGCGCCACGTGGCCTGCTGTGAATGGCTGGAGAAAGAAACACATGTAGAGAGAAGAGGAAGCCGAATTTGGAAAAACTCAAAACATGAAAGTTGTAGATCTTCATGAGATCTACAAGTTTCATGTTGACCAAAGACGGAGATGAGGTCAAATATGATACATAAATACAAGGATACATAAATATACATGTGTAGTATACAAAAGGATCCAAAAACCCAAGTTTCTCATACAAGCTCCAATTTCAATGAAATCAGTCTCATTTTGAAGGTCTTTTAATGTGTAGTATTCTAAGAGTGAGTAGACCTAATTAGGGGTTTGTATGAGGGCTTTATGTATGTTTAAATGTACAAGGGTTCTCAAGATATTTGGGCTATTTTACAAGGGTGATTTTTGGCATTCTTCCCTCTATTATTAAGGAATATATACATATATTATAGAGAAGAAGTTATTTTGATGAAGAGGTATTTTACAGGGGATTTTTGGCTTCTTATTTAAATGCAGATGAGCTGCTAAAATGCATGAATTATGGATGCATGCATGAGTGTTATTTATGCAAGATAAAAGGAAATATGCCTCTATTTTCTCGGGAACAAGGCTCTATTTTTGACTTTTGGAGTGATGAATAACAGATTCATCACCCTCTTCTCTTCCCCTCCAACCACGTGGAGGCATTTGGGTCGTCCGATCTCGGTCGATCGGATGGCATCTGTATGCCATTTTCTTCCTCCCCCTCTCCCAATTAGGCGACAGCGCCACGTGATCTCCGCCACCCCCATGGCGATTCTCGCCGCCCTCACACTCCCTTCCATCCATGGTCGCTGCCTCCTTATACATCGAGCTTGGCAACCGTCCTCTTCTATCTCCATTGCGAATCAATCCTCCCATCAATCAAATCTTTGCCCATAACTTATCTCCCCAATTTTCTCCATCAGTCACCGCCACTCCCAATCAACCCCCCGTTCCATCTCCGTCAACCCTCTCTCCCCTCTATTTAACGAACTCCACCACCACATCTTCAAGTCATCCGCCGATTACCCAAGGAAGAAGAAGACCCGACGGTGACAGCATCGGCTCCCTCTTCCTCGGCGAGATCCAAGTCACCTCATCCTCGTCGTAGTGTCGCATCTTCGTTGGTGACTGCGTCGGCTCCGGTCTCCATTGAGCAAATGACCTCCGCTTGCATCTCACCACCATCGGAGCTCTGCTCCTCCGCCACGACTCCAACACTGCTCCACTTCGTCACCATCTACTCCAACATCTCCGATACGCTACTTCCACCGCCTACGACTCGCCTCCTCCATATTTCAGCTTCGCCACCGATAACCGACGCCTCTCCTGCACCACTCCTCTGCGCTTCGACTCCAGCAGCTCTAGTTTGCCTCCAGGTCTGTCATGCCTTCGAGCAACCTCCAGGCGATTCGCTACCTCTGCATCAAGCCCCGTCGTCGCATGGAATTCCTTCATCGACAAAGCTCTTCCATGACAGCAACACCAGCCAGGAGGCCCCACCACCCCAACGTCATTCGACTTTCGGACGACACCTTGCCTCTGCTTTAGTGGTCGGAGCCACCACTATTTTGCCCCTTTCCGTCAGGCCCGTGACCCAAGCCCCCGGCACGTATGTCGCATGTGTGTTAGGGGGATGCCTGGAAAGAAGGCCCCCCTCACGTGATAGGAACATGCGTGGAGTGCTAATTACATTGAAGCCTCTGATAGGTCCTTGATTTGCTGAGATCCCTATTACTGCAAAGTCACGTGCATTGCATGTGACTGATTGGAAATATTGCGTAAAGCCCTCGGAGGACTAGCAGATTACATTTCGCCCCCTATCGCTCAAGGGTCATGTTCCTAGCACGTGATCGCTTGAGATTTTTGTAGAAATACCCCTAGGGGTAAAGGTATTTACCCATCAACCCTGTGCTGCATTTTATTTTATTTATTGTAATTACACTAAGATCCTTGTGTTTCCTTTTTATTTTGAACATCTACATTGCATTATTTTATTGTTCAAAAAAATACATGATGTTTCTCTACTAATTCTCTACCATATGATATAATTGTGATATTTTTGTGATCTGTGCTTAATTAATGATTAAATGTTTTGTGGAAAATTGCATATTTTGCCCACTTTATCCTTTGAAATTAATAATTAATTAGGCATTGCTCTAAAAATTACCAAAAATTCAACGATTGTAGAATTAGTTGTTTACTACATAGTACCCAGAAAGATTTGCATTTGCATGCATGATTTGCCTTATAAAAATCATTTTGTACATTCTAATATTTAATTTTTAATAGGTATTAAATCTAGTATTTCTGAGAATTAGGATTTTTCTAAGATCAATCACCTATCTAGTGATATATCTTGAATAATTTAATCTCTTGGAAACAATTAGGTTTATTATTTATCATAATTAATTATTAAAATTCATTATGTTTGCATTCCAAAAATTCATAAATGATCGATATTACATCCGAAAATTCCAAAAACATTATAGTGCATTCATTTGATCATAACTCTCATCTTTTCCAAGTTTCATATTTTTCGTACATTGTTTGATTGATATTTATATTTTAGTCCCTAAAATTGGCCACATTTGCATATTGCATCCCAAATTTGCATTAAAAATACCAAAAAATACCGACTCAAAAACTGTGCACGAACTTTGATAGACAAATTTCAAAGTTGTTCTTTTGCCTCCTTGAGTTCGACCTTGGGACTTGCTCAAGTAAAATAAACATTAAACCACTTCGAATAAAATTAAATGAAATTTCTTGTGGTTATTTCTTGACCGATTCCGATTGCCTGATAATGACAAATTCAACATTAATTTAAACGCTCGATAATTCATGCAAATTAACCTAGGTAATTTAGGACTCATCAGATGGCCATTGCCGAGGAGGAAAATGACTTAGATTTTGTTTAAAAAATTTCGTGTTTGGTTTTTCAACATTTAAATAGTTTGATCCTCGAATATTCAGTGTAAAATTTCTATTTTTTACTTCATTTATTTTTATTTTTCCATATTTATTTTCTATTTGTATTTTTTTATAAATTTTTAAGTCATTCTCTTACTTTTCTCTCTAATTTTTCTTGCGAGGTACCCAACGTATGTGGAGCAGTTTTTAGAAACCGATGCATCTTCACCAACTTCCGAAAAAACCACAATTAAAATTAAGATCAAGTCGAGTCGTGAGAGAGAGTAGAGTTTAGGAATTTATTTTCTACAATTTAATTTTTATAATTAATTGTTCATTTATAGCGGTGTCCGTTTGGACTCTCACGTTAGTAACAAAATCTTGGACTTTTTCTGTGGTTTGTCGTGGCTTGTTTCACTCCCCGGTGAGGGTGGGGCTTGACTTGAATGGTTCATAGGTTAGACTCGCACATACGACTATTAGAGACTTTAAGATTTATTGTTTGTCCTAGTGGATCCTATGACAACATTTCACTTTAATTGAGACACACATTAGATCGTTCAATTTAGTCAAATTCAACTCAATTCTTCCCGGCTAATAGAACTTTCTACTAGGCACAATTTTCATTGGCTTGCATTCATATAGATTAAAATTTTAATTCTTGTATTGCATCCCACAAGGAGATTGCGAGGAATCACTGTAAGTTTTCTAATTGAGCATACATCATCATTTTTCGCGTGCATCGGCTTTTCTCGACTTCCCCCCTCTTGTTTTGACACATAATTTTAAAGGAAATTGGGACTGGACGGTAGATGTGTATTTGTGCTCACCTAATTTAATTTTCAGTGATCGCCAAATTAAAATTGGGATTGCTAAGAAAAGCTAATTAAATTAACTCATACAATCAAGAATTTTTGTGCAAGAGCAACCCTGACCTTGGATTCATTTATATGTCCGAGTGAGTGAGAGACAACATTTAAGGTTAGAGCCCAACTCCAAAATTTTTGTTCAGACTACTGAGTCTAAAAAATGATTAGCTACTTATCAGTGAGGAATACAGATAGCCGGTAAAGGGTCCAGCTGGATTGGGGTTTAAAGTACATTGCGTAAGGCTCCGTCCTTAAGTAACACATGTAACCATTTTACGGTCCGTACTTACACCTATACTGGCTGAAAGTAGATGCAACTAGTTGTAAGAATTCAAGCCAGTCTTTAAGAAAATTTTCGGCACCTAACAACTCACTATATATTTTCCAAGATTGATTTGTCACAATCTAAAATTGAAAATATAATTGTCGAACTCTTGCAGCTTCATTGTGTGAGTTGGTGAACATGGGGTTTGATTTGTGTTTGTATTGGTGTGCGTATACTGAATTCGAAGATAAAAAATTGCACACTTCTGCCATCACTCTCCTTTCTTGATATGAAACAATTAAGGTTTCTTCTGTTGAATATCCTAGGTACTTGAACAAGATCCATTATGGCAACCAATAAACCTCCTTTGAAAATTATGGAACTTATGTCCAAGAACCCTCCAGATCCATAGTATGAAAATAAATTCGTCTTATCCAAATCGTCATACATTATGTCAGCTCTTTTAAAAATGTCAGGACATTCGTCCGACTATCCATCAAAGCTATAATATGAAAAATGAATTCGTCTCAGTTAGATCCAAAGCTTCAAAACCTCCTCCAACTAGATATCATCCAACTTCCACAGGAGACTCTCACCCACAAATAGATCTAACCCTCTCTACAAATCTGATTTACTTCATGAATGACATTCCTTTGTATACAGATCATATAAACAAACAACCGACTGAGGTCTCCACTTCTTCATATGTCAATCCTCTATATTCTGATCATACAATCCATCCTTCATATTCTGTAAATGTCAATCCATCATTCATGGGAGATTCTAACCATATGATGAATCCAATTGAATTTAACACTTCTTCACATCTTCCACCTTCCCTACCCTTGAACACAAATGAACAACTACCATCTTGTATTGACCCCTTACTTGTAGAAATTCATGAATCATTTGAACATCAAACCACTTTTGAGATGAATGACCAATCGAGATAACAACTCCAACTGACTTCAATCCCTCCTCATCATATTGTTGGAACAAGTCAATATTTCACAAATCCATAACTAGATTTGACCATTGGGAATAAAATGGAGGTCCGAAATATCAAGAGGATTGGCCAGCACCTAATAATCTTCCATTTTGGATTAACCGTGACAATCCCACCTTCAGACATGGCATTCATATAGAGGAATGGACTGATGATATTGACACACATAATCCATGTATGTTGACTCTTCAATATAAGGGTCCGAGCAATCATTACCAAAGGATTGGACTCTACTCAAACCAACTAGACATATCTGAATCATGTCATGTTGAGCATGTGACCAATAATGTCCCTCACATCAAGCAGACTCCTTCCATAATGTTGGATGTTCTAAGAGAATCTTCTCCGTTCATACAGGAAAATGGAAGATGAAATGATTGGATATCAAGTTGAAAAATGAGAGAATACTCATGAAATTACACAGATTGCTCACATGATCGATCTTGAGAATTCTTTGGAGGATAATATTTTGAGGATAGGTAAGAGATATGAATTAATGAAGGAAAAATTTAGAAATTTCAGTAACTGAGTAATTTTGTTTTATAAAAACTAATGAATGAAAATGGAGGATGAAATGAATGGATCTAATGTTTAGAAACCTAAGGATATTCAGAAACCCATGGACTATGTTCACCCTAGGGATGACTCTGACAATGGAACTCCTACATATTACTTCCCTAGGAATAACTGACTTGGATTCACACTAAGCACATCAAAGCTCCTTCTCATCTACAGAAACCATCACATCACCACACCACATAGAAAATACAAAAAATTGAAATATTCAAAAACACCCAAAAAATTGAAAATCCAGAAAAATACATAAAAATTGAAACTGAAGAAGATCTGAAGAATTTGGATCCTGTTGTACAGGAAGCATTAGAGAAAAGGATGATTTTTGAACTTCCCTTGATACATGCCATTAAACACTTCCTCGATCTTAAAGGATTTGTAATGAACAAATTAATGATGAAAAAGTTGGGCGAGATAAGAACAAAGATTGAAAAACATATCTTGTCAATGACCACCTCCTTGGTGTTGAGGAGAAAATCCAAGAGCCGTATAGTAAAGCGATTGCCAAGATTTGACTGTGGAATCAAAGAGACAATATTTACCCATGATCGAATCGATGATGACTCACCAATCAATATACTCCTGACCTCTATATTTGACAAGCTCAAACTCGGACCTATTAGGAAGATAAGAGAGATCGACCACTAGCTAGTCGATAGATAAAATGGCTGAGAGGAACAATTTCAGTCATCGATATAATCTAAGGTGCTCCGCTCAAAGTGGACTTCACAATCATAGATATTGAGCATCAAGGAGAATTCAACCAATCTCCAATCATTCTTGAAAAGTCATTCTTAGAATTGACTAAGGCAATTATTGAGTGCGAGACTCGGACAATCAATTTTACAGCATTGGGAGCACTTCAATCTCAACCAGTCTTTGAGGAACCACGATATTACGAGGAAACCCATGAAGCCCTCGACAACCGTAACCATCAAGCAGTAGATGAGCCCTACCCCGTTTCTACACCTAAGTTAGTGGTTGTTGATGAGATTATTGGTTTAGAGACTCTCCACATTGTTCCATTTCCCGCTACTCTCACCATGGAAAATCATATATATGACTCATATGATCCAGAGACATATGCATGGGAGCACCCTGGGTCGGCCAAAACCTTCTCTGACTACCTTGATCAAATCAACCCAACACGGGAATGCTCCAACATCAAGTTAATTGAGAACAAACATGTAGAGACTCTCCCTATTATTCCATTTCCCGCTGCTTTGGAAAAGTGTTTCTTATATGATCATGAGACATATGCATGGGCTCACCCTGAGTCAACCTTCTCAGACTACCTTGCCCTAATCAATCCAACTCAGGAGTTCACCAGCATTAAGAAAACTAAGAACAAATATGCGGGACATACACTGACCTAGGAGAAAAAAATTCAATGGGTATTCATCTGGAGACTCAAGTGCAACACCTCACTCCCAGGACCAGCACCTTCACAGACAACATGAAACAAAATGGTTGCTCCTTCATCTGAAAAGAAAGTCACCTTCAATCATCCAGAAGAGGAATCGTCTAATGATCCTTCACCAGGTCCAAAAAGGGTAATCTACATGAGTGCGATCTGTTCGGCAGTTCTAAAACCAAATCTTCGCAAGGATCCAAACTTCGATTCTCGTTGGAGGATCATATTCCTTACTATTATTCATCAAAAGACGATTCTCCTAATTTCATAAAATATACTGGAATAATTTATTATGAGTTGATTGAGACTGGTGCTTCAGAGTATTCATCATCCGAGGACGAATCACTTGATCCCAAAAAGGAACAAATGAAGAAACTAAAGAACAATAATATCTAGAGTACCTCCACTTTCAAATTCTATTCCTCTGAGGATACCTCTGATGATGGTTATCGTTCATCTGATTCATACGCTTCATCTACTCTCCAACATGATTTCTCTGAGGATAACACTGATAATGGTTGGGAATCATATGCTTCGTCTCCTTCTTATCATTAAAATCTCCCACCGCAGGCTCACAAAAAGATCGGCTGAAAACTGTCTTAATCATCGATCCTCCCACCCTTCCTCCCAACCACATCGGTCTCCTTGTACATCTTCTTCCTCTACTTAGGCCAAGGCCTAAGTATAGGGGGGATCGATGCCATCTGTACATACCATTCTCCCCATCTCACTATCATCTCATTTCCACCCTTGTTCTATACTTAGGCTGATAAGACCCTAAGTATAGGGGGAAACGATGCTCATCTGTATATACTCTCCTCATTCACATCTCCCGACCACCTCATTTTCTCTCTTCTTCTATACTTAGACTGTTCACAACCTAAGTTTAGGGGGCATGCTGACTTCTATTATTTATAATTCTTTTTCACTTTCTTATGCTTAGCCCGAACCATGTCTTCTTTTCGCTTCTTGTGCTTTGAGGACATAGCACTCTCTAAGTATAGGGTGTTTATATATACTGTATATATATTTTACCCATAGCTCGTACTTCTACGTAAGTCCATATGTATTTACGGGGTGGGTAACTAACTAAAAAACAAAAACAAAACAAAACAAAACAAAACAAAAAATAAAAAAAAAGTCTTGCTACTAACATTTTTGAAAAAATGGCTTATTATTCATTTTTGCATAAAAATCTCAAAAATTATTGCATGAAAAAAATCAAAAGTAAAAAAATTGTGCCTGCATTTGACGCACCTACACATCATTCAACATTACATGCATTTGTGAAAAGTCCTTGGGTTCTGGACCGAGTTATGAGCAGAAACCGAGAGTGGCCTGGACTTGACCTTAATCCACCTAATTTTCAAAGGAACTTCATCGAGAAATAGGATTTTAGAAGCTTCAGGTCTATTACATAATTCTTCGAGTTCCACATGATAATGTACAACATTTGACTCTTAGTGTCTAAACTAGTTTCTTCATTCTGGGTACGACTCTGGAATAGGGATTGTACTCTCATACTATGCACTTAGCTCAACTCAGATGGGGTGTTGAAAGACTGTGTGAGTTTCTTTTCTGGTAGCGTGGACATCGTGGACATCTAAAGACAAGAGTATGGGTTGAAATAAAGCTTCAGAAAAGGGATGGACAACTGGGCACAATTTTATCTAAGACCCCAAAATATGTACGGAAAAAATATTCTATATCCGTAGGGACATAACAAGATCCAAGCAGAGTACCAAAAATCCAAATACAAAGAAGCGTACTACCAAATAAATATTCGACTAAAAAAAGGTCCAAGCTTTAAGAAAACCTGCAGATCTTGGTGGAGAATCAGCTACACTGGTCAACTTCACAAGGAGAGGTGACTACACTGGCCACCCTCTAGTTCTTTTTCCCTTATTCTAACTTCTCCCCCATTTCGGTTGTGAATACAATGCGACATACCTTAGAAGGAAATACATGACTCCCTGAGGACGAGTTACTGGAGAGGAGGTTTGCGTGGTAGTCCAACATTCTGGATGGGAAGAGCTAAAACCTTTTACGCACATGAGTCGATTGTTCAATGTCATAGGGTATGCTTTGGGAGGAGGATTGATCTAAGATGACTTCTGAGCCGAAGCTGTGACAATGATGTGTAGAACTTGAAGGCTGATGATTTTAAAATTCTAAGTCTCACAGAAGTTCAGCCACACTAATAATCCAAAGGTCAGGTTTAGTTCCATTTTCACCTTCTGATCTTGATCTTGGTATGGAACCCAATCTCATTTCACCTCATTGCATAGCTTTTGATGCTCAGGGACGAGCATGGTTTAAGTATAGGGGGGTGATGAATCTCATATTCATCACTCTAAAACTAATTATTTAAACTCCAATCCCTAAAAATCACTGGCATTTCTTCATTTATTCTGCATATTTAGCATTCATGCATGTATTGATAAGAATTACATTTCATTACTTATTATTGCACAAAATAAGAAGCTAAAAATTTCAGCCAAAATGACCTGTAAAATAGCCTAACTTCCCTGATTTTTAACTAAAATTTTGTTTGGCTAGGATAGTCTTCCCTGTCCGTGAGTGAGGCCCTGCCTATAAGCTAGGCACATTGTACACAGGTTCGACCAGGTCTTGTAGTTCGACCCTAGTGTCGAGAGAGCGACAAGAGTTGTGGGGAAAGCTAGGACAGTCAGTTGGTTGTCAGTGAGGACTGCATGGGAACTGATCTATGAGATTCCCGGGCAGCTTATTCATGCTAACCCCAAATGACCTGAAACCACCTCCATTGTGTACATATCACTAATAAGAATAAATGAGAAATACAAAAAAATCACTAAACTAAATTAGTGGACAAAAAAACACAAACCCTAGTTCTAAGATTTTCGGACTAAAACCATGATATCTTCCTCATTCAATGTTCGATTTGATCCTACTCACTTTTGAACTAATGTACATTCAAATACCTTCAAAACAAGACTAAGTTCAAGTGAATCGGAGCTCATATGTGAAATTGAGTTTTGGGCCTCTTTTGTACATTTTGTATTTTACCTGATTTTGACTTATTATATATATATATATAATTAACTTATTTTATTTTATTTCTTTTTCATTTATTTTTTTATAAAAGGTTTATTAAAATGCGTAAAAATCCAAATCTAGAATGAGCTTGAAATCAAAGAAACTAAATGAGTCCGAGTCTTCACTAATTGTCTATACAAAAATTATCTTTTTTGTATTTTATTTCATTTCTTATTTTTATTAATTAATAAAAATACAAAAATATCGATTAATGTGCATCTTAACATTTATCATATTTTTTTTCAGATTTTTAGCTGGTTTAAAAATGATTAAAAAATTATAAACACAAAAATCAAGGTATTCTATGTACATGGGATACCCAAAAATATCACTTTGTGCAAATGATCGATTTTTGTTTTTGTTTGTTCATGAAAGTTGTAGATCTCATCGAGACGAGCAACTTTTTTGAAGAAAAAATTTTCAATCTGAGGTTGTTTTCTATTTATTCCAGATTTTTCTTTGTATTTGTTTTTTGATTTTTGTGGGGCTGACACGTGGCAGCTCCTGGAGCCGCCACGTGTCACCCATTTTAACCTTTATTTTCATTTATTTTTATTAAAAAAATCAAAAATAAAATAAAAAATAACATTAATACATAAATAAATAACACATGGCACAATCAGGACTGTCTGATCTAGGTAGATCAGACGACCCGATTCTCTTCCCCCTTCCAGCCACGTGGACGCATTAGGGCCATCCGATCTCGACCGATCAGACGACACCTATATGTTGTCTTCTTCCTCCCCCTTTCCCAATCAGGCGGCGCCACCCCACGATCTCTGTCGCCCCCTTCATGATTCTCGCCGCCCTCGCACCTCCTTCCATCCATAGCCGCCGCCTCCTTCTACATCGAACGTTGGCCACCTTCCTCTTCTATCTCCACTGTGAATCAATCCTCTCGTCAATCAAATCTGTGCCCCGTTCTCGTCTCCCTGATTTTCTCTGTCAATCACCGCTACTCCCAATCAGCCCCCCTTTCCATCTCTGTCGACCCTCTCTTCTCTCTATTTAACGAACCTCACCGCAACCTCTTCAAGCCATCTGTCGATTACACAAGGAAGGAGAAGACTCGATAGTGACAACACCAGCTCCCTCTTCCTCGGCGAGATCCGAGGCACCTCGTCCTCATCACAATGTCGCATCTCCGTTGTGCGACTACCACAGCTCCGGTCTCTATCGAGCAAAAGACCTCTGCCTGCATCTCACCACCATCAAAGCTCTTCTCCTCCGCCTCGACTCCAACGCTGCCCCACTTCATCACCATCTACTCCAACATCCCCAATACTCTACTTCCACCGCCTATGACTTGCCTCCTCCGTAGTTCACTTTCTCCACCGGTCAACAACGCCTCGCTTGCACCACTCCTCCGCGCTTCAACTCCAGCGGCTCCAATTCACCTCCAGGTTCGTCACGCCTTCGAGCCACCTCCAGGGAACCCGCTACCTCCGCAACAAACCCATATGTCACTTGGAATTCCTTCATCGACAAAGCTCTTCCATGCCAGCAACACCAGCCAGGAGGCCCCGTCACCCCAATGTCGTCTTCGTCCTTCGTACGACTCCTTGCCTCTGCTCTGGTGGTCGGAGTCATTGCTATTTCGCCCCTTTCCGCCAGGCCCGCGACCCGAGTCCCCCGCCACGTGCGTCGCACGTGCGTTGGGGGAGCATCTGGAAAGAAAGCCCCCTCACGTGATAGGAACTTACGTGGAGGGCAAATTACATTGAAGCCCCCTGCAGTTCCATGATTTGCTGAGATCCCCGTCACTGCAAAGTCACGTGCATTGCACGTGACTAATTGGAAATGCTGCACAAAGCTTCCGAAGGACCGCCAAATTACAATCCTCCCCCCGCCGCTCAAGGGTCACATGCCTGGTACGTGATCTCTTGAGATTTTTGCAGAAATACCCTTAGAGGTATAGGAATTTATGCTTCAACCCTCGTGCTGCATTTTGTTTTATTTATTATAATTGCACTGAGATCCTTGTGTTCCCCTTTTATTTTTGAACCTCTACATTGCATTATTTTATTATTCAAAAAATAACATGATGTTTCTTAACTAATTCTCTACAATATGGCATAATTGTGATATTTTTGTGATCTACGATTAATTAATGATTAAATGTTCTGTGGAAAATTGCATATTTTTCCCACTTTATGCTTTGAAATTCATAATTAATTAACCCTTGCTCTATGAATCACCAAAAATTCACGGACTACAGAATTAGTTGTTTGTTACATCATGCCCAAAAATATTTGCATTTGCGTGCATGATTTCACTTATAAAATCATTTTGCACATTTCAATCTTTAATTTTTAATTGGTATTAATTCTAGCATTTTTGAAGATTAGGATTTTTCTAAGATCAATCACCTAGTGATAGACCTTGGATAACTTTATATCTTGGAAATAATTAGATTTAATATTTATTATAATTAATTAATTATTTAATTAAATTCATTATGTTTGCATTCAACAAATTCATAAAATATCGATATTGCATCCAAAAATTCCAAAAAATTACAGTGCATTCGTTTATCATAATTGTCATCTTGGCCAAGTTTCATATTTTTCGAACATTGTTTGATTAATCTTTACATTTTAGTCCCTAATATTGGCCATATTTGCATATTGCATCCCAAATTTGCATTAAAAATACTCCAAAAAATACCGACTCGAAAACCTTGCATGAACTTTGATAGACAAATTTCTAGGTTGTTCCTTTGCCTCTTTGAGTTCGACCTTGGGACTTGCCCAAGTAAAATAAACATTAAACCACTTCGAATAAAATTGAATGAGATTTCTTATGGTTATTTCTTAACCGATTCCGATTACCCGACAACGAGAATTTCAACATTAATTTAAACGTTCGATAATTCACACATAGGCAATTTAGGATTCATCAATCGGTGGCGAAGAATCAAGCTGTGATGGATTTTAAATTCTATATAAAAAAATTGATGATAAATTAAAATGCGAAAAATTAAACTAAGGTTAATCTTGATGAAAATGAGAAGAAAATGATGGATCTCACCTTAGGAGCGGAAAAAATATCGTGATCGCGTCGATGAAGGTTGACTCGCTGTCACATAATGGCTCGGAGGCTAGGCACCTTTCTGCGACAAGAAGACTCACGGAGATCAGGATCTCTCACCAAAGATTGATCAAGTTGAAATGACGGAGAAGGAGCCATATAAATACAAAAGATAGGAATTAAAATTTGAATTTTTCAATTTTTTAATGAAGATAAGAGATAAGAGAAAAAAAAATTGAAATGAGATAAAGTAAAAAGATTACTGTTAAAAATATTTACAAAAATTAACTAATTTTTTTCGTCACTTTATTATTTAAAAATTAAATGTTAATGGCGAATGAGGGTTCTTCCTCAGATTGCTTGGATCCCGTTTTGCATCTGTCTTCTCCGTTTTGCTTGCTACTACTATGGATTCCTGGAAGTCAGGTCAGACCTTCCTTTATCTGTCGATTGGATCTGGGTGGTAATAATAATTTCTTCGTCTGAAAAACATATTTTTCTTTTTGATTCTATTCTGTTAATATAAAAGCCATCAAAAAATCAAAGAAAACGCTCTAAGTTCAGTTCGGTAGAATGCAGGTCTCCAAAACCTATTGTCATAGGTTCAAGTTCTATAGAGCATGATTTAAGGTGGGGAAGAAGAGGGCAGGAAGGAAGCAAGAGCGTATAGCTCTCTGAGAATTCCTGCTTTCATCCCTCCTTGTCTTAGAGTTCTATTTTCTTCCTAAAATTCTATTTTTCTTAATTGATTTGATTCATTGAACTGTGAGAAACCCTTACACATAGAAATAAAACCCATAGTTTCCATACCAAGATTGGAAACTTTGAACATGTACTATAACTGATCCCCGTGGGTCTCTTCATGGAGAATAATAAGAAGACCCAGAGAAGGTGGTTTAGGAGTCCCGAGAGGAATGGAATGACACGGGAGCTCCTTCTTTTCTAGTTCGTCTTTCGACCCTTTCCCGCTTCGCACTGCTTCAACTTATTCAATTTGGGTTTTTTTATTATTTTTTGTGGCAGTTATTTAAATAAATTAACTATATACATTTTATTTTATTATTTTTATTTTAAATAGTTAATAAAAAATATTTACAAATATTTACAAATATAAGATATACAAATAAATGGCAAAATTGCACAAATCACCTTAGAAACTGACTTTTCAACCGTAAATTCAAAAATAAAGATAATTTAATTTAGAATACAATGGAAGTGAATTTGGTTCAATCTGAGTTCATGTGGAGCCGGAATTAATCTTTCAATTATCGCTTAATGGATTTTTCCAGATGTGGTTAATTTTATTATATACATGATTTTATTATGAAATTTTTTTTATTATTTAGCAAACATATTTATTTACAACTTTTGTTTTGAAAATTATTTATTTTGAGGTCAATTTATGTATACATAAAATAGTGCAAGTTTTTTACAGACATATAAAATAAGTGAGAAGTATTTACAACACACATTTTTGGATTTTCTGATTAAGGACCTTATCTCACCCTACTTTATTCCTGGTCGATCAGGTCAAGTCTTGACCTTCTCTCGCGGTTCTGGTCAGCGTGTATCTATTACATATGTACAATCTTTTTTCTTTTCTTTATTTTTCCTGTATTTATTTATTTTAGGTTAAAATAATATACAAATAAACAATATTTACACATAGATGCAAATTAATTAGAACATGGAGTTAGTATTATATATAGGTGTTTTATAAGAGTTTTTAAGCTAAAATAAATGAATAAAGATGATGATTCGCAGATTCATCAAATTTATATCTAAATTAGCCTAAACTACTTTCTCTACTAAATACATCTCATAAGTGGTATTCAATAAAGCTCCATTCAAAGTGGTTCACCTCTACGTTGCCCTAATTTCTGAAACTCTTCACGCCCTACCAATAACTAAGCTAAGCCAATAAAAATAAATAGATAAATTAATTTATTTAAAGAAAAGAATCGCAAAATAACAAGATAAACACAAAAACACTCTAAGAACTAAGTATCATAAAATTAAACAAAATAAATATTAAACCCTAACTAAATGACGTAAAAATTCCAGGTAACGACACCTTCTGACAAATCACTTTTTCTCTATGCTAAGGTGGTCGAATTGTAGTATGAGTGAAAAGTGAGTTATGCAGAACCACACATAAATTGATCTCGGTGAAGAAAGCATGGGTTAATTTATTTTTACCAGGTAAGTCAAGGGTAAAACTCAAGGATTCGAGCAATTAGGCTATATAATCGATGTGAAATATTTATTTTATCTAATCTAGTGCGAATAAAATCAAGACAGTGCCATGCTTGAATATTTTTATCTTTTTATATGCAAAAATCAATGCTACAAAATATATAATATGCAATATCTAATAAACACAATTCACACACAAAAATTTCTTGAATTACTTGTATCTATATATTAAACGATTGTGCAAGGAATTTTTTATATCATCAATGCACAAATCATATGCTTCTCGAATGATAAATCAAGTTAAATTAAAGCATCTATATCCCTAAACATATGATCTCCTAGCCCTATTTAATTAGAGTTAAGATTGATTCAAACAAGGTTAAAGAGAAAGTAAATTCAAAAACGAATAATTTTCCCATTTTTACGCTAACATTTGAGATAAAATGAAGTATGACAAATTATACAAGATATAATAACAATGGACTTTGTTGTGTGACTTAATAATTAAATGGACATCACATCAGATGCAACAATAAATAGAGAATAAAATTAGGATTTAAACAAAGCCAATTTATTGCAATTTATTGTTTATATGCAAAACATAAACACAATGAAGTCCATTTGAAATAAAAACATACTCAAAAATAATTTAAAACTAATTAAACGCATGTGTTAGGAACCTATATATATATATATAAATAAACCATAAGGGTATATATGTAAGTTTCCAAGCATGCGAGGGCTGATTTGCTAATAAAATAACATAGCGGGGGCTAAACATAAATAGTACAAGCACTACACATGATGGGTGTATTCTTGGACCTATTTGTAAAGATGAAAAACATTAGGGATGACTATGTGAATACCCACCCCTGCACGAGAAACACGTGAGGGTAAGGCTCATATGGAGGCTTGGGGGTGATGGGCGGCTCGGGTCACATGGACTATAGTAGATCCTCGCGCGAGGCTTGGGTCCACCAAGGCTGCCGCGGTGGTAGGTGACGAATCCGAAAATGTTGGGTTTAAAAAGGTGCTTTTATTTGTCGTGTTAAAATTAATGTGTCGTTCGTTATAGGCGACAATTCGGAAACGGTCAAGAAAATAACCACACAAAATTTAATCAAGTTATAATCAAGTGGTTTTATGTTTATTTTACTTGGACAAGTCCCAAGGTCGATCACAAGGAGGCAAAGGAATAACCTAAATTAATGTCTATCCAAGTTCGTGTTCGGTTTTTGAGACGGGTTTTTTTGGACTTTTCAATGTAATAAAAGGTGCAAGTGCAAATTCGGCCTATTTTAGGGACTAAAATGTCAAATACATACAAGCGATGTCCGAAAATACGAAACTTGGCCGAGATGTAAAATATGATGAAATGAGTGCACTGTAATTTTTTTGGATTTTTTGGATGTAATATGATTTTTTATGGATTTTTAAATGCAAACAAAATGAATTTCAATATTTAATTATAATAAATACTAAACCTACTTATTTTCAAGGATCAAAATTATCTAAGATTTATCACTAGGTGATGAATCTCAGAAAAATCCTAAACCTCGAAAATGTGAAGTCTAATACCTATTAAAAATCGAGTATTGAAATATGCAAAATGATTTTTACAGAGCAAAGTATGCATGCAAATGCAAATCTTTTTGGGCACAATGTTAATCACTATTAACTCTACAATGTCTGATTTTTTGGGGATTTTTAGAGTAACGGTTAATCAAATATGAATTTAAGAGCATAAAATGGAAAAAATACGTAAATTTCCACAAAATAATTATTTATTAATTAACCATCAATCACAAAATTGTCCACAATATGTCAAAGTTTAGAGAATTAGTCAACAAACATCATGCTATTTTTCGATTAATAAAATAATGTAGGAAAGAGGTTCAAAATCACAGGGGAACACATGGGTACAGATGCAATATAGATAAATATAAAATGCAAAAGGGGGGGGGGGGGCTTTGTGTAATTACCAAGAACTGTGGGGTTCTTCTACAATTTTGCCAGAGGGTCACGTGCTACGCACTAGACCTCTGGCTGGCGGGGTTGATGCGTAAATCAGCAGGACTTCGGGGAGGCTCCATGCAATTTTCCCAAGGTCACGAGCGAAGCATGTGACCCTAGGGTGTGGCACGCCTCACGTGATCCCTCCGCACGCGCACCTCGCATAGGAGGGCCTCGGGCTGGAGCCCGGCTGACTGGTGGACTGCGGGGCGTTGGAGGAGCTTCTCCACCTCCCCTTTTCGTTGCTGGGAAGGTTGATGCGGCTGTGTTGTGCTCCTGGTGCGGCGGTGTTGGCGGAAGTTGGTGGCTCAGTGAAGGCCGAGGATCGTGTCAAAGAAGATGGTGACGCAAAGCTCCTGGAAGGTGGCGGCGTAGTTGCTCGAGTCGGCGGAGGAGCGGCAGTTGGAGAAGGCTGGAGACGTGGTCGACACACGGCGGGGATGATCGGTGATGGTGGTCTCTGTTGATGACGATGACAGCGAAGCGGAGGAGATGGATGTCGATGTCGATGATGGTGGACCGGTTAAGTCGAGGGTAGTTGTCGATGACGAACGATTGGTCGGAGAAGAAGTTGAGGCGAGCGGCATTGAACGGCGATGTGGAGGTTGAAGATGGTAACTGGCGAAGCGGAGATTTATAGCGGTGGGGTGTGTTGCTGGCATGGCCGACACACGGTCGTGGTTGGATGAAGTTGATGGAGGTGCTGCAGCTGATGAAGGCAGAGCCGGAGTCTGGAGTGGAGGCGATGGGTTGTCGGAGGTAGTTGCTGATGAAGTGGTCGACGGTGGCTCGTCGATGGAGATTGTCGGAGGTGAAGTTGCGGAGGCGTTGATAGAGAGTGATAGAGAGAGAAAGGGAGAGGTGGAGAGAGATAAAGAGAGAGTATACCTGAAAGAGGATAGTGGCTCGACGGCGACTGGTGGCCGGAGCAAAGGCAGCGGCGGAGTAGCTTTGCTGCGACGAGGAGGTCAGCCTCGGATCACGCCGGCGGATGGAGTACGCCCGTGGGCTGTCACCACCGGAGAAGGAAGACTCGAGGGCTCGGCGAATGCGCGAAGTTGAGGGCGGCGGAGGTGCTTAAATAGGTCGGGGGTTACACGGAGATGGAAGGATGGGTTGTCGGTGCAGATTTCATTGGGAATCGTGGGGATACACGGGGAGGAGATCGAAGGGATTCGATCGGCGAGATTCGCGGGGAGAGATTTGCGGCGGCGGCAGAGTTGGGCGGCGATATTCGCGGCGGAATCGTGGGGCTGCGGGCGGTGCTGGATTTGGGAAAGAAGGTTGGAGGAGGAAGACGCACAGTGGTCGTCCGATCGGCCGAGATCGGACGGCCACGTGTGTGCCACGTGGCCGAAGGGAAAGGGACCGGGTGCGCACGTGCTTGGCGCGTTCCTGGGTGGCACGTGCCGCGCACGTGCGTGGTTTTATTTTTTTTATTTTTTATTTTTTTAATAAAACTAATAATTAAAAAGCCGAAATTGGCTGACACGTGGCGGCACCAGGTGCTACCATGTGTCAACACTAGAAAATTCGGAAGATAAATATCCTTTAAAATCGAAAATAAATATTAAATGACCTCGGATAAAAAACATTTCTTCACGAAAATTGCTCATCTCGATGAGATCTACAACTTTCATGAAAACATCAAAACCAAAATCGATTATTTGCACAAAGTGGTATTTTTGGGGTATCCCATGTACGTAGAACACCTTGATTTTTGGGTTTTGTAATTTTTATGTTATTTTTTTATATCAGATAAAAATCCGGAAAAAATATGATAAATCAGAGATAAATAAATACACATTAATCTAATTTTTTTGTATTTTTATTAATTAATAAAATATGTACATAAAATAATAAGTCAAAAACTGCTAGAATATACAATATACAAACGAGGCCCAAAACCCAACTTTCACATACGAGCTCCGATTCACTTGACTTGGTCTTGTTTTGAAGGTAATTGGATGTATATTAGTCCAAAAGTGAGTAGGATTAAAACGGACACTGGATGATGAAGATACGAGGTTTTTAGTCTGGCAATCCTGAAACTAGGGTTTGGGTTTTTGGTCCACTTATTTGGGTTAGTTATTTTTTTGTATTTTTCCTTTATTCTTATTAGTGGTATATACACAGTAGAGTAGTTTTGGGTCATTCGGATTTAGCATGAATGAGTTAAAAATCTGGGAAGTTAGGCTATTTACAAGTCAATTTGGCTTGGATTTTTGGCTTCTTATTTTGGGCAGAAATTCGTGCTAAAATGTAATTCTTATGAAAACATGTATGAATGCTAATTATGCAGAATAGATGCAGATATGCTATTGATTTTAAGGGATTTGAGCTTAATAAATGAGATTTACAGTTATGAATTCGAGATTCATCATCCCCCTATACTTAAAGCATGCTCGTCCCTGAACATCAAAAAGAAATGCCATGAAGTGAAATGAGATTGGGTTCCATACCAAGATCATGAGCTGAAGGTGAAAGTGAACCTAAACTCAACCTTTGGATTATTTGTATGTCGGAACTTCTATGAGACTTAAAATTTTAAAATCAACAACCATTAAGTTCTACACATCATTGCTTACAGTTTCGGCTCAGAAGTCATCTTAGATCAATCCTCTTCCCAAAGCATACCCTATGAACATTGAATAACCGACTCTTGTGTGTGAAAGGTTTTAGCTCTTCCCACCCAGAATGCCGGACTACCACGCAAACCTCCTCTCCAATAACTCGTCCTCGGGGAGTCAGGTATTTCCTTCTAACGTCTGTCGCGGTGTGTTCACAATCGAATTGGGGGGAGAAGTTAGAAGAATGAGAAAAGAACTGGAGGGTGGCCAGTGTAGTCACTTTTCCTTGTGAAGTTGGCCAGTGTAGCCAAGTCTCCACCAAGATCTGCATGTTTCTTGAAGCTTGGACCTTTTTGGTCAGATTTTATTTGGTAGTTGCTTCTTTGTATTTGGAATTTTTAGTGGTTCTGCTTGGATCTTGTTTTTCCCCTACGGATATAGAATCTTTTGTTTCCCTATATTTTTTGGGGTCTTAGAAAAAATTGTGCCCAGCCGTCCATCCCTTTTCCGAAGCTTTATTTCAACCCGTACTCCGGTCTTTAGATTTCCACGCTACCAGAAAAGAAACTTACACAGTCTTCCAACATCCCGTCTGAGTTGAGCTAAGTGCATAGTGCGAGAGTACAAATTAATTCCTTATTCCAGAGTTGTACCCAGAATGAAGAGACCAGGTTAGACACTAAGAGTCAAACTCTGCACATTGTCATGTGGAACTCAAAGAATTAAGTCAAAGACCTGAAGCTTCTAAAATCCTATTTCTCGGTGAAGTTCCTCTGAAAATTAGGTGGATTAAGGTCAAGTTCAGACCACTCTCGGTTTCGGCTCATAACTTGGTTCAGAACCCACAGACTTTTCACAAATGCAAATGAATGCTGGATGAAGTGCAAGTGTGTGGAATGCAGACACATTTTTTTATATGCAAGGGATTTTTTTATTTGATTTTTTTCTCTTTCTTTTTTTTATGCAAAAATAAATAAGAAGCCATTTTTTTTCAAAAATTTTGGGCATAGTCAGTGTTAGTAGCAAAACTTTTTCTTTTTTTTGGAATTTTAATACCCACCCTGTAAATACATATAGACTTATGCACAAGTACGAGGTATGGCTAAAATATATACACAGTATATATACACACCTCCCCATACTTAGTGAGTGTTGTGTCCTCAGAGCACAAGAAGCGTAATGAAGATATAGCTCGGGCTAAGCGTAAGAGAGTAAAATTATACAATGGTTCACCCCCTATACTTAAACTGTGAATAGTCTAAGAAGAGGTTGTCAGAATATGTAAATGAGGAGAGTATATACAGGTGCGTGTCGGGTCCCCCTATACTTAGGCTCTGGTTAGCCTAAGTATAGAAGACGGATGGATATGGAGCGATTGAGAGATAGGAGTGTGATGAGGGAAATGGTATATACAAATGGCATCGGTCCCCCCCATACTTAGGCCTTGGCATAAGTAGAGGAAGAAGATGTACAAGGAGATCGATGTGGTCGGGAGGAAGGATGGATTTGATCTGATAAATCTTCATTGTCTTTGCTCTGTGTAAAGTAGATGTCCTCAACTTGAACTGTCTGCTCTTGAGATGATTCTATATATGGCTTCAACAATTGTCCATTCACTGAGAAAGGTTGTGCATCATCTTTGAGTTCTGCAATATCCACACTTCCATTGGTATGCACACCGATGACAACATAGGGATCCATCCATTTTGATTACAATTTCCCATGAAAAATCTTTAACCGAGCATTAAACAACCATACTTTCTGCCCAGGGACAAAGGTTTTATCTCGAATGTGTCTATCATGCCATTTCTTGACCTCGTCCTTATAAATCACACTGTTGTCATATGCTCGGTTTCGGATTTCAATTAGCTAATTTAAATTTAAGTCTCGACATAATTTCCCAAGGTGACATTTCCAATTCAACTTTTTGATCGCCCATTCAGATTTGTGAATCAGTTCTGTAGGTAGATGGCATGGCTTTCCATAGATCATTCTAAAAGGTGAAGTACCGAGTGGTGTTTTATATGCTGTCCTATAGGCCCACAGAACTTGATCCAATAGTTTTGACCAATCCTTCCTATCCAGACGAACCAATTTTTGAAGAATTCCCTTCACCTCTCTATTAGAAACCTCTGCCATGCCATTAGATTGTCGATGATATGGGTTGGTTATTCTATGTTCAAATTTATACTCTTTAGCCAAAGATCTCATTTCCCTATTCACAAAGTGGCTACTTCCATCAGAAATCAAAACTTTTGGTATCCCGAACCTTGCAATGATATTATCCTTGATAAACTTACAGACGGTTTTGCTATCTGCGGTTCGGGTTGGAATAGCCTCTACCCATCTAGACAAATAATCAACTGCTAACAAGATGTACTCAAACCCATTGCTATTGGAAAAGGGACCCATAAAATCATTCCCCCATGCATCAAAAACATCACAGAAAATCATTGGTTGCATGGGCATTTCGTCTCTATAACCAACAGTCCCTTCCATCCTTTGACAAATTGGGCAAGACCGTACAAATTCATTAGCATCACGAAATAAGGTCTGCCAGTAAAATCCACATTGGAGTACCTTGTGTGCGGTTCTCTTTCCCGAATGGTGCCCTCCAGCCTCGAGAGTATGACAATGTGTAAGGACACTCTGGTATTCTTCCTAAGGAATACATCTTCTCCAGACACAATCCGCTCCTTCATAAAAAAGGAAAGGATCGTCCCAATGGTATTTTCTTGAATCCGACTTCAGTTTATCAATCATTCATTGGTCCAACCAAAGGGAACCTTCTTGGAGACAAGATAGTTCACGATGTTGAAATACCATGGGGTTGAATCAATAACGCAAATAGATTCGTCTGGAAAAGTCTCCTTAATAGGTCTAGTGTCAGGATAATCATTTTTCTCAATTCGGGAAAGGTAATCAGCAACAACATTCTTTATTCCAGGTTTATCTTTGATCTCCAAATTGAATTCCTGGATTAACAAATTCCACCTCAAAAGTCGTGCCTTGGCATCTTTCTTATCCATGAGGTATCTAATTGCCGTATGATCAGTGAAAATTGTCACCTTGGAGCCCAATATGTACGATCTGATTTTTTCAAGGGCCCAAACAACCGCGAGCATTTCCTTTTCAGTCACTGTATAATTTTTCTGTGTAGGATCCAATACTTTTCTCGCGTAGTGAATTACATAAGGGATCCCATCCCGTCTTTGTCCAAGCACAGCTCCGACAGCAAAATCCGATGCATCAGTCATGATCTCAAGGGGAAGAGACCAGTCGGGAGCTTGTAATATCGCCGATTCACATCTTTTCTTTTTCAGCAGCTCGAAGGCCTCAAGACACTTGTGATTTACAATAAACTCGGTGTCTTTTCCTAAGAGCTCAGTCAGTGGGCGGGCGGTTTTTGAAAAATCAGGGATAAACCTTCGATAAAATCCAACATGCCCTAGAAAAGACCTTACAGACTTGACGTTGGTTGGTGGCTCAAGTTTCTTGATCACATCCACCTTGGCAGGGTCAACCTCCATTCCCTTTTTGGAGATGACATGCCCCAACACGATACCCTCTGTCACCATAAAGTGACTCTTCTCCCGGGAGAGTACCAGATTACCTGCATCTCTTAAGGACTCGGTCCAAATGTGCTAAACATGTATCAAATGAATCACCATGGACCGAGAAGTCATCCATGAAGACTTCCAGGAAATCACCCACCATTTCGGCAAATACGGCAATCATGCACCGCTGAAATGTGACTGGGGCATTACAAAGCCCGAATGGCATGCACTTGAATGCGTAGGTACCGAAGGGACATGTAAACGTGGTTTTTTCCTGATCCTCGGGAGTAATAGCCACTTGATTGTAACCGGAGTACCCATCAAGAAAATAGAAGAATGCCTTCCCTACAAGTCTATCCAAGATTTGATCAATAAATGGTAGTGGCAAGTAATCTTTCTTGGTCGCAGCATTCAGGCGCCTGTAATCGACACAGACACGCCACGACGTGGGTACTCGGGTCGCTATCTCAACCCCCTCCTCGTTGGTGACCACCTGGATTCCCGACTTCTTCGGGACGACATGAAGGGGGGCCACCCACTTGGAGTCAGAAATGGGGTATATAAAATCTGCTTTGCACCATTTCTCTATCTCCTTCTTAACCACTTCCCGAAGATTTGGGTTTAATCTTCTTTGAAATTCACGGGAAGGCCTTGCATTATCCTCAACATAAATTTGGTGCGAGCAGAGAGCCGGGTTGATTCCTACGAGATACGACACAGTCCAACCGATGGCTTTTCGATTTCGCTCAAGGACTTCTAGAAGTCTAGATTCTTGATCGATGGTTAATGATGAGCTAATAATCACATGGAATTTATCTTTGGGTCCATTGAGAAATGCATACTTCAACGTGGGAGGTAGAGGTTTCAGCTCTAGCAAATCTGAATCATCCATCAAGTTTGGGTGAACGTCTTTTAAGTCTGGCTCTGTGCTGGTTGGCGGTGAATCATTCTGTAATATGCTAGCCACTAATCCTTAAGGAATGTGAGTCGGATCGCAAAAGTAGTGTGGTAATTCGGCCAAAGCCGCGTTCGACTCGTCATCTATTTTTCTTGATTTTCCCGAAGAAGATGGGATTGACAAATCCGAAAGGATTTCTGTGTCATCAATATTATAAACATCCGGGTGTTCAGATTTGTCTGGCAATAGATCATATACTGTATGGCGCATTGTTTCTTACTCTGCTGTGATGGTATCAATCTGAAGATCTGGAAGTTAATCCCATGGTCCAGCAGAGCTGATGAGATTACACTCGGATGTTTTGGCATCTTCAGTGGTGGATTCGGAATCTGGTCTTTGCCACTTTGTTTGTTTCATCTCCAGATTCACTTCTCCATCTAGGGAATGGAATTTCATCATTCCGGTGCCGTAATCGAATACAACCTTGGCGGTTCTTAAGAATGGTCTTCCCAGAATGATTTGCGATTCTTTCTAGTGGTTCGGGGTCTTCATATCAAGGACAGTGAAGTCCACTTTGTATTCCGTACCCTCGACCATAATGATAACATTTTTCACTTCTCCCTTAGGTCTTTTAGTAGATTTGTCAGCGAATTGGAGTAAAGATGATGATTTCTGAAGAGGACCTAACTCCAATCGGTAATATAAAGCTAAGGAAAGAAGATTGATGGAAGAACCATTGTCGAGAAGTGTGCGTGTAAATGCAATACCGCCAATGCGGCTTTCCACATAATGAGCCCCCAGATCCCTTTTCTTCCTTGGTAAATGCTGATTTCTAACGCATTTTGTAGTGGCCACTGTCAGGACATGAGTCTCCACAAACTGATTTGTTTTCTTTGTACGAGTCCTGGTGGGAGTACATTTCATTTTCAAGTATTTTTGAAATGCAGGATTACTAGCCACATACTGATCAAAGGTTACTTTCACTGTGATATTCTGCTGGCAGAACTTTTCCATCACTGGGTCACTCTGGATAATTTTCTTTTGTTTTCCTTTCTTAAGAGCATGGGGGAAAGGAATGGAAGCATTTGAGACAGGAGAAAGAGAGCCAGAATCATAAATAAGAGCATCTTTATTGGATTTAGAGTTCTTATTGCAATCATAATGTTTTGGATAATAATCATGTTGCTGAAATGGTGACAAAGGTATTTTTGCAGCAACTAGAGGTTCAAGGTCCTCTGCGGTCTCCATAGATGCTTTATCTCGAGCAGAAATCTTCGGGCGTCCTTCTTCTTCGTCCTCAGAAGCATCCTCCGGTTGATCTTCCGAGTCTTGATGGTTTGTTTCCCTTGCCCGGTCAGGTACGACCACGGTCCTTCCGCTCCTGAGTGACATGACATTAATATTGTCAAACGAAAGGATCTTATGTTCAGATGTGGAAAAATCTGAATAGTTTACCTGGCTATTGTATTGAGATGACTGAGATTTGTTCAAGCTATTGGGGTTAGCTTGAACTTGGGCGGGAATGGCTGTGGCTGGGGCTGTCTGTTCATCCATCCAATGAGATAGACGATTAACATCTACTCGTAGATCGTATAGTTCATTTTTGAAGCTGCGAATTTCCTCCAGCATTTGTCTCTGGATATCCGCCGGTTCTTCTGTAGGTTTGGATGATTGAGAGGCTTGATTTGGAGCTTGATATTGTTGACGATGTTGCTGAGGTTGGTTCTGACGGTTGTATGGCTGCTGCTACCTCGAGTGCTGATTGTGTTGTGGAGCTGTGGGAAATGCGGCATTGTAGAAGGTGGGTGGACGTTGATACTGCTGACGATCCCCCGTATTACCCTGTCGGGTATTATCCTGTGTGTATCAGATGCCGTTTATCTCGAATGTCAAAGGCGGGGCTTCTACGACTGTCTCGGCCGATGGGGGTGGCTATTGGGAAGCTTGGGCATAGGATTGGTCCTGTGCCCATGGTTGCTGTTGTTCTGTTCCTGGCTGTTCCTGGACATGATGTACATGATAGATTGAAACCATTGGTGCAGTAGGCATTCCCATCTTGGACAACTTTGTAGTGAGCTCTTCCATCTGCTTTGGGAATTGTGAGATCCTGTTGTCGATGTCATTCATTCGCTTATCTACTATTGTCAATTTATCAGCTAGGAAATGCATGTTTGGAATCAAATCCTCTGCTATTTCTGCGACCATCTGCTTCCCGCCTTTAGCTTGAAGGGAGTTCAGGGAGTCAGTGTAAGCTCTACTAGCCATTTGAGAACGACTTGTTTCTGCCATCTACTCCAGCACTTTCCAGACGGTATCAGCTCCACGTGACGTGCAATTCCCTCCGCAGGCAGCACTAACTAACCCTTAAGTTTCGTGATTCAAGCCAGAGTAGAGTGACTGGAAAGATCATGGCAGGGACATTTCTGTAGTAGGTCCTTAAACCTATCCCATGCCTCACAGAGTGGTTCATTGGGCATATGAGAGAAACTGGTGATGCGTGTCCTCAATTGATTGGTCCGACTTAAGGGGTAGAATTTCTTCAAAAATAGGGTTTTGAATCTTTCATAAGTGGTCACAGTCACCCCCAAGTTCTTCACCCAGTAGTCTGCTTTCCCTCTCAAGGCGAAAGGTAGTGCAGTGAGACGAATGTAGTCTTGACTAACTTGTGGGTGCCTCAGATTAGAACATATCAGCTCCAGGTCCCGCAAGAATTCATATGGCTCCTCAATCATATTACCATGGAATTGAGGTAATTGACTTACAAAATGTGGCTTCAGTTCATAGTGGATCTCTAGTTGTGGCAGCTGCAAATAATTCCACACTCGATACTGTCCAGGGTTGTAGGCGGCTTCCATTGGTACTTCTATTGGCACTTCTCCCCCGGCATTCAATTGCTCTAACTGTGCTCTCAGTAACTGCTGTTGCTGTTCAGATGTAGCCAGTCTTGCCAAAATCATCTGGAGAGGGTCCATCTTCATTATTCTTCTTGGGAGGCATCTTGTCTTCTTCACCTTCAGAGTATAAGAGATTCGAGTTAATAGATTGGAAAGAATCGAGGAAAAAGTTTGCCTCGGTCTATTTTGGAGAGAGAGAGAGATAGAATGATTTTGTTCTCCTTCTAAAAATACGAAAGAATCGTAAGAATAGGTTTTCTGGGAAGGGTTTCCTGGTGTCCAAGAAGGTTCAGAGGAAGAGTCTCTCTGAACTTTTGAGATTAGAGAATTTGTGGTAGTGGTAGAATGGTTCGCAAAGTCCGAACAAAATTTACCACAATCTTCCATTCTCGAGAGCAACAAGAGGTTTGCATATTATGATGTAGGTACAAGTGTGCGGTATTCGTTGATTGCTTAGTTTCTACGCACAAACCAAACACAATACAAAGATTTCTTTCACCAACTCACACAGTGAAGGCCGTAAGAGTTTGGCCGATTATCTTGTTATTTTTAATTGGTGAGAATTCAAGTCTTGCAAGCCGTTTAAACGAGCTGTTAGGTGCCAATATTTCCTTAAAGACTGTCCCGAGTTCATACGACTAGTTGCATCCACTTTCAGCCAGTATAGGTGTAAGTACGGACCGTGAAACTGCTACCCGTATTCCTTAAGGACGGAGCCTTGTGCAGTGTCCTTTAAATCACCCACTCTGCTAAGGAAGTCCGGACCGTATAACGACTACCTGTATTCCTCACTGAGAAGTAGCTAATCGTTTTTAAAATCAGTAGTCTTTATGAAAATCTTGGCTTGGCTCTATCCTAGTGTGCATCTCTCTCCTCGCTGCAAGATAAAATCAAACAATGTCGGGGTTGCTCTCCCGTAGAAGTTCTTGATTTTATGGATTTTTTTAAGACCGGCTATGTTTAGCAGTCCTAATTTTGATGGGGTGATCAGTGAGAAATTAGATGAGCATAAATACACGTCTACCGTCCAGTCCCAATTTCCTTTAAAATTATATGATAAAACAAGAGGGTGGAGTTCGGGAAAAGCCGATGCACGTGAAAAACGATGATGTATGCTCAGTTAGAAGACTTACAGTGCCTCCTCGCAATCTCCATGTGGGATGCTAGACAGAAATTAAAAATTTATTCTAGATGAAATGCAAGTCGATGAAAATCCGCACCTAAGCAGAAAATTCTATTAGCGGGGAAGAATTGAGTTGAATTTTGGCTAAGTTGAACGATCTAGGTGCGTCTCAATTAATAGTGCAGTGTGGCTTAAGATCCTACGAGCACAATCAAGAATTAAAAATGCTCTGAGAGTCGTATGTGCAGGTCTAACCTAATCGCCACTCAAGTCGGGCCCCACCCTAACCAGAGAGTGAAACAGACCACGACACATCACAGAATAAAGTCAGAGGTCTTGTTTACACACGCGAGAGTCCAAATGGACACCGCTGTAAATAAGCAATTAATTACAAGAATTAAAATTTGCAGAAATAAACCTAGACTCTACGCTCTCTCACGACTTGACTCGATCTTAAATTAATTACGGTTTTTTAGGAGTTCGGTGAAGACGCTTCGATATCTTGAAAAACCGCTCTACGTATAATAAGTATCTCGCAAGAAAAATAAGAGAGAAAATGTAAGAGAGTGACTCAAAAATATATGAAAAATAAATGCTGAAAATAAATTGCAGGAAAAAAAATGAAATTTACAATGAGAAATTCGGGGGTTAGACTACCCGAATGCGGAAAACCAAAAGAAAATTTTCAAGACAAAAATTTAAGTTGTTTGCCTCCCCGGCAACAGTGCCATCTGACGAATCCGAAAATGCTGGGTTTAAAAAGGTGTTTTTACTTGTCGTGTTAAAATTAATGTGTCGTTCGTTGTAGGCGGCAATTCGGAAACGGTCAAGAAAATAAACACATAAAATTTAATCAAGTTTTAATCAAGTGGTTTTATATTTATTTTACTTGGGCAAGTCCCAAGGTCGATCACAAGGAGGCAAAGGAACAACCTAAATTAATGTCTATCCAAGTTCGTGTTCGGTTTTCGAGACGGGTTTTTTTTTGGAATTTTCAATGTAATAAAAGGTGCAAGTGCAAATTCGGCCTATTTTAGGGACTAAAATATCAAATACATTCAAACGATGTCCGAAAAATACAAAACTTGGCCGAGATGTAAAATATGATGAAATAAGTACACTGTAATTTTTTTTGGAATTTTTGGATGCAATATGAATTTTTTATGGATTTTTAAATGCAAACAAAATGAATTTCAATATTTAATTATAATAAATACTAAACCTACTTATTTTCAAGGATCAAAATTATCTAAGATCTGCACTAGGTGATGAATCTCAGAAAAATCCTAAACCTCAAAAATGTGAAGTCTAATACCTATTTAAAATCAAGTATTGAAATATGCAAAATGATTTTTACAGAGCAAAGTATGCATGCAAATGCAAATCTTTTTGGGCACAATGTTAAGCACTATTAACTCTACAATGTCTGATTTTTCGGGGATTTTTAGAGTAACAGTTAATCAAATATGAATTTAAGAGCATAAAATGGGTAAAATATGTAAATTTCTACAAAACAATTATTTATTAATTAACCGTCAATCACAAAACTATCCACAATATGTCAAGTTTAGAGAATTAGTCAACAAACATCATGCTATTTTTCGATTAATAAAATAATGTAGGAAAGAGGTTCAAAATCACAGGGGAACACATGGGTACATATGCAATATAGGTAAATATAAAATGCAAAAAAGACGGGGCTTTGTGTAATTACCAAGAACTGTGGGGTTCTTCTGCAATTTTGCCAGAGGGTCACGTGCTACGCATGTGACCTCTGGTTGGCGGGGTTGATGCGTAAATCAACAGGACTTCGGGGAGGCTCCTTGCAATTTTTCCCAAGGTCACGTGCCAAGCACGTGACCCCAGGGTGTGGCGCGCCTCACGTGATCCCTCCGCACACGCACCTCGCGTGGGAGGGCCTCAGGCTGGAGCCCGACCGCCTGGTGGACTGTGGGGCGGTGGAGGAGCTTCTCCGCCTCCCCTTTTCGTTGCTGGGAAGGTTGATGCGGCTGTGTTGTGCTCCTGGTGCGGCGGTGTTGGCGGAAGTTGGTGGCTCGGTGAAGGTCGAGGATCGTGTCGAAGAAGATGGTGGCGCAAAGCTCCTGGAAGGTGGCGGCGTAGTTGCTCGAGTCGGCGGAGGAGCGACAGTTGGAGAAGGCTGGAGACGTGGCCGACACACGGCGGGGATGATCGATGATTGTGGTCTCTGTTGATGACGATGACGGCGAAGCGGAGGAGATGGATGTTGATGTCGATGACGGTGGACCGGTGAAGTCGAGGGTAGTTGTCGATGACGACGATTGGTCGGAGAAGAAGTTGAGGCGAGCGGTGTTGAACGACGATGTGGAGGTTGAAGATGGTAACTGGCGAAGCAAAGATTGATAGCGGTGGGGTGCGTTGTTGGCACGGTCGACACACGGTCGTGGTTGGATGTAGTCGATGGAGGTGCTGCAGTTGATGAAGGCGGAGCCAGAGTCTGGAGTGGAGGCGATGGGTTGTCGGAGGTAGTTGATGATGAAGTGGTGGACGGTGGCTCGTCGATGGAGATTGTCGGAGGTGAAGTTGCGGAGGCATTGATAGAGAGGGATAGAGAGAGAGAAAGGGAGAGGTAGAGAGAGATAAAGAGAGAGTATACCTGAAAGAGGATAGTGGCTCGATGGCGACTGGTGGCTGGAGTAAAGGCAACGACGGAGTATCTTTGCTGCGGCGAGGAGGTCGGCCTCGGATCACGCCGGCGGATGGAGTACGCCCGCGGGCTGTCACCACCGGAGAAGGAAGACTCGAGGGCTCGGCGGATGCGCGAAGTTGAGGGCGGCAGAGGTGCTTAAATAGGTCGGGGGTTACACGGAGATGGAAGGCTGGGTTGTCGATGCAGATTTGATTGGGAATCGTGGGGATACGCGGGGAGGAGATCCGAGGGATCCGATCGTCGAGATTCGCGGGGAGAGATTTGCAGCGGCGGTGGAGTTGGGCGGCGATATTCGCGGCGAAATCGCGGGGTTGCGGGTGGCGCTGGATTTGGGAAAGAAGGTTGGAGGAGGAAGACGCACGGCCGATCGGACGGCCACTCGTGTGCCACGTGGCTGAAGGGAAAGGGACCGGGTGGTTTTATTTTTTATTTTTTTTAATTTTTTAAATAAAAACTAATAATAAAAAGGCCGAAATTGGCTGACACGTGGCAGCACCAGGTGCCGCCACGTGTCAGCACCAGAAAATTCGGAACATAAATATCTTTTAGAATCGAAAATAAATAGTAAATGACCTCGGATCAAAAACGTTTCTTCACGAAAATTGCTCGTCTCGATGAGATCTACAATTTTCATGAACACATCAAAATCAAAATCGATCATTTGCATAAAGTGGTATTTTTGGGTTATCCCATGTACATATAACACCTTGATTTTTGGGTTTTATAATTTTTATGTTATTTTTTAATCAGATAAAAATCCGGAAAAAATATGATAAATCAGAGATAAATAAATACACATTAATCTAATTTTTTTAGATTTTTATTAATTAATAAAATATGTGCATAAAATAATAAGTCAAAACTGCTAGAATATACAATATACAAAAGAGGCCCAAAACCCAACTTTCACATACAAGCTCCGATTCACTTGAGCTTGGTCTTGTTTTGAAGGTAATTGAATGCTATTAGTTCAAAAGTGAGTAGAATTAAAATGGACACTGGATGAGGAAGATATGAGGTTTTTAGTCCGGCAATCCTGAAACTAGGGTTTGGGTTTTTGGTCCACTTATTTGGGCTAGTTATTTTTTGTATTTTTCCTTTATTCTTGTTGGTGGTATATACACAGTGGATGTGGTTTTGGGTCACTCGGAGTTAGCATGAATGAGTTAAAAATCTGGGAAGTTAGGCTATTTACAGGTCAATTTGGCTTGGATTTTTGGCTTCTTATTTTGTGCAGAAATTCGTGCTAAAATGTAATTCTTATGAAAACATGTATGAATGCTAATTATGCAGAATAGATGCAAATATGCTGTTGATTTTAAGGGATTTGAGCTTAATAAATGAGATTTAGAGTGATGAATTTGAGATTCATCAGTAGGGCAATATCGGGATGAAGCAGGATCAGAGGCAAGGAGGCTTGATGGAATGGTACTTATAGTCCTAAAGGTCAACTCTCCTCTGTTGGCAGTGGTGCTCCAACGGAGTTTCGACGGAGTGCCTGCTACTCCTTCGTCGCCCTTATGCTTCTCTGATGACCGAAGAAGATTGTTGTCGTGATGGTGAAGGTAGTGGAGAGTCAAAGAAGAAGCTGAGGCGAATGAAATGATGGGATGACGTCCGCCCTTTGGAGGCGAAGCTTGAGATTGGAGAGGCTTCGCTGATCAATGAAGGTTTTCATGCTCCTACAGAGGTTAGGATACATAAATGAATCTTTTGTGGGTGTATGGAATTGGAAATGGGTGAGATGGGGGCTAAATTGAAGTGGAGAAGATGGAGGCCTAGTGGATTCTTATTTTAAGCAAGAATAAGAAATGATCGAAGTGGGGATGGATCTGAAGAAGGAGGATGAGAGATCTAAGGATGGAGAAGATGGAGGCCTAGTGGATTCTTCTTTTGGCAATAATTTATGGTCCTATTTATAGTGTCATAGCTAAGCCTTTGAAAAAATGGCCATTGGATACAAAATTAGCAATAATTTACAAAGATATTGTTTTATTTAAGATGAGTTTATTTCTATTTATCAATCATGCGTGATTGATTGATTGTGTCATCTTTAGTTAATTGATAAAAATAATGGTTAAGTATCCCCTAAATTTGAATTTGAATGTTGATAATCAAGGATATATGTTGATGATCGGGAAGTGAATGAAACTTATTGGTGGATCACACAATGATCAGTCATAACTATAGCAAGGGTGAATAGGCATTGGTCTATCATGAACTATAAGATGGTCATCAAAAGATGATCGATTAAGAGTTGAGAGTTTGTTCTAAAATGGGAAGTCATGCTGATTCAAACATGTATACATATATGATTCAAGCATACATACTTTTGTGTTGAAATTACAATGATAACGCAAAACTATTTTAAGGGTATTACTATCACAGATGTCTTATAACTAATGAATCCAGATTCAATTGGGCGAACACACTTAGGGCTAGGGTCTCAAAACTTGGCACGAGTCAAGAAATTGAACTCTTTAAAGCCTACCTAAGCATAAATTTAGGTGTTTGATCCCAAGCTTTCTTTTTCCTTGACAAACATCCTTTTAATATCAAGGACTATTACCGTTTTCTGACTTTTGGAGGTATCAGTGATATAACATATTCAATAATTTGGCGGTCGCCTAGAGTCAGCTACTTTGTCTGGCTTTTCTCCTAAGATAAAATCCTCATGTAAGAGACACTTAAAAGAAGGGGCTATAAATTAACTTCCAAATGTTATATTTGTGATGCATGCTGTTACTGTTAACCAGTTTATTGTGGAATGTGCATTCTTTGCGAATTTTCAGCATATATCTAAAACTGCAAGAATCTTGGCCGATATGAAATCTATGAGAAAATATGTGTAATTATAAGGGAAGTGAAAGGCATCCACAATTCACATGCCCTCTTCTTTTATGTATCCTGGTTGGAAGATTATACACAATAACTTTCTTAAATTATATATATGAAGTAAAGATAATACCTTGCATGTAGTCCACTATTCAAATGAAGCCTCCGAAAGACATGGAAAAGTAAGGAGAGAATTCGTGCACATGATCACCAATGCAAAAGTCCATTGTTTTCATCATTCACGTGTAAACACTAAGGATCATTTTGGTTACCGGGTTACCTGTAATCCGATTTACCTCTCTACATTTTTGGGTTGGAATTTTATCACAAATTAATACGACATCACGTAACATTCCTTATTCCAACCCTCCCCAAATTTCATAATCATCTAAGTAGCTACTATTCACAGGAGATTATCTCAAGCCATCTTAGTAACCAAAGAGACTCTAAATCACATAACCAACAGTGTTGATTGATTTATGTACATTTGCATCAGTTATATATTTCGATGACAGATGTATATCCGTTCCTTCACATGAAGTAGTGCAACGCCCCACCAAGTCAAAGTAAATCGCTATGATTTGAACGGCAAGGAGGGTCTGTTATATCTCTAAAAAATGAATAGCTTTGAAACCGCATACCTTGACTACCATCGATTGGAATCGATCTGAATGATTTAAGACGCAAGTTTCAGGTTCACATTCTAACAAGAGATCCTTGGTTTTCTAGGCAATTAATTATTGGGGTCCATGGACGACCACGTCGACCTGAAAATCGCTGTGGCCGAAGCCCGAAGTTGTCCGGGTCAATATTGTTTTCTTTTAAATAAACATTGTATTAATTTGATTGAAAATCTAAGAGAGTAATTTAAATTTTGTTGTCTTATCTTAAATATAATACATATAACCAAGATTATTATTTGTTACAAATTGCGGAAGCAAATACGAAAAAACACGATTAAATAAGTAAAATGCAAACACACACTGTAACTGAGCTACATCCTTGAGTGACGACGATAGATTTTCACTATGTGGATATGGAAGTAATACATAGGATACTAAGAAGATACACATATGAGATATGTATGAGGATATGAACTAGGGGTTTCAGTAAATGGTTGCCTTAATACCCCATTTATACTGTAAGAGAAGAATACCAATTGTATTAAACAATCCATCTCAACAACTTTCAACCAATCCAGATTCAAGAGGTAGATCTGACACTTTAGCAATCCAATCTATTAGCTCTCAGCCAATCAGGATTCAGGAGATAGATCGGATATCTCAGCAATCAAGTCCAACGGCTTTCAACCAATCAGGATTTAGAGAGACGGACCGGATATCTGAGCGATCCAGCCCAACAGCTTCCAGCCAATTAAAAGACAGGAGGTAGATCAGCTACGTCAATAATCCAACTCAACAAATTGTTAGGATTCAAGTCATATAAACATTATTCATTGTAAAATTATGGCTCTCATAACTCATGACAAATGCTATATTCGCTAAATTCCATATAACGGCTATTATTCATATACTTTTTTGTTATTAAAAAACGTAATATAATTTGCTAATTTACCATATGGATCAGAAGAAAAAGTAGATGAATAATAATTGTTATTGTTATTCGTTGCTTGTAAAATAACAATTTTTATTTTAATTTTAAAGAATCAAGCAATAGATATTTATTCATTATTATACATTTATCTACGGAATATATATCCATGAACCAATTCTGGTGTAATGAATGGATCGTATTTAAAGGGCATCGAAATTAAAATAGTTACAAATACTACACCAATAACGTATGCATAAGCACAACTACTTCTCTTGTAATGAATAGATGTAGCAAGTGAGCAAAATGTTCCTTGCGTAAATAAGTAAATATTTCCTATAGCCAAAAATAAGATGACAATTATGTCTTGACTTTTCAAATGTCGTTATAAATGGGTCGATGAGTGGAGATGTACTTTCTTCATATTAGGCTATTGCTATGGGTCGATGAGTAGTGTATCTCCACCGCGACAAAGATTTATTGGAATAAAGTATATTGATTTGTATAGTTCATAAGAAAATTATTTGAAATTTTTATAATGATCTGCTAAATAGAGATGGAAGGATGTGATGGTGAAAAAGGTTCATCCTGGCTGCTTCAAATATATGATAGTAGAGAAGTATGCCCTCCATCCAAAGAAACAAGAGGCGAGCCCTATAGATTGTTATGCTATAAAATATGCCAATAAACAACCTTGCATATGCGAGAGAACAAACACGAGTCCTAAACACATGAACCTTCCTTCAATGGTATCAGAGATAGTCTGAGGCCATTACATATCTTTATTCAACCTTACCTATACTTATTTTATCTTATTCTTCTTATCTTTCCAACCGAACAGAGAATAGATCCTTATTCTCCTTATTACCCATCATTATTCCTCTTGGAACGTCAAGGTACGTTGTCGAAGACCTTCTTCTTTTGGAGAGAACAAGAGAACGGGATGGGATAGGTAATGGGAGAGAACTCCCTACGGTGAGGTGGTTCTTGGATCGATGCGTTTCCCCTCCTTATGGGGAGGTTTATATAGGGCGTATGCCCTCGCTAAGTCCGCCCTCTCCTCATGCCAATGATTTGGGTCCTCTGTGAGACCCGGTCACAGCAACCGTCGGTCGCGTAACCGTTGTCGACGGTTCTTCACCATCCGGTCATAGGACCATTCTTTATCTCCCACTTGACCGCATTGGTCAAGTCAATCACACTTCCATTGTTCGTATTGTGCATGGAGATGTTAATATTGAGGTTCATTATTCACGAAGACTTCTTTCTTGACTCAAACATTCTTGATTCTCATTAAACCAAACATGTTTAATATATGTTCATGCCACTATTCTCTTAATTAGGGAATCAACCAATATGTCACTGGTAGGTATGTAGGTTACCATGATTTCTTATTTTCCAACTATATCTTGTATATAGTGATATTGGATCTCAATGTGTTTTCCTTTAGAACTATTAGCCCCACTATTGATAAAGCTTATCGTAGCTTGATTGTCACAATATATTTCAATTGGCCTTTTGACCATTTCGAGGCTTAGGTTCTCTAGAAAACGTTTGATCCACACAGCATGAGTGGTGTCCATGCTACATTCAATGTACTCAGCCTCCTGTGTATGTCGAGATACACATCCTTGTTTCTTTCTACCTCAAGAAATGGCGGCACCACCAAACATGAACAGGTAATCTGATATGGATTTTATATCATCCACATGATATGGATTTTCTATCATCCAAATCCTCTCCGAAAACGACATCGGAGTATCCTACCACTTCAAGCGATTTAACTTGATATATGAGTTTCGGATGTAATGTCTCTTTAAGATATCGAAGAATCCTCTTTATAGCTTCCCAATGTGCTGGACCAGGGTTGCTTTGATATCTACTGACTAAGCTTACTGGATATGCTAAGTCAGGTCGAGTACACATCATTGCATACATTAGAGTCCCCACCGCTTGTGTATATGGTACAACTAAAGGTTTCTGGCCCTTTTCGGACACTGACTCTTACTGAGTCTCTTTCCCATCACAAATGGTATTGGAGCTGGAGTGCTATTCCGCATTCCGAATCTCGTTAAAACAATATGCAAATATCTTTCTTGACCAAGGCTTAATGTCCTTAAGTCCTTGTCTTTTGTTATTTGTATTTAAAGAACAAAAGTTGCTTCGCCATTGTCCTTCATCTCAAATTCATTGCTCAATTTTTGTTTGATTTCATTGAGCATTTGTATGTCATTACCTAAAGTAGAATGTCATCCACATACAATGACATGATTGCAAACATGCTCCTACTCTTCATGACATACACACAATTATCCAATTTATTTGCAATAAATACTAACTGTATAACTTTCTCATGAAATTTGAGATACCATTGCCGCGAAGACTGCTTCAAGCCATATAATAACTTTCTTAATTTGTAAACCCTTTTCTCCTAACCTTCAACCTGAAAGCCATCGAGTTGTCACATATAAATATCCTCTCTTAATTCTCCATTAAGGAAGGTTGTCTTCACATCCATTTGGAATAACTCCAAATCCATATATGTGATTATGGCTAAGATCATCCGAACATATACGCAGACTTAGCCATTGGAGATTAGGTTTCCTGGAAATCTATTCCATCTTGCTGAGTATAACCTTTGGCAACTAATCTTGCTTTGTATTTATCAACTGTACTACCATCAACTCGGTACTTTTTCTTAAATATCCACTTACATCTTATGGATTTCCTACCTTCTGACAAATCACTTAATTCCCAAACATCGTTTCTCTTGATTGAGTTCAACTCATCCGCTCATGGCAGGCGTCCATGATTTCTACTCAGACGAAGCCATAACTTCATCAAATGATATGAGATCTGTACAGTCCGTGACATCCTCATCCACGGTGTAACAAGATGCCTCGCATCCATAGAAATGGAAATCTTTTATCCATGCAGGTCGTGTTCTGGATCTCTTGTTGTCGATTATACTCGTGGGTTGTGTGGGTCCACCCACTTCCTCTAAAGGATCACCATGTTCTATAGGTTCATTCTCTATATTTGGATGATTGATATCATCCCCATGTTCTTATCTAGTTCTCAAGTCGTCTTCATTTTTTTATAGGACAATCAGAGGATCTGATTCCTCTACTACATGCTCTTTTCTTGATGAATTTCAAGGAAAATAGCATCACGGCTTTCGATTAGACATTTAGTTTCATGGAAGAACCTATATCCTTTAGAATTCTCACTATATCTAATAAGCTTGCACTTTAATATCCTGAAGTCTAGCTTGCCCCTAAGCTGACTTGGTACCAAAACTGTGCAACACATCCCTATTTCTAGAGATGGCCCAACTCGAGCTTTCTGCCATTCTATATTTCATATGACGTTGATTCTATGGACTTAGTGGGAATCTCTGTATGTAGTTCGCAGTCAACACTGCCTCTCCCTAGAATTTCCTTTATCTTGAACGAGAGAGAGGAGGATGGTGGAGAAAAGGAGAGAGAGATGGAATGATCGGTGGGGGCTCCTGTTAGACGATCGAGTTCTGATCGATGGTGTTCCCCTCCTCCTAGGAGGTTATTTATAGGGTGTAACCCTCGCCACGTCCATCACAAACTTTTTGTTTGAAGTTGATAAAAAACTAAGGAACAAGGTTTCTATTAGGCTTTGATAAGATGATTGAATGGTAATTAGCACTTAGCGTATCCTCCCTTTCAAAAAACTTAATCAATGTGATATTAAAGCAGAGAATCAACAATAAAAAAACTTTTAATCAGTTAATCACACTACTCCTTTCTTAATTCAATTAAATAAGGACAAACAATTGATATTACAACTTTAATCTTGGCTACTCAAAAGGTTGTCAAGATGTTTTTTTAACAAGGTTTGATTTTTTAAAAAAACAACTAAGACAATTCTGCTTATTCCCAAACCAAATGCCCCCTAATAGTATATTATTGAAGCATTGTATTTATACCTTTCCTTCTAAAGAAAAGTTTGATGCAACCTTTTCTAACTTGTTGTTATAACCTTTGACGAATCAATAAATTATCGTATGAATTATATTATCTCCTTAGTCTAATTTTAATCTTAAGAATATGAGTAGGACATCTATAATTTGCAAATAAATTAGATAATAAAAATTAAATTACGAAACAGATGCAAGAATACTATTATGTGAAACTTTTCTTTGTTAGAAAACAAAAAGATGGTCATTATTTGAAGGTCAAATTTTAAAAGAATTATTGGATTTAGTTTATAAAGATAATGATCACTAAAAATACTCCATGTCTTTCTATTATAGAGAGTGGTCTAATCTTTTGAAATATATAAGATGGAAGTGGAAACAAAGTTGACAAGATTTGTTAGGGTATAAAGAACTTATAATTGTGATGAAATTCAAAGTAGAAATGTATAAAAGTTGTTGCATTATAATTAATATTAGCGTACATGAGACAATGTTTTATAGCACATAACATAATGGAGAGGTGCAGAGAAAGAACCAAACTTTGGGAAAGTATAGAAAATTATAATATATCTCATTCTGATATCTCCAAAAATTTCTATTGAGAAAAAAATTAGTTGACTACTAATCAGTAATCATACATGATGAAACTTCTAATATATTAACATATAAGAAGTCTAGTTAAATCTTAAAAATCTATGGACATTACACATGTATATGTATGATCTCATCTTAGTAATAAGCTTGATTTTAAGATAATAAAATACAATTCATAAGAACCAATAATAGTAAAAATGGTAGGTTCTTATATTATAAAAGAATCTGATTGAAAGCCAAGATGTTAGGATGGATCATCGATTTTTGATGCTAACACACCTGCAACTGAGTGAAAATAAATTTTAATTGCATGCATATTACTGAACAGGTAGAGTTTATAGAGACCACCTCTCCTAGTGATATTTTGGATGATACTTCTTCTATATTTGATGTTGACTCTATAACACTTAGGAGCGGTTGGAAGCCATCACTCATCTAGGTGACAAGCAGATGTAGATTCTAGAGTGTCGGATGAGGTCAGGAGGAGTACTGATGTCGCTCACCATGATGATGATGGTGGTGCTGACACCACCAAGTATGTTGATCTAGACGACGGTATTGAATTCGTTGTATTTTCAGTTGCAAATGGTAGTACTGAGGCCTCTTACATAGCAGTTGCCAGGCCAGAGTACAGTGCTGATGCCACGAGTTCAGATGTTGTACGTGGCACTGATGCCACCAAGATCCCTTCTGTAGTGTTGACTCATCTTGTACTTAAGGATTCTTATAGAAAAACACAAAAAATAGAAAAATATTAAAACTAAAAAATATGAATAAAGGAAGGGTTTATGTATATCTTGTGAGTCCATCTATTATGCCTTATGATATTTGCATGGATTATAGCCTATTGAATGCAAATGAACATACTCCTGACCCTCATCTTTATAACGAGGGTCCTCCTATCCCCTTCCCTTAAGCACTCCTCTTATGAAAGGGGACAAAAATAGAAAATCCAAAAAAGAAGTATCAGTTAGAGTTCAATGAGCAGATGGAAGACGGATTCCAGATCCAGGTGATTCTTTAAGAGGCACTTGAGCACATTCCTCTATTCCAGAAGAACTTGAGAGAGAAGACCACCATCAGTAGGAAGAGGAGAAACCATAATGCAGAAGTCCATGTGCTTACACGTGCCACCTGTTTCGCTATCCAGAAGCGATTACCAGCCAAGAAACCTGATGCAGGATCTCCTTATGTCAGATGCCATATCCATGAGCAGCAGTTCTTTGATTAACCTCCTTCTGGTTGCCTTACTTGGACAATTCGAGTTTGGTCCTCTTAAACAGAGCAGGACAATTCTTCAGTTTGCTGATAAATCTAATAAGAGGCCCAAGGGGTTACTAAAGGACGTTGTCGTCACAATTTAGGGCCTAAAATTCCTCGTGGACTTTGTTGTACTGGACATGGAGAACCCTGAATTTGTGACCAATACCCCCATCATCTTAGGATGACCTTTCTTGACCACAGCCAAGGCAGTGTCCGATCATGATAGCGGGAAGGTATACTTTCGCATCGATGGCGAAAATGTATAAATAGAGACGATCGAGGAAACTGGAGACAGAGATTCAGCTTGCTCAGAGCAAACCACCGATTCATAGCAGATGATAGATGCAGAGTTATATGTCCACAAGGGTGTAATTTTGTGATTACAGATGATGAAGCAGTTGGGAAGATCCATCATCACGAGCTCTTGCCACACCTTCAACAACTGTAGAGTTACATATGACTAATGATGAGAGTACGGAGAGCACACTCATGGCACAAGATACCTTAGAGGCTGATGATTACGATCAGGGTAGTAAAGCATATTCTATTTCATGTGATTTAGACTTAGATCCCTCATATTTAGATAATGATTTCAATCGGCAGGACTTTGATGACTATTTACTGTGTCTGATGACCACAGAGCCACCAGCTTGGACGGAGAGTGATCCAACACAGTTGACAGATATACTAGCAGAGTCATCTTCGTTCTATTTGCAGATTTAGCGAGAGTTTTCACATACATATCTGGTATCCTTCACGCATATGCCTTAGAATACAGATTTGCCATCTTCCACTTGTCCTGGGATGAGGACATTGTTGCAGAACATGAAGTATAGATTCCTTGTGGGTGAGCAAGATATGTTCCCACTCATTATCTCAGCAGACAAGACTGAAGACCAAGAATATCATTTGATGGTGGTTCTTAAAAGAAATCATAAGGCAATAGGATGGAATGTAGATGATCTCTAGGGGATAATTCTGGCCCCGTGCTCCCACCACGTCTATCTTGAAGAGGACTCCAATCCATCGCGTGAGTTCCAGTGAAGGCTAAACCCGAATCTTCGAGATGTGGTCATGAAGGAATATATAAGTGGTGGGAGCATTGATTTTATTTGCCCCATCTCCTAATACAAGTGGGCTAGTCTGTTGCATGTGGTACCTAAGAAAATGAGTATCACCATAGTTGTGAGCAAGTATGGAGAGGAGATAGCTACCCGAGTACCCAATTCTTTGAGGGTCTGTGTGGACTACAGATGATTGAATTAGGCCACCGAGAAGGATAATTTCCCATTACCTATTATTGGTCAGAATATCAAGAGGTTAGTTGGGAAGAGTCACGATTGTTTTCTTGATGGGCATCGAGGTACAATCAGGTGTCCATGGTGCCCGAAGATTAGGAGAAAACAATGTTTACATGTCCATATGGATCGTATGCTTTTAAATAGATGCCCTTTGGTTTATGTAATGTCCCGGATACATTCCAATCGTGTATGCCTTCCATCTTCTTGGACATGGTGGGCGAGTGTTTAGAGGTCTTCATGTATGACTATTCGATCTACAGTGATGGCTTTGATGCTTGTCTTGACTGCCTAGACTGAGTACTTCAACACTGCATCGAGGTCAACCTTGTTCTATCTTGGGATAAGAGTCATTTCATGATCACTCAGGGGTCGGTCCTTGGCCACATCATCTCCAATAGGGGAATGTAAGTCAATCCATCCAAGGTAGATATCATCGAGAAACTCAATCCACCGTCCAGATAGCGACAGTTGCGATCTTTTCTAGGGCATGTCGATTGCTATCAACGGTTCATACAGGACTTCAATCGAATTGCCCAGCTGCTTACTGATCTACCAATGAAAGACATCGAGTTCATTGTAGATGATAAGTGTCTTGCATCTTGAGACTCTCAAAGGACTAGTTGTGCATGCTCCTATCCTTCAGCCAAGTGATTGGTCTCTCCCATTTGAGATCATGACGAATGCTTTTGATTTTGACATAGGGGTTGTTCTTTGACAGAGGAGTTATGGATTGCATTTTGTCATTCACTATGCTAGCCGAACTTTGGATGCCGCTGAGCAGAACTACACTGTGACTTAGAAAGAAAAGCTATCCATAGTCTTTGCTTTGGATAAGTTTTGATCTTCCATTATTGGCTCTAGAGTGACTATCTACACATATCACACCACCATTCTATACCTCATGGAAAAGAAGGATATCAAAGACAGATTGACCAGATGGATCCTTCTACTCCAAGAATTTTATATAGATATTAAGATAAACCTGAAGTTAAGAATGTGGTGGCGGATCACCTCTTCCGATTAGAGGATATTGAGTTCAGAGCAGACCACACCTATCACAGATACTTTCCCAAACGAGGCGATTCTTGCTATCACCTTGATTCTGTTGTATGTTGACATAGTGAACTATCTTGTCACCAAGAAAGTTCCACAAGATTGTCCCAAGCAGTGAATTGAGACGTTCCTCGTGAAGGCCAAGTCGTACCATTAGGAAGATCCCACCTTTTACCAAGAAGGGGAGGATAGTGTCTGGCATCGGTGTATTCCTCAAGAGGAGCACCACAGCATCCTCATGTATTGCCACAAGCTTGAGGTAGGAGGACATCCCTCTAAGAGACAGGCAACAAAGAAAGTTCTCTAATCCGGCCTTTCGTGGCCTACCCTCTTCAAGGATTCAGATGAATTCATGAAGAGGTGCAGTGACTATCAGAGGGTGGGAACTTGTGGAGAATGTGATATGATGATGATGCATCCCATTCAATTCTATAAGGTTTTTGATGTATGGGGCATAGATTTCATGGGTCCATTCCCTAAAAGTCATAGATTTGAGTACATTCTTCTTGCTGTGGATTATGTTTGTCATTGGGTTGAGGCAATCCTCGCCCGAGCCGTAAATACTAAGACTGATTGCTAATGTTTGAGGAAGAATATCATTTCACTGTTCGGGGTACCTAGAATCTTGATTTCTGACAGGGGACTCATTTTATCAACGAAAAGATAAGGGCTCTTGCTAACAAGGTCAGCATTGACCATAGAGTTGCCACTCCCTATCATCCAAAGACTAATGGTCTTACTGAGGTTTCGAAAATGGAGATTAAGACTATTCTGCAGAAGGTTGCTCGCAAAGACCGAATGGATTGATCACAACTTTTGGACTTGTCTAGTGGGCCTATAGGACTTCTTTCAAGACACCTTTGGCCACATATCCCTTTCAGCTCATTTTTATCAAGCCATGCCTCTTACTAGTGGAAAGTAAGCATGTCACTTTGGGAAGTTACTGAGCTACTATTGGATCCCATGAGTGTTGGAGATCGAAGAAAGACAGAATTGACAGCCCTGAAGGAGTTGAGAGATACAAGCTTCTCAAGTAGCCTAAAATATAAGGATAGAGTGAAGATATGACATGATTCTCACACTAGCCATAAACAGTTTGAGTCAAACAGAGAGTATGCCTAGTTGATACTAGATTAAGATTATTTCCAAGGAAATTGCACAGTAAATGGAAGAGACCATATTTGGTTAGAAAGGTTCATGACAACGGAATTATTGAAATATCTGAGTTATCATCTGATTCCACCTTTCGAGTTAATGGTCATCGCTTGAAGTCATATCTTGATCATGATCCGTTGATCGTTGATGTTGCCCCTATTCATTTTGTATGTGATGTGATCTTTGACTCACATCATTTGCATCTCATACCTGATTATCACTTCTTCTTCGTGGTTGTATGGATCCATATTGTCCATATCATTCATTCTTTTTGTCTGATACCCCATTTTCATCTAATGAGTATGTTATACTTAGGATACACATTCCCTAAGTATAGGGGTGTATCAGACTTGTGATTATTCATTGATTCTATTACCTCTGTTTCACTGCCTATTCTTAGGGATATTTTACGCTAAGTATATGGGAGGTAATACATGTGCATCATATTCTGCGGTCTTCCCTTTCTCTATAGTCTTCTATACTTAGGATTACCTAATCCTAAATATAGGGAGATCACCGATTTATATTATTTCTATTCTTTTATTCATCATTGTAGTATAGTGTTCTTTTTCACTTTCCCATACACAACACAAGTTATATCTTCTTTCATCGCTCTTTGATCACTCTGAGGCCATCATTTGAGATAAGTATGGGGGTGTCATATATTATATATATACTTTAGCCATAACTCGTACTTTATGTGTGTTAATAATATGGCTAAAAATCACAATAATTTTAAAATTTTCTCTCACATAAATGTCTGCATAAACCTTTTGTAAATATTTTTGTATCAAAATTATGTATATAGTACAAAATTTTTGAAAAATATTTGAAAATAGATACTTGTAAAATTTTGTTTGTAAATATTTATAAAAATATTTTGCAAAACTTTTCTTTTATTTCCTGCATTCAAAAATCTTCCATAAAAAATTGTAGATTTTCCACAAAAAGAGTTTTGTATATACTTACATGTGCATTCTTCTGAATCATGGATGTCATTTAAACTAGTCTAGAATTAAATTGAAAAATGGAGCTTGGCTAAGATCTTAATCTACTTAACTTCAAAGGAACCTTATAGGATTTGGGGTTAAGACTTTTTAGGTCCGTAGTGACTTAATTATTTGAGTCCACTAGGCTATGTTCACATGTCATCTTGATGAGCCTAAGTAGAACAGTTAACAATGCACGCATGACTCTCAGATATAATAGCTTGACTTGGACACACACCTTACATGTTTTTGAAAAATAAATTAATTGTTATACAATATATTGTGTTATATACGTGTATAATATACCTATGTATTTTGTACAATTATTTTTAAGTTTTTATTTATGTAAAAATACCGCACTTTTTATATTTTATTTATTTATAACATGATTTTTAGGAGTATAATTTTTTTATTTTAATTTTATTAGTTATTTGCAAATATCTAATAAATAAATAATGTTGTATGTATAGATGTATTTTGTATAAATGACCTCATATTTTATTTTATTTTAATTCTTTTTCTAGTTTTTTATTTTCTTTTTATGTTAAATTTAGAAATATATACAAGGAGGTAGAAAGCGTATTTCTATAATTAGTTACAGATATATGTAATAGGTACACACTAGAGTAGGCCATATCTCCCTCTACTTATTTTATTTGGCGATCAGGTCAAGGCTAGACATTTTCTAGGTGTTCGGGTCACTATGTATTTATTCTAAATACCTCCTTCCTTTTTCTTTCCTTCATTCTTTTATTTTTTCACAATAAACCTGCTAATTATGTATAATTAATAGATGCATGCCTAATGCTAGGTTATTGTATTTATACATATTTACATGATGCTTTGCCAAGATAAATAGCTAAAATAAAATAATAAAGAGTGATGATCAGGGATTCATCACTCCACTGGAGTAGTAGAGGTTCTGATCGGGGAAGGATAACCATGACTCGAAGACGAAGCTTCGACCAAGGTTTATTTCAACGGGAACTAAAGAAAGTGAAAGGGGGAATGTTAAATGACCTCAAGTGAAAATGAGGGAGGAGGTCGTTCCTATTATTTCTTCAGTAAGCACGATCCAGGGTGGTCAGGTTGCGTAGGGAATTGGAGGATGAACTGGTGTGTCAATCTGTGCGGTGAGATACGAGTGGTGAGGCTCCGACTGACGGGTTGGAGATGGTTAACTAGTCGTGGATGATTCGAAAGAATTGGAGTAAAATGAGGAATATGAGTGCGATATGGGGTACTTGAAGATTCTAATGAGCTCAAGAGCTCCAAGCGAGGCAGACAATGAGGTTATAGCCTCGACCAAGCTGTAATGGACCTGGGAGGTTGGTCACAGCAGAAGACTCCGGCCACGAAGTGAGCTACGATCAAACGGACATAAACCTAATTTACGAAGGATGCAATGAGCAATTATCACTCTGTTGGTGCTAATTAGGAGGAAAAGGTGGTGCGAGGCATGAGTTGTCATGCATTGGAGGTGGAGGAGAGTATATATAGGCATGCCACAGGGTTTAGAAAGATCAATCGATTGAGAGAAACCCTAGATAGATCTGACCCTTCGTAGGGATCCGTGAGGATCACAGATCATAGGAGAAGAATCAAGTACTGAAAGTGAGGCAAAAGGGTGGTAGGTTTGATCGGGAAAAATCAGAGAGAAGGACTCCAACGAAGGGAAGCTGGCTTGACCCGGTTGGGGGGAGAAGGTTGACTGAGGTCAACGATCCCATGTGGGCCAATCAGAGTGTTTGAATTTACAAAATAAAAGAATATTAAATATAAAATAGTAAATTATTTTAAAATAAAAAGTGTATAAAATAAAAATGTTCATTATTTTATAACTATTTTTCTGTGATTTTTAATTATTTTTATGAAAAATATAAATAGGGTATATAGAATATAACGTGTTATATACATGTATAATATACCTATGTATTATGTACATGTATTTTTCTTTTATTAAATTTATAAAAGTAACTTTTATTTCATATTTTATTTATTTACAAAGTAATTTAAGGAATTTACAAAAAGTTTTAATTTTGAGAATTTTTGGAGCTACAGAGAATTAATTATCAATTAAAAGGTCCAACTGGGCAAAATAACACAGAAATCAACCAATTAATCAATTTAAAAATCTACTGATACCACAAAAAAAGTGCCACAACAGTTAGAGGACAAGTTACTCAACAACATGCAATTTTTAGAATTCAAAAATGATGCAAAATGACACCTAGGGATGCATGTAAAGACAGGGGTGTATTTGCAATACAGGAAATAAAAATTACATAAGAGTAAACATGTTGACAAGGACTTAAATGTAATTACCTATAATGATGGGGGGTAGAATGCAATTTCTCCACTAGGCACGTGCTCCTCTCGTGGGGGCGCTTCATAGGGACCTTTTTGCAATTTAGGAAAGTTCCCAGGGCCTCTGTGCAAATTACCCAGGCCGCGCGTGCTCCTCTGTGCAAATTACTCAGGCGGCGTCGGAGGCTCGGGTCTTGGCTCGGGTGCTCCTGGAGGTCTGGAGGGAGGCTCGGCTAGCCTCGGGTGGTTCGAGCCTAGGGTCGGGGAAGAGGCTCGGACCTCGTCGACGTGGCGTGCTGAAGACCGTTGGATCAAGAGCTATCCAACGGTTGCTGGAAGGAGACGTGTGGCGTGATCAGAGGCTGTCAGATCTGGATAGATCCAACGGCGACTGGAGACTTCGATGAAGGAGGTGCTGTGGTTGAATGCAAACCATTGGACCACTGATCGATCCAACGATTATGTGCTGCTCTTGATATGGACTACGTGGTGTGATCACGGCCGTGCGATCCTAATGGAGATCGACAATCGTTGTTGGCTGAATGCTGATGTCGACGTGGATGACTGTGAACCGCTGGATCTAATTGGATCCAACGGTGGTGGCTTCCTCCAGTGAATGGACACGTGGCTCGCTGAGGTTCGTAGGATCACAGTTGATCCAGCGGCTGTCTGTAGCTCCGGGCGGATGGCGATGTGGACGGCTAAGGACCGTTCGATCAAGATGATCGAACGACGGCTGGAACTTCGTCCTCAACGGTCCTCCACCACCTGCGGAGGAATTGGCGGGGCTCCGGCGACGGGAGCTTAGCTCCGCCCAATCCTCCTGGCATCGGTGAAGGCCGAGGTCGGGTCTAATGTAGCTCGGAAGATGCGCGGAGGTACGACGAGGCTTCAGGTGACTTCAAGAGCGATGGAGGGGCGTCAGAGCTCGCTGGCAATGAAGCTCGATAGGAGCTCCGGTGAGTTTCCGTCCAATGATCGAGATGGGTACCAGCAGGTGTTAAGAGTGTAGTTGAAGCTCGTGCGTGCTAGTGGGGATGTGAAGGATGGAGTGACGAGGTCTAGTCGGAATGAAAGGTGCTCGGCGATGGTGCTCTGCCCAGGTGGTGGAGCTGGAACCGATGGAATGTGAAGTGGTTCGTCGGAGGGTGTGGAGTACAGTGCGAGGATGAGAGCTCCGTCGCTGAGCTCGGCGAGGTGGAAGAGGAGAGAGAATATGAAGATGGATCTCGAATAAAATCGGAGAAATAAAGGGAAAAATCAGAACAAGGATCAAACGGAGATGGAGGAGTTTACCTGTGGTTTGGAGCTCTAAATCGAGGTCCAGGTCATCGCTCGAAGGGGCGGTAAGGCCTTGAGCTCAAGCAGCTACTCGGAGGAGGGCTGCAACACGGCGGTGGCACCGCGTATCTCGCTGGAGAAGAAGACCGATCTTCGTTCGAGGAATCGATCGATTGCTATCACCAAACAGATGTTCTGAGCTCGAGGTACCTCTCGGGAGTGGCAGATGGATGTGAAATCGGCCGGTGATCGAGTATTTATAGGTTGATGTAGACGGTCGGGCTGGTGATGGGGCGAAGTTCATGGAGTTCGTGGAACGTCGCTGGCGGTCGACGTGGGTAGTGAGGTGGCTGGCGAAGATGAGGGACGAGTGGGGGTGATCGTCGAGGCGATGGTGGTCGTCGACGGTGGAGGGAGCGCTGCCAAGAATAGAAAGGTGCAGCCCCTTCCGCAAGCTCGAGAACGTGGGAGAGAGGGGCGCAAGAGGTAGGAGACGAAGCCTTCACCGTTGGATCTTGTGATCCAATGGTGGAGAAGACGGCGGGATGGAGCAGCTTGGATCTGATCTGGGGCGCATTGATCAAGGGCCGTGATGGTACCACGTGGTGCGTCGAAGGCGAGGCGCGAGAGGGCGGCTGAGATCAAGTCAAGGCGACATGATCTAAGGGTGCTAAATGCGCCACGTGGTGCGATAGGGAAGCGGCGCAGGCCAACGGTGGAGATGAGCCCAAGGACTTGATCGGATGGTTAGAGTTAACATGCTAGTGGACGGTGTAGATTGAAGTCTGAAGGCGAGATCTGATGGCGTATAGTGCGCCACGTGGCGTGTTGTGGGCGAGGCGCTAATGGATGGCCCACTAATGGATGGCCCAGATCTGAGGCGGGTTGTGATCGAATGGTGATGGATAATAACGCACGTGGAGAGCATATAGCCATTGGATCAAGAAGACCATCCAACGAGTGAGAGGCGCGGCGGCTAGAGTAAGGAGAGCGGGCCGCGTGGCGCAACCAGAGGGCGCCACGTGGCCAGCTGGGATTGACTGAAAACAAAAATGAATGTAGGGAGAGAAGGAGGCCGAATTTGGAAGAACTCAAAACATGAAAGTTGTAGATCTCGATGAGATCTAAAAGTTTCATGTTGACCAAAGACGGAGATGAGGTCAGATATGATACAAAAATACAAGAGTACAAATATACACATATGTAGTATGCAAAGAGGCCCAAAAACCCAACTTTTTCATACGAACTCCAAATTGGATAAAATTAGTCTCATTTTAAAGGTCTTTTAATGTGTATTAATCTGAAGGTGAGTAGACCTATTTTGGAGTTTGTATGAGGGAGGTATGGACATTTTATGGTCCAAGGGCTTTAGGGCTTTATTGGTGCTTTTACAAAGGGGATTCCTGGCTTTCTTCCTTATATTATTAACTAAGGTGTACATAGTATAAGGGACATTTTTATGAGTGGACATTTTACAAATGATGTTGGCTTCTTATTTAATGCAAATGGAGTGCTAAAATGCATGTTTTATGTATGCATGTATGAATGTTATTTATGCATTATATAGGGAAATATGCCTCTATTTACTCGGGAACAAGGCTCTATTTTTAACTTTTGGAGTGATGAATCACAGATTCATCAACCCCCTATACTTAAACCTTGCTCGTCCCCGAGCAACTAAATGAAATGCAAGAGCGAAATGATTTTGGGTTCCATACCAAAGTCATGAACAAAAGTTGAAAATGGAGCTTGACTCGACCTTTGGATTAATTGTGTGGCGGAACCTTATTGGGACCTGAACTTAAGACCTAACAGACTTCAAGTTCCACAAGTCTTCTATTAAAGATGCCTCAACAGTCAGGTCAGAACAAATCTTCAAACGTAAATTTCCGATGACTATGATTCTTACTTGTACTGTGTAAGTGATATGTAACTCTCCACATCAGAAATGGCTCAGAACCAACCTCCTCTAACAAGGTAACTCAATAACCCGGTCCAGCAACTCTTTCCTCGAGGAGCGGAGTATTTCCTTCTAAGTTCAAGTGCGACCAGCTCAAGAGGAGGGGGTAGAGAAAAGAATGGACGGTAGCCAGTGTAGCTACCTATCCCGGGATGCCTGACCAGTGTAGCCAAGTCATCCAGCTGCATTTCTTTGCTAATATACAGACTCCGACAGGTATTTTATTTTCACTTGGACCTGTCTAAATATATTATTTTTTTTGAACTATATACAAGGTGCAGCATGTACATCAGGAGTTTTTCCTCTTGAGCCAATAGACTATCCCTCTTTTGAAGCATTATTGCAACCCACAGCATCCTGTCCTTAGACTTCAACACCACCAGACTAGGTTGAGATGCACTACCCTCCCTAGAGGAGGACGGATGTTTCCACCCGTGTGCTACTCCAAGCTAAAGGATTCTACCTCCTCACCACCTCATCAATGAAGAGCTACGTGCATTGTGCTTGTCCAAGTTAGGTCACTGTCTAAAAGAATCATGCGTGTGCATGAGATATTCTACTTAGACTAATCAAGATGACATGTGAACATAGACTTGCAGACTCAAAGAATTAAGTCACTTGACCTGAGAAATCTTAACTCCAATTCCTATAAGGTTCCTCTGAAATTAGGTGGTTTAAGGTCAAATCAAGTCCATCCTCAATATCTACTCATGACTTGGTTCAGAACCCACTAGCTTTTCACCTTGCATATGCAACATATGCAGATGAGGTGTAGATGACATGCTATGAAATGCAAGACTCTTTTTCTTTTCAGATGTAGAGATGATGTGCAAGACTAAATAAGAAGCCTTATTTTCAACACCTTTTTTTAACAAACAGGTATACCTCCTATAATACAAGTATATACAAGTATTTTATGAGTATTATACAAGTGTATTTTACAAAAAAAATTTCTCATATTTTTTTACCCCCCCCGTAATTATTGCATAATATATACAAAAATACGTGAAAGTATGAGCTACGGGTAAAGTATATATGTAATATATACACGCCCCCTATACTTAGCATGTGCTATGTCCTCAGAGAACGAAAAAATGACTAAAAAGACATAGCTCGGGCTAAGCGTAGGGGAGTTAAAATCACAAAAATCATATAGAAGTCGCACCGCCCCCCTATACTTAGGCTAATGACAACCTAAGTGTAGAAGAAGATAAAAAATTGGGGCGGAAGAGGGAAAGAGGGGAAATGGATGAATATATACAAAGTGGGCATCGATCCCCCCTATACTTAGGCTCTGGTCAGCCTGAGTATAGGACAAGAATGAGTATGAGAACCGATGTGATCTAGAGGATTTACAGAAAACAGACTCAGGTGACTCGTCCCCCCTATACCTAGGATCTGGTCATCCTAAGTATAGTCCAAGATAGAGATAGATGAAGCTGGGAGGAGTTACTAGAGTCGTGAGAGGAGAAAGAATGGAATGTACAGAAATGATGGTATATACAAGTGAATCGGTCTGAATCTTTCAAGATGCTACCGATGGCTGGAGCTCACTGCTGCAAGGTCTCCTGCGCGGCTTGAGGTGTATCTGCTGAATCTGTCTCGTGCATAAACACAATCTCCTCAACATGGACTAACTGCTCATTGGATTCGACGAAGTTTTTAGCAGTTGTCCATTCACAAGGGATGTCGGTGCGTCATCTGCGAGATCAGAGATCTCGACACATCCACTATCATGCACCGCTCGGACAATGAATGGTCCCGTCCACTTGGATTTCAATTTGCCTTGAAAGGTCTTCAGCCTTGCATTAAACAACCATACCTTCTGTCCAGGAACAAAGGTCTTTCGTCTGATATATCTATCATGCCAACGCTTCACCTTGTCCTTGTACACCAAACTGTTGTCATATGCACGGTTTCTGACTTCCACAAGCTCATTCAGATCCATCTCTCTCTGCTTCTGCCCAAGATGCGTGTTCCAATTGATCTTCTTAATAGCCTATTCTGATTTATGCACTAGTTCTGCGGGAAAATGGCACGGCTTTCCGAATACCATTCGGAAAGGGGAGGTTCCTAACGGTGTCTTGTAAGCTGTCCTAACGCCCATAGGACCTGATCCAAAATCTGAGACCAGTCCTTCCTGTCTGGGCGGACAAGCTTTTGCAATATGGTCTTCACCTCCCGATTCGACACCTCAGCCATACCATTGGTCTGTGGGTGGTAAGGGCTAGCCACACGGTGTTCGATGCAGTAGTCCTTTAGGAGCTTCTTCACCTCCCGATTCACAAAGTGGCTACCCCCGTCTGATATCATCATTTTGGGGATCCCGAACCTAGAGATTATGTATTCTTTGATGACTTTACAGATAGTCCTGTTGTCTGCGGCTCGGGTTGGGATAGCCTCCACCCATCTGGATAGATAATCTACCGCAAGAAGGATATATTCGAACCCGTGGCTAACATGGAATGGGCCCATGAAATCGATGCCCCAAGCGTCAAAGACATCACAAATGATGACAGGCTGCATCGGCATCTCATCCTTGGAACCAACGGTTCCTCCCATTCTCTGGCATACCGGGCACGACTTCGCGAAGGCGGTGGCGTCGCGAAATAGAGTCGGCCAGTAAGCACACCCCCATTCACGTAAAGCCACACCTAGGTCCTCAAGCATGTGTAGCAGCTATCTGTTCTTGGACGTGGACGAGGAGCTTAGGATGTATGGCCCGAGTAGAGGGACTTAGGGCAGAGGAGCTTGGTGCAAGAGGAGGAAGAGAAGGAAAAAGGAGGAACATGTAAAAAGTTACACTTTCCCCCTCTCTTTTCTTTCCAATCGGATCTTAGCCCATAATTTAACTACATTTGGAAGGTAGATGGTATCTAACATGAGGGGAATAAGTGATAATGTTACAAGAAAGTAGAAGGATAACTGATATTGCAAAAAAAAGGTAAAAACTAATATTACATATCATAAGAAGGACACATGTGTAAAAATCGTAAATTATATAGTTCCGATACAACTATTACCAATATAGTCGCATTTGTTTCTTTAAGGCACATTTTGCATGCACGATCAAGTCAAACAACAAATCAATTGATTAATTTAGTTGTAACCAAGAAATATGATAAGTATGGAGTATTTGAAACATCCTTGCATTAAGAGATCTAAAAGAAGATAATTAATTAAATATATGCAAGAGGTAGTGCAGAACCTTTCAGTTTGGGCAAACCATAATGGAGTTAGCCGCATCCTAAGGACATCATAAGATGACAGTGAGTACGAGTATGTCGTACGCAGAGGAGTTGTGCGAAATCATGCATTTTTCTTTTTAAAATCTATATTGTTTCCAATATCGAAATTGGACAGTGGCCACTATTTTTCATAGAACTAGTTAAGGTTTTTCAAACGAGTTTAAGAATGTCGAATTTTGAGTTTTATAATTCATTATATAGATATTTTAGTGTGAAGGGGTCAAGATCCATTTAAGATATGAACATGAACCAAAAATGACCTTTACATGTAAATAAGAGAGGAGTGGGCTACCCTCTCAAACCCCAGTCGCATGCTCCTTCTCCTCTTGCTGGAGCACCACCACCTTAGCTGGAATAGAGTCGTCAGAGGATGGTCTATGTCATCAGATTTCTATTGATCGATATTATGAAGGCATCATTGTGTACGATGGTCATCTCCATGCACGTGTTCTCATGGCCATCATAGTCACTAGAGTTATCAAATTGAGTGGTAGGGAATCCTGAACAAACATTCACATAGGTAAGGGATTTTCCTTTCCTCTTACTATTAATTCTACATTATTTTCTCAATTCCAAATGCTTGAACAACCCTAGAGTCTTAGGTGTTTCTTATGCAATGTCAATATGTGTTTGAATGCCACTTCCAAATATCATGTTGTTTAGATGCATAAATGTGAGGAAAAATGCATGGTAACATTGTTTAGGTAGGAAAATCAAGCCATGAAAATCCATATAAATACAGTCATGATCACCGGTATATCATTACACATGCTCCATGTACCAGTACACCAGTAACTTGAAGAACAAAGCCATTTGGGTACTTGTGGTCATTGGTATACAAAAACATATGCCATGTGTAGTGGTATAATAGTAACATTGAGCACAAATGAAAATCAAGAGTTTACTAGTTACCATATACCTATGCATGTACATGTATGTGTATTGGTCCATGTACCGGTATACCCATGAGTACACTCACAAGTGCACCTAAGAAAGTGAATAGTTGTGAACTCCTTTGGCCCAGGTTGGATTGGGTCCTTTCCTAAAAAGACATGGATGGATTAAATGATCTCTAGTGGATTAAATTATCGTAGGGATATAAAATAGATACATTAAATGTGAGAAGCTAGATGTTAAGGATTAGTTCAATACATACATATATACATACATACTCTGTTTCTGACGAAATTTGAATGACATATTAGAGGGATATAATTATGAAAATCCGCGGTGGCATTTTCAAAAAAAAATAAAAAAAATTGTGAAAAATGAATGTGAAGTAGGTAAGGTTACCTACTTCACAAAGTAGGCTCCCTTTCCTCATATATATGTATGTATATATGTATGTATATATGTATTCGATCGCTATAATATTCGTTTTTAAGGGATATGTATTTTTGATTTTGGCATATATAGAAAAGTATATGGATATGAGCTTTTATTTTTTGGGATATGGGTATCATTTTCAAATTTTCCAAGGATATAGACACATCTATGGTTACTAATTTGTCTGGCAGATATAGATCACTACTGGAAAATACACAATTCTCATCGATACATTATCGATGGTCGATAGTAGCTGCCGACAATAAGTGTCTTTTTCGATGGTTACGAATGTATGTGCCACAAAAGTTGGCCCGTAATTTTGAAACATATGGTCATGATATAATCAACGGTTACCAAACTGTTGAAAATGCATATTCTGACGTAACTGATTTATCAGTGGTTATTATGACCAAAAAATGGTCAACTCAAATTTCTAGTGCCGACCCCGCCTCCTGTAACCTAATCACTTCCCAATCCCGATCCTCCTCCCTTCATGCGCCTCCCTCCCCCCCTCCAATGATCATCCCCCCTCAGACGAACTTCTCTCAAACCCTATGGAAAGCTCCCTCCACTCCACCATCTTCATGCCATCTCCTCGACTAGCAACCCCCACCCCACCCCCTTCCGCCACCTCCGCCCCATCTCCCCCTCCTCATCTCTGCCTCACCTCCCTCCTCTGCTTCTTCGCCGCCTCCTCCTCTCCTCTGCGCCACCTCCTCCCCCTTCTCATCTTCGCCACCGCCTCCTCCTCCCTTCCCCCTGCCTCTGGATCCTCCTCCCCCTTCCCAGCTCTGCTGCCTTCTCCTCTTCCCTTTGTTGCACCTCCTCCCCACAACCCCTTCCCATCTCTGTTGTCTTACGAAGGACAACCACATGACCTCACCGCCTCCTCTAAGGACAACCACGACTGCCTTCATTGTATCAGCCTTTTCATATCCTTCCAAGGAAGGTATAACTTTAATCATTTACCATTTTTGTGTAATTCATTTATTATCTTATTTTAGATTGCAGATTTATGATATGATTGAGTTGATGTTTGCAATATCTATTTTAGTGGTTGTTTTGTAATTAGATGTGGCTTGTGTATTTCCTAATTAGATGTATATATTCTCATTTCTTGAAAACTCCTATTTCTTGAAATAATAATATCTAGAATGTGAAACTTAGGTCATTCAAAATGAAAAAAATATTATTCGGAATGTGACCATTGTGCTTCTAAAGTAGTATACCCTTTTACATTGTGATTATAAAGTGGTATGTCCCTTTACTTCTAAAATAATATCTCTTATATCTATGTACGTGTATGTATGTTTGTATGTGTATACATATGTTTATGTATGTGTATATGTCTCTATGCATAGTATATATATGTGTCTGTGTATTTATGTGTTTATGCATGTGTATAGTGTATATATCTAGTGTATGAGTATGTGAATGTATATATGTATACACAAATGTATATATCTGTGTATGTATATCTATGTATCTAGTTTACGCATGTGTATGTATATGTGTGTGTATGTGTTTATATAGGTGAGTATGTATATCTAGGTATCTATCATATGTATGTATAACACATGTATATGCATCTATGTGATTGATGTATGTTTAACTATGAGTATGTATAAGTATGTATGCGTACATGTTTGTATTTATGTGTATCTATATATCTAATGTATGTATATATCTATGTATATGTGTGTGTTTATGTATATGTATGTGTATCTAGGTATCTGTTATATGTATACATACGTATGCATGTATCTATGTGATTAATGTATGTACGAATATGAGTATATATATGTATGTGTATCTAGGTATTCATGAGTATGTAAGTATATATGTCGATGGGTTCCTTTTGGAATGTGACATCACACATGTGGCCATATGTTTCCACATGTGTCACATTAAAAAAGCTAAATTGTGATAATTAACTATCACAATAATTATAATCAATTATTTAAATAGTTAAAATTAAGTTAAAATATTAACCATGCATAAAATCATCCCAAACAATTCACATACCATGTGTCCCATCCACATCGGGTTAGTGTGTAGCCCTGCACAACGGATGGCTTGCGCAACACGTTAAAAGATTTTATCATATCCAACAATGTTATTCCTTTTTTTTAAATTTTCCACAGTACTAATGAACTCACTTTAGGATGAGATATCCTGGTCTAATGGCTGTGGATTTTGATGTGTGTTGATGAAAGATGTTTTTTTGAAGGTACATGCCCATATAACAATAATGTAAGATCACATTAATTAGGCACAAATTTAGAGATACTTAAATCCATATCCTAATCAATAACAAGCCAAATCTAGGTAAATGCACGATCAACAAAAATGACTAACTATTTTATACACATTTGTTGTTATCATATGTAGCATGCATTTATGAGACGCAAGGTGTATGTATAATAGTACATTTAGGTTAGCTTTCCTTAGTTCGGAGGACCCAAACTAAGGAGGTCCATAAGATTTGAACTTTAATATAAGAAGATCTTTGTTACATGCATAAAAGTTTATATTTGAGCACACACTTCGGTGGTGTAACTCCTCTCCTCCATGGTATGTCAAATCAATCTTGGTTGGCTCATATTTAAGAGCTATATTTTGATTGATTTATGAGGCATACTGAGGGGGTGAGGGGTTATGCCACGGGAATTTGCTCAGAGCATGTAACAAATATTGTCTTATATTAGTGCTGAATCTTTACAAATGAGCTCAAATGATAACATTAATCAATGCAGTTCTTTTTTTCATCTCTCAGAACTTGTGAAATAGGTTTAGGCTCACAATGTATGATGGAGTAGTTTTAGGGTTTCTTTGTTTCTTGATACCATAATGACACCTCTTACTAAAATGGCAACTTCCCTTTCAAAATATTAATATGGACAAGTCACGGATAATGAAACAACGGACGAATTATCCGACTTACAAGGCAGGTGCACCAATTGATTAGAGTGGGTATTCCATGACAACCATGTCCGATTTGGGAAATGCGTAAACTATGAAAAATTCCCTTGTCTTTGAAAGAACTGCTTGAATGGATGCATGCATGAGTGGAGAGATTTATTTGAGCATGTTATTTTTAATGTGTGGTGGTATTTCTATATCAATTGGATAATTCTTGGTGAGCAAATTACGGAGACCTCAATGTTAATGGGTACGGAAATTCAGTTTCAAAGCAGTCAACATCCAAATCAACCTTACATCTAACATGATGTCATTGAATGCGATCCCTGTTATTGTTGATTTAATTTAAGATCGTGGTCAATTCTTTCATTTTCTTAAAGGACATAAAAGAATCAATAGTGTTTTGAAATAAGATGCCCTGAAGTTCCTTTTAAAGTTATTCAAGATAAAAGGAAAGACATATAGTGACCACAGTTTGCATGGACGTTATCCTAAATTTGGTAAGAGAATTATTCGAGACAAATGATGGATTCCCCAAAAGTTGGTGAGATGATGTGGACGAGGAGCTTGGGATGTATGGCCCGAGTAGAGGGACTTCGGGCAGAGGAGCTTGGTGCAAGAGGAGGAAGAGAAGGAAAAAGGAGGAACATGTAAAAAGTTACACTTGCCCCCTCTCTTTTCTTTCCTATCGGATCTTAGCCCATAATTTAACTACATTTGGAAGGTGGATGGTATCTAACATGAGGAGAATAAGTGATAATGTTACAAGAAAGTAGAAGGATAACTGATATTGCAAAAAAAAACGGCAAAACTAATATTACATATCATAAGAAGGACACAAGTGTAAAAATCGTAAATTATACAGTTCCGATACAACTATTACCATTATAGTCGCATTTGTTTCTTTAAGGCACATTTTGCATGCATGATCAAGTCAAACAACAAATCAATTGATTAATTTAGTTGTGACCAAGAAATATGATAAGTATGGAGTATTTGAAACATCCTTGCATTAAGAGATCTAAAAGAAGATAATTAATTAAATATATACAAGAGGTAGTGCAGAACCTTTCAGTTTGGGCAAACCATAATGGAGTTAGCCACATCCTAAGGACATCATAAGATGATGGTGAGTACGAGTATGTCGTACACAGAGGAGTTGTGTGAAATCATGCATTTTTCTTTTTAAAATCTATATTGTTTCCAATATCGAAATTGGACAGCGGCCACTACTTTTCATAGAACTAGTTAAGGTTTTTCAAACGAGTTTAAGAATGTCGAATTTTGAGTTTTATAATTCATTATATGGATATTTTAGTGTGAAGGGGTCAAGATCCATTTAAGATATGAACTGGAACAAAAAATGACCTTTACATGTAAATAAGAGAGGAGTGGGCTACCCTCTCAAACCCCAGTCGCATGCTCCTTCTCCTCTTGCTGGAGCACCACCACCTTAGCTGGAATAGAGTCGTCGGAGGACGGTCTATGTCATCAGATTTCTATTGATCGATATTATGAAGGCATCATTGTGTATAATGGTCATCTCCATTTACGTGTTCTCATGGCCATCATAGTCACTAGAGTTATCAAATTGAGTGGTAGGGAATCCTGAACAAACATTTACGGAGGTAAGGGATTTTCCTTTCCTCTTACTATTAATTCTACATTATTTTCTCAATTCCAAATGCTTGAACAACCCTAGAGTCTTAGGTGTTTCTTATGCAATGTCAATATGTGTTTGAATGCCACTTCCAAATATCATGTTGTTTAGATGCATAAATGTGAGGAAAAATGCATGGTAACATGGTTTGGGTAGGAAAATCAAGCCATGAAAATCCATATAAACGCAGTCATGATCACCGGTATATCGTTACACATGCTCCATGTACCAGTACACCAGTAAGTTGAAGAACAAAGCCATTTGGGTACTTGTGGTCATTGGTATACGAAAACGTATGCCATGTGTAGTGGTATAATAGTAACATTGAGCACAAATGAAAATCAAGAGTTTACTAGTTACCATATACCTATGCATGTACATGTATGTGTATTGGTCCATGTACCGGTATACCCATGAGTACACTCACAAGTGCACCTAAGAAAGTGAATAGTTGTGAACTCCTTTGGCCCAGGTTGGATTGGGTCCTTTCCTAAAAAGACATGGATGGATTAAATGATCTCTAGTGGATTAAATGATCGTATGGATATAAAACAGATACATTAAATGTGAGAATCTTGATATTAAGGATTAGTCCAATACATACATATATACATACATACATACATACATACTCTGTTTCTGACGAAATTTGAATGACATATTAGAGGGATATAATTATGAAAATCCACTGTGGCATTTTTCAAAAAAAGTAAAAAAATTGTGAAAAAATGAATGTGAAGTAGGTAAGGTTACCTACTTCACAAAGTAGTCTCCCTATCCTCATATATATATGTGTGTGTATGTATGTATGTATGTATGTATGTATTCGATCGCTATCATATTCATTTTTAAGGGATATGTATTTTTGATTTTGGCATATATAGATAAGTATATGGATATGAGCTTTTATTTTTTAGGGATATGGATATCATTTTCAAATTTTCCCAGGATATAGACACATCTATGGTTACTAATTTGTCTGGCAGATATAGATCACTACTGGAAAATACGCAATTCTCATCGATACATTATCGATGGTCGATAGTAGCTGCCGACAATAAGTGTCTTTTCGATGGTTACGAATGTATGTGCCACAAAAGTTGGCCCGTAATTATAAACATATGGTCATGATATAATCAACGGTTACCAAACTGTTGAAAATGCAGATTCTGACGTAACTGATTTATCAGTGGTCATTATGACCAAAAAATGGTCAACTCAAATTTCTAGTGTCGACCCCGCCTCCTGTAACCTAATCACTTCCCAATCCCGATCCTCCCCCCCTTCATGCGCCTCCCTCCTCCCCTCCAATGACCATCCCCCATCAGATGAACTTCTTTCAAACCCTATGGAAAGCTCCCTCCACTCCACCATCTTCATGCCATCTCCTCGACTAGCATACTCCACTCCACCATCTTCATGCCATCTCCTCGACTAGCAACCCCCACCCCACCCCCTTCCGCCACCTCCGCCCCATCTCCCCCTCCTCATCTCTGCCTCACCTCCCTCCTCTGCGCCACCTCCTTCCCCTTCTCATCTTCGCCACTGCCTCCTCCTCCCTTCCCCCCGCCTCTGGATCCTCCTCCCCCTTCCCAGCTCCACTGCCTTCTCCTCTTCCCTCTGTTGCACCTCCTCCACACAACCCCTTCCCATCTCTGTTGTCTTACGAAGGACAACCACATGACCTCACCGCCTCCTCTAAGGAAAACCACGACCGCCTTCGTTGTATCCGTCTTTTCATATCCTTCCAAGGAAGGTATAATTTTAATCATTTACCATTTTTGTGTAATTCATTTATTATCGTGTTTTAGATTGCAGATTTATGATATGATTGAGTTGATGTTTGCAATATCTATTTTAGTGGTTGTTTTGTAATTAGATGTGGCTTGTGTATTTCCTAATTAGATGTATATATTCTCATTTCATGAAAACTCCTATTTCTTGAAATAATAATATCTAGAATGTGAAACTTAGGTCATTCAAAATGAAAAAATATTATTCGGAATGTGACCATTGTGCTTCTAAAGTAGTATACCCTTTTACATTGTGATTATAAAGTGGTATGTCCCTTTACTTCTAAAATAATATCTCTTATATCTATGTACGTGTATGTATGTTTGTATGTGTATATATATGTTTATGTATGTGTATATGTCTCTATGCATAGTATATATATGTGTCTGTGTATTTATGTGTTTATGCATGTGTATAGTGTATATATCTAGTGTGTGAGTATGTGAATGTATATATGTGTATCTGTGTATGTATATCTATGTATCTAGTTTACGCATGTGTATGTATATGTGTGTGTATGTGTTTATATAGGTGTATGTATATCTACGTATCTATCGTATGTATGTATAACACATGTATATGCATCTATGTGATTGATGTATGTATAACTATGAGTATGTATAAGTATGTATGCGTACATGTTTGTATTTATGTGTATCTATATATCTAATGTATGTATATATCTATGTTTATGTGTGTGTTTATGTATATGTATGTGTATCTAGGTATCTGTTATATGTATACATACGTATGCATGTATCTATGTGATTAATGTATGTACGAATATGAGTATGTATATGTATGTGTATATAGGTATTTATGAGTATGTAAGTATATGTGTCGATGGGTTCCTTTTGGAATGTGACATCACACATGTGGCCATATGTTTCCACATGTGTCACATTAAAAAGGCTAAATTGTGATAATTAACTATCACAATAAAATTACAATCAATTATTTAAATAGTTAAAATTAAGTTAAAATATTAACCATGCATAAAATCACCCCAAACAATTCACATACCATGTGTCCCATCCACACCGGGTTAGTGTGTAGCCCTGCACAACGGATGGCTTGCGCAACACGTTAAAAGATTTTATCATATCCAACAAGGCTACTCTTTTTTTAAAATTTTCCATAGTACTATTGGACTCACTTTAGGATGAGATATCCTAGTCCAATGGCTGTGGATTTTGATGTGTGTTGGTGAAAGATGTTTTTTTGAAGGTACATGCCCATATAACAATAATGTAAGATCACATTAATTAGGCACAAATTTAGAGATACTTAAATCCATATCTAATCAATAACAAGCCAAATCTACGTAAATGCGCGATCAACAAAAATGACTAACTATTTTATAGACATTTGTTGTTAACATATGTAGCATGCATTTATGAGACGCACGGTGTATGTATAATAGTACATTTAGGTTAGCTTTCCTTAGTTCGGAGGACCTAAACTAAGGTGGTCCATAAGATTTGAACTTTAATATAAGAAGATCTTTGTTACATGCATAAAAGTTTATATTTGAGCACACACTTCGGTGGTGTAACTCCTCTCCTCCATTGTATATCAAATCAATCTTGGTTGGCTCATATTTAAGAACTGAGTATGATTGATTTATGAGGCATACTGAGGGGGTGAGGGGTTATGCCACGGGAATTTGCTCAAAGCATGTAACAAGTATTGTCTTATATTAGGGCTGAATCTTTACAAATGAGCTCAAATGATAACATTAATCAATGCAGTTCTTTTTTCATCTCCCAGAACTTGTGAAATAGGTTCAGGCTCACAATGTATGATGGAGTAGTTTTAGGGTTTCTTTGTTTCTTGATGCCATAATGACACCTCTTACTAAAATGGCAACTTCCCTTTCAAAACATTAATACGGACAAGTCACGGATAATGAAACAACGGACGAATTATCCGACTTACATGGCAGGTGCACTCAATTGATTAGAGTGGTTATTCCATGACAACCATGTCCGATTTTGGAAATGCGTAAACTATGACAAAATCCCTTGTCTTTGCAAGAAGTGCTTGAATGGATGCATGCATGAGTGGAAAGATTTATTTGAGCATGTTATTTTAATGTGTGGTGGTATTTCTATATCAATTGGATAATTCTTGGTGAGCAAATTACGGAGACCTCAATGTTAATGGGTACGAAAATTCAGTTTCAAAGCAGTCAACATCCAAATCAACCTTACATCGAATATGATGTCATTGATTGCGATCCCTGTTATTGTTGATTTAATTTAAGATCGTGGTCAATACTTTCATTTTCTTAAAGGACATAAAAGAATCAACAGTGTTTTGAAATAAGATGCCATGAAGTTCCTTTTAAAGTTATTCAAGATAAAATGAAAGACATATAGTGACCACCGTTTGCATGGACGTTATCCTCAATTTGATAAGAGAAATATTCGAGACAAATGATGGATTCCCCAAAAGTTGGTGAGATGCAAAGAAATACTTTCCGAAACTAGGATTAAAAACTGGGAATATTGATACTTGCCAAAATGGTTGCATTCTTTACATGGATATTTTTAAGAACTTGGGACATGTCCCCATTGTTGTGCATCCATATACAATCGTGAAAAGTTTGATGGTTCAAGCACAAAGCTGATATCAAGTAAAGTGCTACGTTACTTCCCAAAGATTTTGAGGTTGCAAAGACTGTTCATGTCAAGTAGAACATACATCTAAATGGAAGACTTGGCATTAAAAAATGCCTACAAGGTTGGACATGCGACATATTTGAATCATTGGAGTGGAAATTATGGCATTAAAAATGCCCCCAAGGTTGGACTTTATGCGACATTGTTGAATCATTGGAGTGGAAATCGTTCGATTCAGATTTTGTGGAGGATGAGTGAAGTGTTAGTTAAGGTCTTGCAAAGAGATGGGTTATCCCATTTAAGAACTTGTTCCGATCATATTTTGTATGGCCAGTAGTAGTTGGGACTTACAACCTACCTTTGTGGATGTGTATGACATCTAATTTCATGTTGTTGATGTTGATAATTCTAGGGCCGAAAGCACTGGGAAATGCAATAGATATCTGCATGAAGCCATTTATATATGAATAATGAATAGGCTTTTATCTTCCTTTCTTCTTCTTTGTTGTATTTAAATCCTTACCAAATCACATTTATGTACCATTAACTTGTACAAATCGACATTCAGTATTCATATGTAATAGTGTGTAAATACATATATCTAAATCCAAAATTACATAATAAAGAAAATAAAATAAAAAATAAATTAAGAATCAAAGATACTTAATGACCCTAAACCCCAAGACTGAGTCAATATTTACTAGGTCGACTGGAATAAAGTAGGGACATAAGGGTCAATACACTGTCAAAAATCCTAATTCTACACTATGTAAATAACTTTTTTACACTATTTTATTTACACTCATAGATACCTGAAATAATAATTTTCAACATTAAACATGTACATATGAATATACAGAAAATTACAAAATAATAGCTAATAAAAATCACGCACAATACAACTTGCACACAAATGAAAAAGCCGCAAGCTGAACTTCACAGACTAGTATCTACATCATATGAACTCAAATTGAATCAAAACATGCCTCCATTGTGTTTCAAATGAAATTATCTATCTAATAAAAGTTATTTAATTAAAAGTGGTGCTATGATACAAAAAGCTAGCTCACCGGGGTACTATTGTACTCTGTATCTATATATAATATCAGTATATTTTATCCTTTACAATTTTACTCTAATTTTATTATTTCAATATTTTTTAAAACATATTTAAAATATAAACATAAATAAAACAATAAAAAGATATTTAAAAAATAATACATTATAATATGTAGGTCTAGTAGATCTATATTGTATATACATGTATTTATTTATGCATATAAATAAAATCAAAAAAATATAATAATATGTATTTAGTAATGTTATAAATAGATAAAATATGTAAATATGATAATAACTATTAGAAATACAAAATAAAAATAAAATGCACAAATACAGGTAAATATTCCTATATACATACATCTAAATATTAACATCTTACAAATAATGTTGTAAGAATAAATGAAAAATCACAAAAAATAATTTATTTAATAAAACAATTTTCATGTTTTATGTTTTATTTCATAAAATCATCTACTATATTATTTTTAATTTTCTTTTAATTTTATTCCTATTTGTCTCATAGTAGGCCTACGTGGCCTAATAGGACTCTATGGAGTGTTGACCCCTGGTCAACATTCCCTCTTCATGTACGACTAGCTTGTACCTCTTTGCAACCACTCTCTTATCCAATTTTTATGCCAACTTCCTCCACTCTTCTGACCTCGAGCCATTCATCATTTCTGCACCTCCCATGTTCCTCTATCAAGCTCTAGCAGCAGGTTTCACCAACCCTTTCTTCCCTTCACACAAATCCTCGTCACAAAGTCGTCGTCTACCTTGTGTATAATTAAACACCTCCAACTACCATTATTTTTTTGATCCTTATTCACTACCTGTAACCCCAATCCCTTGCACCATTGAGCTTCCTAGTGATAACAGTTATCTTCGGCGGGTGTCGGTGTAGACAAAGGCTGTCGGTGAAGCGATCCATCATCATCGAGTTTTAGCTCCGGTGAAGGTCATCTGCTCCAGGTAATACCTTACCGAGATGCTAGTTTAAGTAGTTATTAAGGTTGCAATTTTCCTTTGTTAGTATAGTGTAATCATTATTTTAGCCTACTTTCATTTGCTTGAGTGTTAAGTCCTCATATCGTAGTTCGCTGGATCACTAGGCTCTGACAGTCTATTCATTATAATCTGATCATTTGTTCGACTACAAACCACCTCATTTCTATCCCCATTGTTTCTTTATTAAGTCCCTATGCTAGATAAACCTAATTTTGCAAAGAATCAACAAAACAAGCTTTGTCTCCGCTGCTCACCTAAAGCTCAATGTACACCCTCATTTCTTGTGCTTTTACCTTCAACTTTGGGTCAAGGACATGCCCTCGATCCCTTGAGTATTTTTGTGTAGAAAGGGAGACCTGAGAGCTCACTTGGAGGTCGAATTAGATGAATAAGAGGTTCTCAGGTCTCTTGAGCCAAACCACCCTTCCAGGTCTCCTCTGACGAGGCCTGGTAATCTTTGAAGCATCTTGCTGGTGCAGGCCCCTTCCAGGAAGATGGGGATGCCATCAACAAGGCATGAGGTGAACAGAGACATGAATAAATGACGAACAAAGGAGAAACATGTAAGTGTTCTTCCATGTTCTTCTACATAGCATCCCAACCATCAGATCCAATCCATGTCTCAGATCAAATCAGGGTCGTTCATTCTTAAAATGAAATGTCAGCTCTGTCAGCCGTTCATCTTAAGTGGTGCATTGTGGCACCCACTAGACCACCCGATTGTGCATCATGCACTGACCTTTGGTAAATAACATAAGACCCCACTTTTTTGGTTTTGTGTTCAATATTACAAATATAAAATATAGTGTAAAGTTTTTAGTAATATTTGCAACTTAGACCCTGAGCTTCTGTATAATTGCATTTTAGTCCTTTCGACTCACATATAGCATCGATGCATTATACAAATTTTGTGTATGCCCATATATTATCTAGACCTATTCTGAAATGAATTTATAGTTTTTTTAAAATTCTAAATAGGCCCATGTATCTATAGTATTTTTATTTCTTATAGATTGTGCATTTTATTTATTTTTATTGCATTAAAAAATGTAGGAAAACAATGTTAAGTGCTTGATACCATGCTTGATCTCGCATAATATTTATTTAGGAATTTATCTCAATTCCTTATTTTTAAAAATCTAAGAACACTTATATATTCCCTCTTTATCTATAAAAACCATAAAATTATAAAACCTTTTTTTAAATCCAAAAATTATATTATCTATAATATTATATGTTCTACTACATATCAAAATATAAATAAAAATACAAAATATAAAACGTAAAAATCACAATACCCTAAAATCCATAAAAATTAGACAAATTCTATAAAACTATCACAAATTGAGCAAAATATAAAAATTACGAAAACATTGTTTTCTTAATCTTGAATATATTTTGACTTATTTATAGTCATATAAAGCTATATTATTTATTTATATATTATATATTACTTATCATATATATAATATATATAATTATATATGAGGTTGGGGAAGCTGCACCCGGGGGTGTAGCGAACTAGCTCACCGGACCATTTTTTCATTTGTTTTTTGTGTTTTTGAAATGAAGCCTAGGAGGATTTAAATAACCATATATCACCATGATCTCACGTTAAATTTAACTAAATTCGACACTTCAATCATCTCTCTCAAGACTATCAAATTTTAAGATAGGCATGTTAGGAATATTTGCTTTGCATAAAATTTGAAATACATATTCCACCAAATAAACTAAGTAAATTCCCATAGGTTTCCTTCAAAAAAATCAAAAACCAATAAGAAAAATGATCGAGTGTAGCTAGTTGGCTGCACCCTCCAGTGTACCTTCCCTTTTCTCATTATATATTAATATATATCTTATTTTAAAAATCAAAAATTTATAAAATTATAAAGAAAATATAAAATTAAAATAAATTAAAACCATATAAAATTTATAAAATAGTTAAAAATCCATAAATTTTAAATATATTAAAAAAACCTACTTAAAAACATTAAAAATCAAGAAAAAGATAAAAAGTACATTATTATTAATTAGCAATAATTAATAATTACCTACCTCCATTGTCTCCCATTGTTAGACACTCATATTACTTATACATATACATACATTCCTCCTAGTTATAATAAATTTTAACTTACACATGCATCTGATTGATTTATCACATATCACGGGTTAATTGTTGCTTAATTAAAGATTGGTCGTTAGAATGATTAATGATCCTGCTTATTAGATCGATATACCACATCTTTGTTCACCAATGAGCTGGAACTTTTGTAGCATCATTACATTTAGACTTTCGATTCTCACGATAAACAAACATTTCTCTAACACACTATTTTAAATAATTAATGACTTTTTTACATATGCCAATCTCTCTTGTTGGAGCACAAAAGGAAAACTTGCTTCTCCTGTTTGTGTGGAGCACACTCATCATGTTCGTCTAAATGTGATTAAGAAGATATATTATTTAGGCCATCGTCGCTTTCTCCCTGTATCACATCGATGGCGAAATAGTTTACATAAGGATGCGTTTGATGGAAAAATATGTCGTGAGTCTTCTAGATTTTCCAAGAGAGTTCTGAGAACAAATATTGTTCGTCAATCAGGGTATCAAGTGATGTACATGTTGCTATAGCTGAAAGACATTTGTCTTGGGAAGACATTTAAGAAAGATTTAAAAGAGATTTAAGGAGTGGGATTCAAAAAGAAGAGTGTGTTTTTCTTGGAGTTTCTGTATTGTAAACATTTGACAATGCCCTGATCTATATGTAATGCACATCGAGAAAAATATCATGGATAATATTGTGGATTTGTTTAATTTCACAAACTCTCTAAAGGACACTATCAAAACATGAAAATATCTGCAATAGTTAGAAACTCATTAGCGCTTACATCTGATACCTAATGAGAATCATAGCTTCGACATGTTGGACACTCCTTATCATCTTAATTCGATTGAACGGGCTTGGCTACTCTCCTATATGAGGGATCTAGATGGATTCTATTCGAATATTTCTATGTGCATAAATGAAATTTAGAAAAAAAACAAGCGACCTTAAATGTCATGACAATCATGTCTATATGCAGATGTTCTTTCCTCTAGCAATTCATGGTGTCCTAGCACAATCTGTCATTGAACCTATTACTAAAGTGGGTACTTTTTTCAATATTGTTTATGCTAAGTCAATCGATGCAAACCTTTTGGATAAATTGGATGTGAAGATCATGGAGACACTATGCAATCTTGAACAACGTTTTCCATCAGCTTTCTTTGATGTGATGGTTCACTTGGTCATCAACCTGGTAAATGATGCAAGGATCGACATACCTGTGCAATATCGATGGATGTATTCCATAGAGCGATTCCTTAATAAACTAAAGGATTATGTCTAAATCAGTTAAAATTAGAAGGTTCCATTATTGAGGGTTATTTGCTTAAGGAATGCATGAATTTTTGTTTAATGTATGTCGACAATGAAGGACGAAGATTCAAACATCTTCATTGAAATGATGCTCCTTACAATGAATTTGACTTTGACCATCTTCCTATCCTAGAAATAAAAGGTAGAGCATTCAGTAAGACAACTCTTATATCCATGGTTGACTTGGATAAATAGCTGGCACAGTTGTATGCGCTTAAACAAGTCCTCGAAGTCGATCCATTTTACAGTTAATGGAAATCAATAAACATAAGATTTAGAAGGAACAATAAGACTGATTTCATCAGATGGTTTATTAAAAGAGTGGAATATATGTAGAATGAATGTCATAATCGTTGGATATTAGATTTTTGATATATTGGTGAGGAGGCCATTCAACTACGCTCACATGCACAACATATACATTATAAATGGATATAGATTCAAGTGTTACTCAAATAATAACACCAAAGGAAAATACTATTTTCAGAGAGTTTGTAAAATGTAATATACCGTCAAGTTATGACGGATACTATGGATAAATCAATGAGATAATTGCGATGAGTTTTCCATATAATCGACTGGTGATTTTATTTAAGTGCCACATATACAATGTATTTAAAGATACGGGTTATGAGTTATATATGAAGAGTGGATACATAATCCTTAATAAGCACATAACCATTATTGGTAAAGTGGAACCATTTGTGCTGGCATGTCAAGTGGACTAGATTTTCTATGTACCGAGCAATGCAAATAGTGGTTGGATAATTCCAATAAAGGTTACCCCACGATGCTATCTCAGAGTTAATGAACAAGAAGATGGTGATGACGATGAGAAGGAGGTGTACCAAGAAGACGTGGAGATCCAGTCTTTAGTAAATTTTATTTCCCAGGCATTTTTCCTTCTTGCATTTCCCATGGAAAGCTCCAATTTTATAGATAGAATTAAATTGTTGTTATTATTTTATTTAAATTGTTATATGATTATGTTGCTTACTTTGAATTACATTTCTTTTAAATTCTGCTCTACATAAATGCAGATGACCTGGATACGTTTTCCAGGTGGAATGAGCCTGAGGACGAGCATGAGCACATATCCTCTTTGGCAGTGACTACTACTTGCTCTTGATATCTTTGATGAGGTAGAAGAGGATGGGGGACTTGTGAGCTTCCACTAGAGATAGATGGCAGTTAGCCACATCTTGTTGCGGATGCCCCATCATCATCCTCTAAAAAATATGTAAAAGCTTATATTTCCTTATAGAAATTGCATGGAGCTACAAATTCTCTTATATACCAGGTCACAAACGGAAATTCAAAGATCGTGACAAATTCCATAAATTAAGCAAGATAAAGTGAAAGAATGAGGGTTGTTGTGACTCCTAGCAGGCAGACATTGGGGGAATACAATGGTCCCTTATCGAGTAGATTGAGACTCACTACGAGGATGAATATTCCCATGACAACGACCGACTTTAGTAAAGTCTAGCAGTCACTTAAGGTTGCCATCATCTCTGATTTGAAGGTACATATATAACTACAAAGACTAATAAAATTATGATATGTTTAAGTAATCAAGTTTTACTTATGATATGCTGAATGCATTTGATTGGGGTGATGTTTCTGTGATAGATGAGAGGATTTTGTAGAGAGTTGTCAGAATCCACCATGATGTATGGGCCGAGAATTAGAAGATTAGGTGCATCAATCCTATATAAATGTGATGGTTATATACTCATTATATATGAACCTATTGAAGCAGTTCGACCAGTTCCCAACTACGGCTAAAGCGAGAGCCAATCATCTTGAAGATTGGCATCTTGTTGAATGGGAAGCAGCTTGTAAATATAGGACAGTGACGAGTTCACGGTAATAGTTTGTAAATATAATTACCTTAATTAATTAATTAATTAATTTTAAATTTAACATATGAATACATACATCCGAGAAGAACAAGACCAATATGAGTAAAGCTCCTGGTCCTACCCACACATTGGGTAGGACATGTTTGGATCAATTGGAAAACAAGTATGTAAGTTCGTCCATATTGTAAAATATATATCTTCTGCTAGATGTTGATATATTGTATTTTTTAAGTTTGAGACTGGAGATAGTGTGGATCGGGTGAGATTATTCAAGGTTACCCAATAGACAACCGAAAAAGAGGGTAACATGACCTTCATCCATGAGAAATATGCAGAATCAAATGTATGTTATATAATAACTTTATTTTGACTAATGAAATTGTGTTTTATCTAATAAATGTCTCAAAATGTAGGTTCGTGTGATTGAATTCCTCCATACCTAATTAGATCCAACTCAGGTAACTCCAAAAATGTTGGATGAGGAGGCATTTTGGCATGTGTATCCGCCTACTACACAACACTTTGGTCGGGTTCTGCTGGGTGGTGCATCTTCCATCAAGACAAGTTTCTATGGGACAACCGGTGGCGATCCGTCATCTACAGAGTTTCAGTAGTTGAAAGATAAGGTTGAAGTCCTGAACCGAGAGGTAGAGAGGACACATGAGAGGGAGGATCAATTGCAAGATACAGTCCTACAGAAAACACAAATAATGGATTGACTTCATAGGTTGATCGAAGAGTTCCTTCTTGCCGTGATCATGATGGAAACGATCCATCAGCATATGATGATGCTCCTTATATGTAGTTTTTGAATGTCTGTCATGTAGATAAGAATGTGTTAAGTCTAATATGTAATATATCTATGACGTTAAATTTTTTCATTTGTTTGAAACTTTGATGTATTTGCATCCTTTCAGTTATGAGTCTATGATATGCATTCAATCTATGACGTGTTTAGAATTTACAAGAATATGCATCTTTAGTCTATAATGTTTTTGAATCTATTATGCGTTTGAATTTACCATGAGGATACACTATTTTCTAAGCATTCCAGGCATGGTATAAATAACAACAATAACTGCATCTGAATAACAACATTTGCTGTCGTAATTTTTTTTATAGTAGTTATTATCGGCGGTTATGTAACTTCCAATAATATAATAGTATTAGTTATCATCGACGGTTTCTATAGCGACTGCTATTATTTTCTTGGTGGTGGGTCATGTGCCTTGAAAACCTCGGTGGTTAGTCTTTTGAGGCGGTCAGCAATTTCAGCTCTTGGTCGTCGACCACGGCAACTGCCTTTTGCACTGTAAGTTTTTTAGATGCTTCATTATCATCATACATATCTCTTTACCGATTGTATTCAATCACCGAGTAAAGTGATTATTTGAGTAGTGGATACAAATAGCTGTATTGTTAAATCTATCTGTGTATGTCATAGACATATATCAATTGTGTATAAACAAGTATATATATAAATATATTATAGGGTTACTTGCAATATAATGTGTTTTATAGTCATATTCAAATGCATGAAAAAACTATATATGGTAAATTACAAAAAATGTATGAAATATGCCTTGATCCTCAATTGATATATAACATCGAGGGTCCTATCTTATTTTTTTGTCTCAAATACATGCCTCTGCAACCCTTCTATGACAATGTTAAGTCATTAAGTTGAAAGTTTAGTACCCTCATTATAGCATTTAAAAAAATGAGATCTCTACTTGGGAATAGAGGTATACTTGAAGACATTTCTTGATAACTAACTAAATATATATATATATATCTTATCTTTTTAATTATTTGTTATAAAAATTTATTTTAACATATTACTTAATTTCTTTTTATTTTATTATATTTTTAGATTTTATAATTTTTATTTAATTAACTATTAATATCAACTTTAGAAAAATTTATATTAAATTTAATTGTTCAGAAAAAATTTATCGACAGATTAATATTTATCTGTTTGTAAAATATTTGTATCTGAATTATAATCATCCATTTCCATAGCCATATATAAGGATATGGCTTGTAATTGTCAATATCCGCAAGATATCACTTTCCAAATCTATTTAATTTAAAAAAGGATAAGGAAACGGTAATACCTAGATATGAATATGTAACCATCTATTTATATTCCTCTCTTCTTATTGTACACTACTTCAGTTGCTGGTGCTTGGGGATGGTAGATCATTGCAGTCTATAGAGGCCGCATGGCTCTCTTTGGAGCAACCATGTAGCTTAATGTTTCTTGTTCACTGATGAATCTGTGATTCATCACTCCAAAAGTTAAAAATAGAGCCTTGTTCCCGAGTAAATAGAGGCATATTTCCCTTTATAATGCATCAATAGCATTCATACATGCATATATAAAACATGCATTTTAGCACTCCATTTGCATTAAATAAGAAGCCAACATCATTTGTAAAATGTCCACTCATAAAAATAAGCTCTCCCTTATACTATGTACACCTTAGTTAATAATATAAGGAAGAAAGTCCGGAATCCCCTTTGTAAAAGCACCAATAAAGCCCTAAAGCCCTTGGACCATAAAATATCCATACCTCCCTCATACGAACTCCAAAATAGGTCTACTCACCTTCAGATTAACACACATTAAAATACCTTTAAAATGGGACTAATTTCATCCAATTTGGAGCTCGTATGAAAAAGTTGGGTTTTGGGCCTCTTTGTATACTACATATGTGTATATTTGTACTCTTGTATTTTTTATCATATCTGACCTCATCTCCATTTTGGTCAACATGAAACTTGTAGATCTCATCGATATCTACAACTTTCATGTTTTGAGTTTTTCCAAATTCGGCCTCCTTCTCTCTCTACATTCATTTTTATTTTCAGCCAATCCCAGCTGGCCACGTGGCGCCCTCTGGTTGCGCCACGCTGCCCGCTCCCCTTGCCCTAGCCGCCGCACCTCTCAGCCGTTGGATGGTCTTCTTGATCCAATGGCCAGATGCTCTCCACGTGCGCTTTTATCCATCGTCGTTCGATCACAACCCGCCTCAGATCTGGGCCATCCATTAGCGCCTCGCCCACAACATGCCACGTGGCACACTCTGCGCCATCAGATCTCGCCTTCAGACTTCAATCTGCACCGTCCACTAGCGCGTTAACTCTAACCATCCGATCAAGTCCTTGATCTCATCTCCACCGTTGGCCTGCACTGCTTCCCTGTCGCACCACGTGGCGCATTTAGCACCCTTAGATCACATCGCCTTGACTTGATTTCAGTCGCCCGCTCGCGCCTCCCCTTCGACGCACCACGTGGTACCATCACGGCCCTTGATCAATGCGCCCAGATCAGATCCAAGCCGCTCCATCCCGCCGTCTTCTCTGCCGTTGGATCACAAGATCCAACGGTGAAGGCTTCGTCTCCTACCTCTGGCGCCCCTCTCTCCCACATTCAGAGCTTGCGGAAGGGGCTGCCCCTTTCTATTCTTGGTCGCGCTTCGTCCACCATCGACGACCACCATCGCCTCCACGATTACCCCCACTCGTCCCTCATCTTCGCCAGCCACCTCACTACCCACGTCGACCGCCAGCGACGCTCCAAGAACTCCATGAACTTCGCCCCATCACCAGCCCGACCATCTACTTCAACCTATAAATACTCGATCACCGGCAGATTTCACATCCATCCTCCACTACCGAGAGGTACCTCGAGCTCGGAACTTCTGTTTGGTGACATCAATCGATCGATTCCTTGAGCGAAGACCAGTCTTCTTCCCCGACGAGATCCGCGGCGCTACCGCCGTGTTGCAGCCCTCTCCGAGTAGCTGCTTGAGCTCAGGGTCTTACCGCCCCTTCGAGCTACGACCTAGACCTCGATTTCGATCTCCAAACCACAGGTAAACTCCTCCATCTCCGTTTGATCCTTGTTCTGATTTTTCCCTTTACTTCTCCGATTTTATTTGAGCTCCATCTTCATCTTCTCTCTCTGCTTCCACCTCGCCGAGCTCCGCAATGGAGCTCTCATCCTCGCACTATACTCCACACCCTCCGACGAACCACTTCACATTCCATCGGTTCCAGCTCCGCCACCTGGGCGGAGCACCATCGCCAAGTACCTTTCATTCCGACTAGGCCTCGTCACTCCATCCTTCACATCCCCACTAGCACGCACAAGCTTCGGCTACACTCTTAACACCTGCAGGTACCCATCTCGATCATTGGACGGAAGCTCACCGGAGCTCTTGTCGAGCTTCATCGCGAGTGAGCTCCGACGCCCCTCCGTCGCTCCTGAAGTCACCTGAAGCCTCGTCGTACCTCCGTGCGTCTTCCGAGCTACATCAGACCCGACCTCGGCCTTCACCGACGCCAGGAGGATTGGGCGGAGCTAAGCTCCCGTCGCCGGAGCCCCGCCAACTCCTCCGCAGGTGGCGGAGGACCGTTGAGGACGAAGTTACAGCCGTCATTCGATCATCTTGATCGAACGGTCCTTAGCCGTCCACGTCGCCATCCGCCCGGAGATACAGACAGCCGTTGGATCAGCTGTGATCCTACGAACCTCAGCGAGCCACGTGTCCATTCACTAGAGGAAGCCACCACCATTGGATCCAATTAGATCCAGCGGTTCACAGTCATCCACGTCGACATCAGCATTCAGCCAACAACGACCGTCGATCTCCATTAGGATCGCACAACCATGATCGCGCCACGTAGTCCATATCTGGAGCAGCACATCACCATTGGATCGATCAGTGGTCCAACAGTTTGCATTCAGCCACGTCACCTCCTTCATCGAAGCCTCCAGTCGCCGTTGGATCTATCCAGATCTGACGGCCTCTGATCACGTCACGCGTCTCCTTCCAGCAACCGTTGGATAGCTCTTGATCCAACGGTCTTCAGCACGCCACGTCGATGAGGTCCGAGCCTCTTCCCTGACCCTAGGCTCGAACCACCCAAGGCTAGCCGAGCCTCCCTCCAGACCTCCAGGAGCACCCGAGCCAAGACCCGAGCCTCCGACGCCGCCCGAGCCTAGGCCGCCCCACGTGAGGAGCACGTGCAGCCTGGGTAATTTGCACAGAGGCCCTGGGAACTTTCACCTCGCCGAGCTCCACGACAGAGTTCTCATCCTTGCACTGTACTCCACACCCTCCGACGAACCACTTCACATTCCATCGGTTCCAGCTCCGCCACCTGGGAGGAGCACCATCGCCGAGCACCTTTCATTCCGACTAGGCCTCGTCACTCCATCCTTCACATCCCCACTAGTACGCAAGAGCTTCGGCTACACTCTTAACACCTGCAGGTACCCATCTCGATCATTGGACGGAAGCTCACCGGAGCTCCTGTCGAGCTTCATCGCCAGCGAGCTCCGACGCCCCTCTGTCTCTCCTGAAGTCACCTGAAGCCTCTTCGTACCTCTGCGCATCTTCCGAGCTACATTAGACCCGACCTCGGCCTTCACTGATGCCAGGAGGATTGGGCGGAGCTAAGGTCCCGTCGTCGGAGCCATGACAACTCCTCCGCAGGTGGCGGAGGACCGTTGAGGATAAAGCTCCGGATGTCGTTCGATCATCTTGATCGAACGCTCCTTAGCCGTCCACGTCGCCATCCGCCCGGAGCTACAGACAGCCTCTGGATCAGCTGTGATCCTACGAACCTCAGCGAGCCACGTGTCCATTCACTGGAGGAAGCCACCACCATTGGATCCAATTAGATCCAGCGGTTCGCAGTCATCCACGTCGACATCAGCATTCAGCCAACAGCGACCGTCGATCTCCATTAGGATCGCACGACCGTGATCGCGCCACGTAGTCCATATCTGGAGCAGCACATCACCGTTGGATCGATCAGTAGTCCAACGGTTTGCATTCAGCCACGTCACCTCCTTCATCGAAGCCTCCAATCACTGTTGGATCTATCCAGATCTGACGGCCTTTGATCCCTAACCGAGCCTCCCTCCAGACCTCCAAGAGCACCCGAGCCAAGACCCGAGCCTCCGATGCCGCCCGAGCCGAGGCCGCCTCACGTGAGGAGCACGTGCGGCATGGGTAATTTGCATAGAGGCCCTGGGAACTTTCCTAAATTACAAAAAGGTCCCTGTGAAGCGCCCCCACGAGAGGAGCACGTGCCTAGTGGAGAAATTTTATTCTACCCTCAGCATTATAGGTAATTGCATTTCAGTCCCTGTCAGAATGCTTATTCTTATGTAATTTTTATTTCCTGTATTGCAAATACACCCCTGTCTTTGTACGCATCCCTAGGTGTCATTTTGCATCATTTTTGAATTCTAAAAATTGCATGTTGTTGAGTAACTTGTCCTTTAGTTGTTGTGACACTTGTCATATTTTTATGATATCAGTAGATTTTTAAATTGATTAATTGGTTGATTTCTGTGTTATTTTTCCCAGTTAGACCTTTTAATTGATAATTAATTCTCTGTAGCTCCAAAAATTGTCAAAAAATCATAGTAGCTCTAGGATAGTTAACTTAACCTTCATAAAAATTTAATGTCATTTGCACGCATATCGAGGCCTAAATAAATTAATTAGTGATTTCCTTAGTTTAATTTTAGTAGGTCTCACATTAAAATTGAGGTTTGACAATTTTCCTGGATTCCTCATCATTTGATCTATCTAGGATAATTTTATTTCCCTAAAATTTTGTGATTTGATATTTATTAAAATTAAATTAGTGAAAATAACACTGCATTCATTTTTAAATTCACAGTAAATTCACATTCACAGAAAAACCGCAAGGCGATAGGCTGGAGCATTTCCAATCTCCATGGGATAAATCCCGCTCTATGTTCGCACCATATCTACTTGGAGAATGAAGCCAAACCCTCTCGTGAATTCCAACGTCGGTTGAATCTAAATTTACGAGAGGTCGTGAAGAAGAAGATAGTGAAATGGTGCAACGTGGGTTTCATTTACCCAATCTCCGACTCTAAGTGGGTGGCCCCAATCCATGTTGTCCCGAAAAAGTCAGGAATTCAGACAACCACCAACGAGGACGGAGAGGAGATCATGACGCGAGTACCCACGTCGTGACGTGTCTGTGTGGATTACTGACGCTTGAATGTCGCGACGAAGAAGGATCATTTCCCCCTGCCGTTCATTGATCAGATCTTAGAGAGACTAGCGAGGAAAGAATTCTTCTGCTTCTTAGATGGGTTCTCGGGCTACAACCAAGTAGCCATAGCTCCGGAGGACCAGGAAAAGACCACATTCACATGCTCCTTTGGTACCTATGCTTTCAGGCGCATGCCCTTTGGGTTATGCAATGCTCCAGGTACTTTCCAAAGGTGCATGATTGCTATATTCGCCGAAATGGTCGGCGAATTCCTGGAAGTCTTCATGGATGACTTCTCGGTCCACGGCGATTCCTTCGATTCATGTCTTAGGAATCTGGACCGAGTCTTCAAAAGATGTTGTGAGGTTAATCTAGTGCTCTCCTGGGAGAAAAGTCACTTCATGGTGACGGAGGGCATAGTGTTGGGGCACGTCATCTCCAAGAGAGGAATGTAGGTTGACCCTGCCAAGGTGGATGTGATTAGGCGACTCCAGCCACCAACCAATGTCAAGCAGTTGCGGTCATTCCTCGGGCATGTTGGATTTTATCGGAGATTCATTAAGGATTTTTCTAAGATTGCCCGACCGCTAACTGAGCTTTTAGGCAAAGACATGGAGTTTATTGTTGATCACAAATGTCTTGAGGCCTTTAAGCTATTGCAAGGAATAATTATGGATGCACCTATCATACAAGACCCAGATTGGTCTCTACCTTTTGAGATCATGACGGACGCCTCAGATCATGCTGTTGGGGCTGTGTTAGGACAGAGAAGGGATGGCGTTCCGTTCGCAATTCACTACGCAAGCAAAGTGCTTGACACCACTCAGCGTAACTATACAGTTCCTGAAAAGAAAATGCTTGCGATAGTGTTTGCCTTGGACAAGTTCAGATCTCATTTAATTGGATCCAAGGTAATCGTGTTCACTGACCACACGACTGTACGATATTTGATGGAGAATAAGGACGTGAAGGCTCATCTTCTTCGGTGGATTTTGCTTATCCAGGAGTTTGATTTGGACATCCGTGATAAACCTGGAAAGAAGAACGTAGTAGGCGATCATCTCTCTCGTCTCGAAGATCTTAATACTTCCGAGGATTCACCAATTCGAGACTCCTTCCCTGACGAGTCGATTTTTGTTGTCGACTCACTCCCATGGTACGTCAATATCGTGAATTATCTTGTCTCCAAGAAAGTTCCCGAAGATTGGCCCAAGAGCCAAATTGACCGACTGAAGTCGGACGCACGACACTACCATTGGGAGGATCCGATCCTTTTCTTCGAAGGATCGGATTGTGTCTGGAGACAGTGTATTCCTCAGGAGGAATACCAGAGTGTCCTTTCTTTATGCCACAGCTTGGAGGCAGGAGGACATCTTCAAATTGTTCGGATTAGGTCCAATCTGAGCGAGTATGGAGATCTTGCCCTTTATATCTCCCTCATCTCGACCGTAACTCATCCATTTCTCGCTGGAAGGAGGCCTGCTAATTAGAGAATAATCAGATGAGATCATCAAGTGTTGGGTTCTCATAAACTGGTGCATGAGAACCAGATGGGTTGGCTCGTTGGAAATGAGACTAAATCTGTTGTTCTTAGTGAGGAGGGTACTGGGAGTACTGCGAATGAGGTTGATGCCTCTACGGTTGTCCCGGGTACTGGAGACGAGGACCATGTTGCTGCTGCTGGTGGGAGTAGTGGGGCTATTATGGTCAGTTGCTCTGCCCTGCTTGAGCTGGAGGTTGTTGCTGGGAAGAGATGCCTCCCATAGACCATCAGAAGTGGGGGTGGTCACGGTGGATCCCAAGCTATGGTTGGTACTGAGAGTACCATATCTAATTAAATTTCATCAACAGCTCTTGCTGCTTGTAAGATGGTAGGGGAAAGGCTGCCAAGGGCTCGACTAGTATACCACCATTTGAGTGTCTGAAGATGATGGTGGCTACTGGTATTGCTGGAGCTGTTGGACCGGCTCTACATGGATGTGGTGAACCTGACTATACGAGGCAGAGGGATGGGAAGAGCTTCTCCCTCCCTAGATCAATCCATGACCTGAGACTGGGCTGAGAAGTCGTCTATGCCTCTTGGAGACACATGATCTGGTTAGGTCACTCAGCTAGAACAGTCTGCACGATGATGCAATTGCACAATCCCGATGCAACCCTCACCAACAGATGTATCCAGCTGCTCGATATCCTTGGCAACTTCGAGCTTCGCCCCCAAACTATCCAGTTATTGCCCCATGTTCCATGGGCTAGCCATTGAGGATCCCATCTCCCTCTGTAGGAGTTTGAGATGATCTAAAACACCATCCATGACAGATTTGTGGACGAGGACACGATCAAGTTGATTTCCTTCCCATTCTCCTTGGTTGACAGAGTAGCCTACTGGCTAAAGCACATAGGGAAGCTGGTTACTACTTAGGAGTAGCTCCAGACCGAGTACTTGAACAAGTACTATCCACTTAATCGTACTAATGCAGCTAGAGACATGATTAGCAACTTTACTATGATCCAAAATGAACAGTTCCATGAAGCCTGGGATCGATTCCGAGAGCTCATCGATAGGTGACCCAGCACGAGATTAGCAAGTCCAACCTCGTCCAAAATTTCTTTTGTCGGCTGACACCTGATCTGTAGGGGCTTGTGAATGCCTCATCTGGGTCATCTACTTCACCAAGGATGAAGACCAGGTCTGGGCCATCTATAAGGAGATGGCAGAAAAATACACATTGATGCCCCAGACACGTATCTACACTCAAGGGAAGCCTCTCTCGCAGGCAGTTTCATATCAAAGGATTGCACGCGTTGATGTTGGTCCCTCTACATTTTCTTCAGCAACTACACTAGCAGAGTCTTCGGTTGCTGACATGGGTATTATCAGCTAAAAGTTGGACCGGATAGAGATCATAGAGAAGAAGCAATGCTAGGGATGTATGCTGGAAAGCGATGCTGGCAAAGGCAACCTAAGAGACCTCATTCCCATCATCGTGATGTGGGGATTTATCAAGAGTAGATCTGGGATGCAACCAAGATGAGAAATCAAACCTCTAATTCACTTATGCAATGCAATGTGATGACCGCAAAGGCTCAGTCATTTATCTTGTCAAATTTTATTAGGTGAACATCAAATCTATTAGAGCAGTTAATATCGAGCTAAGGAAGTCCGGTTCGATTACTATGTACCTGGTGAAATCCTCACTGGATAATAGCTAATCGATAGAACTGGTAGTCTAAAGAAAGTTCTGGCATGGCTCTACCCTAATGTTTGGGTTGCTCTCTCTTTACAGATAAATTAGACAATGAGGGGGTGACTCTCCCCAAAACAAAAATTTTAGTGAAGTTCGATTTTAGGTCAAGTTTTCTTTAGCAGTCATAGATTTTTGTGGTTATCACTTTTTATGTATTTTTCTTAATAAATGCAACTTCTAATGAATTTTCCGTTTTCCTTGTTATTTTAAGTCCAAGAAAACTGGGGGAGGAAGACAAAAAAGTCGATGCGCGATTAAATAGTATGATGCATGCATAGATAGAAATGCATACCTTTTTCCATCACTCTACATGTAGTGTGATCTGTGCATAAATTTAAAGATATAATTTAAACTAATCTATGTGATGAATGAGGAAATCATCCAAAGATGAGCAATTTCTATTAGAAAGAGAGCTGGTAGTTAACAAATCAAAGAAAAAACCTAAGTCTGGTCTTGGAAGTCGCTCGTTGCCTGCCACAATAGGTCTTGCTAGCGATGTATGAAACTTCTCATGGCACGTGGTCTCTTAACCAATTAAGCTAACTTTTTCTTTTTATTTGACTAAGTCCATTTACGTTCCATAGGAACATATAATCTATTAAGGTGTTTGGACCTAGGTAATTATCGAGCTCAAGAAAATAGAAATCCTAAATCTAGGGCCAAATCCTCGGGAATCAAATAGAAAATAAATGGAAAAAATCATGAAAACTGTGGTGGGGTCCCCCGAGTGCACCTTCAATCAGTGAAACAAACCCGGAATAATCCAAGTGTCCAAGAGTCCAAAAAGTTCTAAGATATTACAAGAATTATTTTCATAAATAAATCTATCTATAGTAACTATTTCCTCTGCTCTTCTGTTCTTCCATAAATGCATGCCTCTCCAAAAGCAAACAGATTCGTCCCTCGGGCAGTTCCTCGCATGAAAAACAAATAGAAGATGGTCAGGAAATAGTTATAATAGATAGAAACAAAAATAGGCAAAGCTGAAATCGCACTACTAAGCCATGCTCCCCAGTAGCAGCTTCATTCCAATGAAATAAATTTAGGCCGGCTAATGTGAAATAAATAAGTCAAGTGTCGTTGTCCTTAATCAATAAAATCAATCAACAAGAAACTCAAGCCACTCTAAGATAAGGCAATCAATGTAACTGGCTTCGCTATTTTATTTACCTAGTATAGCGACCATGGTTGAACACAAGGAGAATGACTTAAAAACCCAGTAATCAGATTTTGGAAAACAAAATATTTTTAGTGTTTTTAATGATTGCAAATTTTTAATTTTTTAATATAAAGGAAATAAGCACAACCAAGGAAAAGACACAGGCAAACACTTTTCGTATTTTTCTATTATGTCAAAAATAACCAGAAGGTTGCAATAACAATATTTTTGGCTTTTCTACATTTTGTAGTGTTTTTGGTAATTTTATGGAAATTTTAAATGTTTTTAGAATTTTCTAAAAATCAAACAGAGGCAATAATAGAAAACAATGCACTATTGGGAGTAATTTGCAATTTAAAAATATTTAAAATGCCAAAACACTTGAGAGATGTTTTTATGAGTAAATATAAGGAAATATCTACAAAGAGAGATTGAAAACAATATTTTTGGATTTTCTTCAATTTTATACATTTTTTATAATATTTAAGTGTTTTATAATTTTTAGGGTTTTATAAGGATTTTTTTAAAAAAAATACTGGAGATAAAAGACACAAAATGACAACTACCCTAATTTTTATGGAATTTTTCAAAATGTTTTCATATTTTATGATTTTTATAAAATAAACAGGACACTTTTTATGAGTTTTTGAATTTTTAATAGTAAAAAATAAAACCAATTTTGTAAACTGAAATTACAACATAAATAACAAGCAAGCAGGTGCTAACATGTATTTTTGTAGATTTTTTCGAGCGACTTTACTATTTATTGCATCCAATAAGATACAAGTGGTCAAAAACAATTCACAAGGACCTTTCTGTAAAGAAAATAAGTTTCAGATCCTAGCAAATAACAAGTATTAAAACTCTAGGACCTCTTATGCAAATTTTCCACACATGCCGTGTGCTACAAATGATCTAGACAAGTAGGGGTATAAGTTCAATTATAAAACTTAAATTTCATTCCCTAACCAGTAAGAAGTTCAGACAAAATACTGTAAATAACCCAAACTAGCATTTGAGGATGCATGTGAACTCAACCAAAATGGACTAAAATGCAAATATAGGAAACTAGAAGGTCCAAACTATAATTGTTCTCAACTACTTATTATAATTATGATAATAAACTGAAATATCATAAAAGACATGGTAAAAGGTGAAATTTACCCTTGCAAATATGTGGCACACATGTGATGAATCTCTAGCAAACGGTCCTGATGCGCTCCGTAAAAGTAATATGATGGTCAGGTAGTGGCGCAGGTGAGATGTCAGATCTGATAGTAGGGTCCGATCTAATGGATTGTAGATGGAATCTGTCGGGCGGCACAGATGAGGGCCCAGATCTGATCCAAGTGTCAGTATAAGATGTTCTCGGATGGCATGAATCAGATCTGGGGTGACGACTCCACATCGAATGGTATGGAGTAGGCTGGACGAACACAGCTTGGGCGAGCTTCATCTGAGTATAGAGGGTGATCCACAACTGTGATGAAGGATCCAAGGGGTCCGGCACAATCGTGAAGGCTCTCCGCATCGACCAAGGGGCTTGCATGGAAAAGTAAAAGGTTGGATGGTCTGGATGATGCTCTGCCTGGAGTTGTTCCATGATGAACGGTCAGACGATCAAGGCTAAGAGATATCAAAGGTTGTTGCGACCTCAACCACCCTAGTCGGTCTCAAAGAGAAAATCAAAACCACAAATAAAACAATCAAAATACAAATCGAATGTAGCGGTCTCCACTATTTATTTAACGTGGTATAGCGATCGGGGTCGAACACAAGGAGCACGAAAATGTATGAAGTAGTTTATTCAGCAAATAAAAGACCTATTTTTGTAACTTTTAATTTGCAATATATATATATATATAATATTATAGAACAGGCAAGCAATTAAAGATAAAAGTCAATTTCAATAATTTTATTGGGATCCAAAAATGCTCAAAATGGGAAATAAAATTATTTTTATGTTTTCCAAATATGCAGATGTTTTTGATAGTTTTTAAGGTTTTTGTGATAAAAAAATGAAATAAAGTCAAAATAGCAAAATAGTGTACAACCTGGACTAGAAGGCAAGTTTAAAATGTGTAACGTGCCCCAATCGTCCAGGTTGCAATTTTATATTAAAATAGATAACAATATCTCACTACAGAAATTGAAAACTCATTTTTTTGATGATTTTTGAGTGATTTTTCTAATATTTTTGGTATTATTCTATTTTTAAGGGTTTTATAAGGGATAAAAACACAAAACTGGTAATGAAATAAAAGCACACAACAACGAGAGCACACAATTTTTTATAGATTTTTTAGGATTGTTTTTCTATTTTTTTATGTATTTTTAAAAATAGACAGATACATTTTTAAGGGTTTTTTATTTTTAGAAAATATCAAATAAAATTAAATCAAGTCTCGCAAATTACTATAAATACTACACAGTTGCAAGAGTTATGTATAATTTTTATAGAATTTTCGTAGCTAATTTAGTAATTATTTGATTTAAATCAATGGACACTGGTTATAGGGACCTATATGCAATTATCCTAAAGTTTCCAGAGAGAATATTAATGCATAAAAAAGCTTAGGTATATTAGTGCAAAAAGTCCCAGCCACACACGCACATGCCAAATAAGTCATTCACAAGGGTATAAATGCAAATCTAGAAAACATTTCATTCAAATATTAACCATCAGGAAACGCAGGACAAGATATGCAAAAATACCACAATATCACGTGGGCAAGCACGTGTCTTCAGGTTCATAGGACTACAAAGTAAATACTGGAAACAACAAGGACTAATATACAAAAAAGGTTCAACTACAACTTTTATTAACAGACTATAAAGTAAAGCATGAAAACTACAGGGTAAATAATGCAATATACCCTCGAGGCATGTGAGGAGGGCGCGGGAAATGGCACATGGTGCTCTTTGGATGAATCGGGAGAGTGTGGCGCTGATCGCCTGGTGTGTCAGATTTGACGCTCAGAGAATGTCGCTTACGTGCGGTGTAGATGTATCAGGGGATGGCAGATCAACGGCTCAAAGGCTGCAGTAATGGTCAGCTCTGATGCAAACTGACGCGTTGCACCTCATCCAACAGTGATGGAGGATGATGGATGAATTGGGGGCTGGCGAACTTCAAACGAGGAAAGGCAAGTATCCTCCAGGCTGATCAAGCCTCCGACAGGTTGAGCACCTCTGGAGAGGTGCTATGCGTCGAGCAGTGGAGTCTGATCATCTTTAGGACGATCAGATGGATGGGAGGTCGGATCTTCATTTGTATTTGCTCCGCCAAGCAGCTTAAGGGTCAATAGGGGCTCCTCCGGGCGCGGGGGTACCTGCAATACAAAGTCAGGACTCGGGTTTATGCTCTGGTCCGGGTTATTGAAGATAAAAACCAAAGAAGCGAAGGGGGTGAAGTTTGATCTCCGGCGAATGTGGTAGAAGAGATCTCGACTCTAATCTCAACCTGAAGATCAAGGCTAAGGATGACCAGGTTGCGGTGCAAGGTGGAGGGCGGGTCTGCGGATCGATCTGAACGACGAGATGTCGATATCGAGGCTCCGACCAGCTCGTCGGAGCATATGGGAGTGCGGCGATGATAAATGAAAAGATCGGATCGAACAGGAAGATGGAGAGGATATGAGGGATACCTGAAGATCTGGGAGTGCTCTTGAGCTTCAGGCGAAGATGGCTGACGGGGTAATGGCCTCAACCTCGATGTGAAAGGCGGGGGAAGCTGCTCGTGGCGGATCTCCAGCAACGAAGGGTGAGCGTCGTCTTCATTGCACTAAACCGAGCTCCGAGGGGTTCTTCGAGCAGCTATCACTTAGCTAGAGGTGTCTAGGGGTCGAAGCGGAAGAGAGGTACGAGCTCCCTCCTCATGGAGGCGGAAGAGATAATTTATAAGCAAGTCAAGGGTCTGGAAAGATCGAAGTGAAGCACCAAACCCTAGAGTGAATCAGATCGACCAAAGGACCCGTGAGGATGTCGGAGGTACAAGGATTATCGGGTCTGAATTTCGAGGCCAAAGGAGTACGGAGTCGGGTTGGGAAATTTCGAGAAGAGGCTCCGGTGAACAGGATCCGGGTCTGACAAGGAAGAAGGAGTCGTTGACCAACGGTCAACAATCCAGCCAACCAATCAAAAATTTAGGATTTACAAAATACATACAAATTCAATAAGAAATCATAAATGATTTTAAATCAAAAAGTGTATAAAATGAAAAATGTTTGTTATTTTTCAAACTATTTTCTGTGATTTTTATTTATTTTTATGAAAAATAAATTAACCATTATATAGTATAATGTGTTATATACATGTATAATATATATGTATTTTGTACAATTATTTTTAAAATTTTATTTTTTAAAAATACCCCACTTTTTATATGTTATTTCTTTATAAGATGATTTTTAGAAGTATAAAATAAATTTTATTTTATTTTATTAGTTATTTAAAGGTATCTAACAAATAAAGAATGTTGTATGTATAGATGTATTTTGTACAAATGACCTTAGATTTATTTTATTTTATTTCTTTTTCTATTTTTATTTTCTTTTTATGTTAAATTTAGAAATATATACAAGGAGGTAGAAAGAGTATTTCTATAATTAGTTACAGATATATGTAATATGTACACACTAGAGTAAGCCCTATCTCCCCCTACTTATTTTATTTGGCAATCAAGTCAAGGCTATACCTTCTCTTGGGGTTCGGGTCACTATGTATTTATTCTAAATACCTCCTTCCTTTTTCTTTCCTTCATTCTTTTATTTTCGCACAATAAACATGCTAATTATATATAATAAACAGATGCATGCCTAATGCTAGGTTATTGTATTTATAGGTATTTAAATGATGCTTTGCCAAGATAAATAGCTAAAATAAAAGAATTAAGAGTATGATCTGGGATTCAACACCACATATAATTTACCTTTGCTAGTCTCTTAGAAAACACTTATTTGAAAAAGAAGTAAAAATATAAAAAAAAAGAAAAATAAGGAGAATCAAGGTTGATTATTAAACTTGGCTTCATTAAAATGGAGTATGGAGCTCAATCAGACCTTTGGATTATTAGTTTATCAGAACCTTATTTGGGCCTAGGTTTAAGATTCAAGAGCCTCTAAGTTACACTAATCTATGGTCAAGATAATCCAGATCAGAACAAGTCTACATACACAAACTCTAATGACCATGAATCTTTTCTTGTACTGTATAAGTGATATGTAGCTCACCACCTCAGAAATGGCAAAGTAACATCCTCCCTCAACAAGGTAATTCTAATGCCATAGTCTGGAAGCTCTTTCCTCGAGGAGTGGGGTATTACCTTCTAAGTTCAAGTTCAACCAGCTCAAGAAGAGGGGAAAGAAGAGAATGGACTGTGTCCGGTGTAGCCACGTATCCCTGGGAGCCCAACCACTGTAGCTAAGTCTCCTTGTTGCAAGCTTCATGAGATGAGAATGGGTAACATAAGCTTTGCTTTATTAACTATATACACTCCGACTGGTATTTCATTTTCTATCAGACCTGTCACTTTTTTGGAGTTTTTCTTTCTTTTTCACTTTTTTTGATGTGCATATATACAACACATCTACATGGTGCAGCATATATACATAAGGACTTTTTTCTCTTGAGCCAGTAGACTATCCCTCTTTTGAAGCCTTATTGCAACCCACAACTCCTGTCTTTAGACCTCAACATCGCCAGACTAAGTTGAGGTGCACTTCCTTCCCTAAAATAAGACGAGAGGTTCCACCTAGAAGTACTACCCTTGTATGCTACCCCAAGCCAAAGGAAACTTGCTCCTCACCACCTCATCCATGTGGAGCTGAGCGTAAAGTGCTGGTCTAAGTAAAGCCATTTTATGTAAGAGTCATGTGTGCGTCATTAAATGTTCTACTTAGGCTTATCAAGATGACATGTGATCATAACCTAATGGACTCAAAGAATTAAGTCACTAATGGGCCTGAAAAGTCTCAACCCCAAATCCTATAAGGTTCCTCTTAGGATTAAGTGGATTAAGGTTTTAACCAAGATCCATTTTCCAATTTTATTCGAAGCTAGTTTAGATATCAACTATAATTTAGAAAAACTGTACAAGTACATATAAAAATCTTTTTGTGCAAAAATTTTGAAAATGTGCAAAATTTTTGAAAAATGTTTGACTGTATGCATGGCTGCAGAAGTTTTGCAAATTATTTACAAATATTTACACAATGATTTTTGCAAACTTTTATTTTTCAAACATTTTACAAAAAAATTGTACTATATACATAGTTTTGATACCAAAAATATTTACAAACTTTTTACAAACAAAACATTTTTACAAACATTTGTACAAGAGTAATTTTTATAAAGCTATGTATGTGCAAGAAAGAATTTTATGTACAAGAATTTTTTTTTGAAATTCTAACCATTTTTAGATAAAGGATTTTAGCCACTTTATTTATTAACACACTCACATAAAGTACGATTTATGGCTAACGTATATATGTAATATATATGACACCCCTCTATACTTAGCTCGAACGATGTCCTCAGCATGAATCAAGAGCGATGAAGAAGAAGACATAAATCGTGCTTAGTATAGAGAAGTGAAAAGGAATGATATACTACAATGATGAATCAAATAATAGAATTAAGAGGGTTTAGTGTTCCCCCCTATACTTAGGATCAAGTAATCCTAAGTATAGTAGACTGTACATAAAGGGAAAACTGAGTAAAAGGATGTACATGGTTTACCTCCCCTATTCTTAGGGTAAAATATCCCTAAGTATAGGTAGCAAAACAAAGGTAAAAAGAATCAAAAGAATAATAAAAAGTCCGACCCCCCCCTATACTTTGGGTAAAGTACACCCTAAGTATAGCATAATCACAAGATACAGATGGGGTGTTAGACTAAAGAATGAGATGATATGGACATCTGGATCTATACAAGGCAAAAGACAATGATAATCAGGCACGAGATGCAATTTATGTGAGTCAAATACCACATCTCATGCAAAATGAATGGGGCGACGTCAACGATCAACGGCTCATGATCAAGATATGGTTTGAGGTGTTGACCGTTAACACGAAAGGTGGACTCAGATGACATTTCAGATATGTCGATACTACCATTGTCATGCACCCTTTGAACTAGGTATGGTCCCTTCAACTTACTCTACAACTTCCCTGGAAATAATCTAAGCATGGCATCAAACAACCATACTCTCTTGTCTGGCTCAATTTGCTTATGGCTTATATGAGAATCATGCCATATATTCATTCTCTCCTTATAATGTAGGCTATTCAAAAATGGTGTATCTCTAAGCTCCTCTGGGGCTGTCAATTCTGCCTTCCTTTGATCACCTATACTCACTGAATCCAATAATATATCAGTTACAACCCAAAGTGACTTGTGCCTAATCTCAACAGGTAAATGACAGGGCTTGACATAAACGAGACGAAAGGGAGATGCACCTAAAGGAGTCTTGAAGGAAGTCTGATATGCCCACAAGACCGAATCCAAAAGCTGTGACCAATCCTTTCGGTCTGGGAAGACTACCTTCTACAATATCATCTTGATATCCCTATTCGATACTTCAGCAAGACCATTGGTCTGAGGGTGATATGGAGTGGCAACTCGATGGTCTATCTTGAACTCATTAGCAAGGGACTTTAACTTCTCATTGATAAAGTGAGACCCCCCCGTCAGATATCAATACTTTAGGCACCTGGAACTGTGAAATGATATTCTTCCTAAAAAATTTACAAATAGTATTGGCATCTGCAGTTCGGGCGGGAATGTCCTCAACCCAACGACTCACGTAATCCACATCCAACATAATGTACTCGAATCCCTGACTCTTAGGGAATGGACCCATAAAATCGATGCCCCATGCGTCAAAAACCTCACAGAAGTGAATAGGTTGCATCAACATCATATCACGCTGTCCACAAGTGTCAATCCTATGATAGTCAGTACACCTCTTTACGAATTCATTAGAATCCTTGAAGAGGGTAGGCCACCATAGGCCAGATTGGAACACTTTCTGGGATGTTCTCCTCCCAGAGTGATGTCCTCCTACCTCAATCTTGTGGCAATATGTGTGGACGCTATGGTGCTCCTCCTGAGGAATGCACCGACGCCAGACGCTATCCCCTCCTTCATGATAAAGGATGGGAACCTCCCAATGGTATGACTTGACCTTCGCAAGGAAGGTCTCATGTCGTTGCCTGGGCCAATCTTATGGAACTTTGGCAACAAGATAGTTCACAATGTTGGCGTACCATGGGAGAGAGGCGATAGCAAGGATAGCCTCATTTGTGAAGGTCTCAGAAATGGGATCAGTTTTCTCAAATTCCTCAAGATTCTCTAATCAGGAGAGATGATCCGCCACCACATTCTTGACTCTAGGTTTATCCTTAATTTCAATATCAAACTCCTAGAGTAGAAGGATCCATCTAGTCAGTCTCGCTTTGGCATCCTTCTTAGCCATGAGGTACATTATGGCGGTATGATCAGTAAAGATAATCACATTGGATCCAAGAATATATGATCTGAATTTGTCTAAGGTAAAGACTACGGCTAGCATCTCTTTCTCCGTGACAGTGTAGTTCTGCTGAGGCGGCATCCGATGTACGGCTAGCGTAGTGAATGGTAAAAGTTACCCCATCACTCCTCTGTCCTAGCACATCCCCTACGGCAAAGTCGGAGGCATTCGTCATGATCTCAAATGGGAGAGACCAATCAGGTGGATGATGGATAGGAGCCTCAACAACTAGATTTTTGAGAGTCTCAAATGACGAAAGACACTTATCATCTACAATGAACTCGGTGTCTTTTGTCAGCAAATCAGTCAACAGTTGGGCAATCATACTGAAGTAATGAATGAACCATCGGTAGAAACCGAAATGCCCCAGAAAAAATCGTAACTGTCGCAGATTGGACGGTGGTTTGAGTTTCCTAACGATATCCACCTTTGCCGAATCAACCTCCATGCCCTTGTTGGAGATGATATGACCAAGCACTGTCCCCTAAGTCACCATGAAGTGACTCTTCTCCCAGGATAAAACAAGATGAACCTAAATGCAGCACTGAAGGACGTGGTCTAGGCAATCAAGACAAGCATCAAACCCATGGCCATAGACCAAAAATACATCCATGAAGACCTCTAAACAATTACCTACCATATCCGAGAAAATGGACAACATGCACCTTTGGAATGTCATCGGGGCATTACATAGATCAAACGACATCTGTCTGAAAGAATAAGTCCCAAACGGGCATGTGAATGTAATCTTTTCTTGGTCTTCGGGTGCAATGGCCACCTGGTTGTAGCCGGAGTACCCGTCAAGAAAGCAGTGATGACTCTTTCCAGCTAGCCTCCCTATAATATGATCCATAAAAGGCATCGAGAAATGATCCTTCTTGGTGTCCTGATTCAATCGTCTGTAGTCCACACAGACCCTCCAAGAAGTGGGTACCCGAGTAGTTATCTCCTCTCCAGACTCACTCACAACTGTAGTGATGCCCGTCTTCTTGGGCACCACATGTAATGGACTAACCCACTTCGAGTCGGAGATGGGGTAGATAAAACCAACGCTCCAACATTTCAAAATCTCCTTCATGACTACTTCTCAAAGATTCAGGTTCGCCGTCGCTGGAACTCACGTGATGGCTTAGCATCCTCTTCGAGATAGATATGGTGAGAGCACAGGACCAGACTTATCCCCTAGAGATCAGCTACACTCTATCCTATTGCCTTGCGGTTCTTTTGAAGAATCTCCATCAAATGAGATTCATGCTCTCCAGCCAAATCTGCTGAGATAATGACTGGCTACATCTTGTGCTCACGGGCAAGGAACCTATACTTCAGTGACTGTGGCAAAGGCTTAAGTTCTGGACAACTGGGAATTGACAATTCTGGCGCCTGAAATGTATGAGTGAATGCGACCAAATCTGCGTGTGAAAACACTCACTGATCATGAATATCTGTTGAAGCTGGCCCTGTTAGTGTTTCTGTTATCTGCGTCGGCTCAGTCTCCACCCTAGTTGCTGGCTCTTTTGGAATCAGATAAGGTAACAACTCATTAAATTCAGCTCAATCTATATCTGACTCCAAGGGATCTGAATCACAAGAAATATACTCTGCCTCATTGTTCTAAACACGGTCTATAGCTTCGAATGTGTCCTCTGCCAAGAATGTGCTCCCCAAGCTCTCCTTTGTTGGAATCGGTGATTCTGCAATATCTGAAGGTGAAAGGAAGGCTCGTGAAATGAGATTGGACCAAGCAGCTTCAACATCAGTGATCACAAAGTCGCACTCCTGATGGATGTCTCGCTCTGCCTTTGTAATCTACTCTGAATCACTGTGCTACTCTGAGCAAGATGAATCTCGTGCTCTAGTCTCGTCGAGCGACTCTATTTGTATACTCTCACCCTCGACACAAAATTATACCTTCCCACTATTACGATCAGACATCAACTTGGCTGTGGCCAAGAATGGACGTCCTAAAATGATGGGGGTATCGGTCACAGACTCAGGGATCTCCATGTCTAACACAACTAAATCCACGGGGAATTTCAGGCCCTGAATTGCAACGACCATGTCCTTCAACAACCCCTTCAGCCTCTTGACAGATCTATCAGCAAACTGAAGGACTGTCATGCTCTATAGAAGAGGGACAAACTCGAATCGGTCGAGTAAGGTTGTCGGAAGAAGGTTGATGGAAGAGCCACTGTCTAATAGAGTCCGATCAAATCTTTTCTCATGAATATGGCATCTGACATAAGGAGCTCCTGCATCTAGCATCTTGGTTGGCAGACGTTCTGGATGGTGAAACAGGTAGCACGAGTGAGCACATGGATCCCTGCGTTATGGTTCCTCTTCTTCCTACGGATGGTGGTCTTCTCTCTCAGGTTCCTCTATAAGAAGGGGATGTTGCTCAAGTGCCTCATGTAGAGTCAACTGATACTGAAATCTATCAATCATCTGTTGGTTGAACTCTAACTGCTATGATTTTTTTGGATTATCCGGTTTCTTTCCCTTTTCTAGGTGTGATGCATGAGGGAAGGGGACGGTTGGGCCCTCCTCAGATAGAGGGTTAGGAACGGGTCCCTGCTGCTGAGAAGAAATGGAATCCACACAAGTATCTCCATGCATCACATATGGACTCGAAAATGAAGAACCCTTTCCTTTTATTAATTTTTTGGTCTATTTTGTAATGTCTCGAGGTATAAAAACTGGCCAAAATACAACTGGAATAGAAGGGGTGGCCTCAGCACCACCTACGATATCACGAATAGCGGTATCAACACTGCACTCTGGCACAACATCTGGATCTCTGGTGGCATCAGTACCACCCTCTACATGGGGACGTGACACCCTCAGTATTGTCGGCTAGATCAACATCCTTGGTGGTGTCAACACCACCGTCATCTTCATCATGAGAGGCATCAACACCTCTATCCTCCTCGTCTAACGCTCCTACATCCTCATGGTGTCGTCGCTCAGACGAGGCACTGCTGACTGACATCCTACCCGCTCTTAAGTGTAACAAAGTTAGCATCAAATTTATATGAAGCAATGTCACCCAATAAATCACTAGGAGTGGTAATCTCTGTGAACTGTACCTGCTCAGATTTTCTTTTTAGGTTATTCAGATTGGGTTCGATTTGAGCGGGCATGGAGGCCTTGCCCTTGATGATCTCCCTCATCTCCTCGCAGAACTCATCCATATCCTGACTGAATGTGACCTGCTAATAAAAAAGAAGCAGGCTAGATCATCGAGTGTTGGGTTCTCGTAGACTGGCCCATGAGAACCGAATGGGTTGCCTCTCTGAAAGTGAGGTTGTTGTTGGGAAGGATGAGGGGAAGCTGAGAGTACTGTTAGGTTGTTGCTGGTGCTGCCTCCACAATTGTCCCTGTTGGTAGGGATGAGGACCCGACTGGTAATGCTGCTGTTGTGGCTGGTGTGGGAACTGGGGTTGCTACTGAGACTGGTTGTACTATCCATGCTAAGGTGGAGGTTGCTGCTGGGATGAGGCACCTCCGGTCGACCACTTGAATCTGAGATGATCTCGACGGATCCTGGGTTGCCGTCGCTCGTACTAATTCCCCATGACTTCAATCAACGCCTCCTGCTCAAAGAGGGGTGGATGACGAACTTCCAGGGATTAATCGTGCTGGTACACCACCATATGAGTGTCCTGAGATGGTGATGGCCGAAGGTACTGGTGTTGCGGCTGCTGGAACGGCTCTGCTTGGACATGGTGAACCTGTTTGTACTGGACGGAGTGCTAGGTCAAGCTGTTGTTGCTAGGGTCAGCCTGTGACCTGAGATGGGGCTGAGAAGCCATTTATGCCTCCTAGAGACACATGATCTGGGTCTTCAGGTCACTCAATGTCTGTACCGATTGATTGATTTGTGTCATGCCCTGTCACTGCTTCTTCTCGATAATCTCGATGCGGTCCAACTTCTCGCTGATGATGCCCATATCCGCAATGGACTACTCTTCCTATGTTGCGGCTGCTGAAGAGGTGGAAGGACCTGCATCAACTCGTTCTGTCCTATGATAGGACACGACATGGGGTGAGGGCTTCCCCTGAGTGTAAAGACGGGTCTGGGACATGACAGTGTAGTTCTCGGCCATCTCCTCGTATATTTCCCAGACCTGATCTTCGTCCTTGGCAAAGTAGAATCCCCCACAAGAAGTGTTCACAAACCCCTACAGCTCTGGTGTTAGCCCACAAAAGAAACTTTGTACCAAATTGGGCTTGGAAATATCATGATGTGGACACTAGTCAATGAGCTCTTGGAATCGATCCCAAGCCTCATGGAACTGCTCGTTAGGGATCATGGAGAAATTGTTGATCAGAGCTCTAGCTGTGTTCATACAACTGAGTGGATAGTACTTTTCAAGTACTCAGTCCGGAGATGTTCCTAAGAAGTGACATATCTCCCCAAATGCTTCAGCCAATAGGCTGCTCTGTCAACCAAGGATAATGGAAAAGCCATCATCATGATGGTGTCCTCGTCCACATGTTTGTCGTGGATCATGCTGCAGATCATTTCAAATTCTTGAAGATGCAGATACGGATCCTCGGTGGCCAGCCCATGGAATTTGGGCAACAACTGAATCGTCTGAGGGGGAAGCTTGAAATCTCCCAAGATCGCCAGAATCCCCCTACGGTCAGCTCGCATCTGGGCCATCACTCTGCGCATATCTGCCATGAAAGCCCCCTGGTCTCTGATATGTCTATCTCTGCAGCGTCTCCAAGGAAGTTAACAGGGAGTTGTTGATGGCGCCCTGATCTAAAATATATGCGATGGTCTGGGGCTGCCCATCTATGTGCTCCTCGCTGCTGGCCATCTCTTGGGTCTCTGAAAAGGAAAAAGACCCGAACTCAGGTGTCGTTAAATGAATGAATATCTGCTCCATTCTCTGCTTGGGCACCTCGGGACTGGAAGAAGGATGGTCGAGAGGAAATACGGTGGAATCGAACTAAGGTTCGGAGAGCGGGTCTGATCTCTCATGAACCGACCTAGATGAATGGGGTGGAGTACTCGAAAGTGGTGCAGCCAAGGGCTACCTAAGGGACCTCCGACCCATCATCGTGATCTGGAGAAAAGGCGGATTGGATCTGGAAATAAACAAGATCATCGAACAAACCCCCAATTCACCTACTCAATATTGAGAGTTGATGACCGGAAAAGTTCGGTCTTTTATCTTGTCAATTTTTATTTAGGTAAAAATTCAGTCTAGCAGGGCGATTAAGCGAGCTAGTAGAAACCCGATGCTCTTAGGAGACTTGCCCAATCCCAAAGCTAGATCTTTCCCAGCCAGCACAAGTTGCGGATTGTTTACCGGCTACCTGATCAACTCGCTTTGTTAAGGATATCGTGGCTCGCATTACCGGAGACCAGAGCGATCCTCACTGGAGAACAACTAGCCCCATGACCAGTAGTCTGATGAAAGTTCTGGTATGGCGCTAGCCTAATGTACGGGTCCCTCTCTCACGCAAGCAAACCAGACTATGCAGGGATTTCTCTCCCAAGATAGACGTTTAGGTGACGTGTATTTTATGATCAAGTTTGATTAGCAGTCCCAATTTTATGGTTATCACTTTTTAGGTATTTTTTCAATAAGAAAGCAATGTCTAACGAATTTTTCGATTCTCCGATTATTTGTAGTCCAAAAATAGGGGGAAGAAGTTGAAAAAGTCGATGCACGATTAAACACGATAATGCATGCAAAGTAAGAGATATGTACCTGTCTCCAGCACTCTACATGTAGGGTGATCCATGCATAAATTTAAAGATAGAAATAAAACTATCCTAAATGATGCAATAAGAAAACGACCTTAGACGATCAATTTCTACACGCAAAGAACTGTAGCAAGCTAATTAGACCAAGTCCGGAGTCCGATCTTGGGAACCACTCGGTGCCTGACGCAATGGGTCCTGCCAATGCTGTATGCGGTTCCTCATAGCACATGGACTCGAGTCTAATTAAATGAACTTTTTATTCTGATTTATTAATAAGGTCCAATTATGAACTATAGATGCAGATAAATAATTAGTGATTGGGCCTTAATCAAATACATCATAGTCATAGAAATTCCTAAGTTCAATGGACAAATTCTTCGAGAATCAAATAAAAATAAAAGGCGATAAAATCAAAACCGGCGAAAACTGCAGTGAGGCCCCCCAAGCACATCAGTGTTCGGCAAAACAGACCCCTATATGCCAAGTGTCCAAGAGTATATGGAGTCCCTGTATTATTACAATAATAATGAAGTTGCTAAAAATAAACTAACTACTCTATCCTATATAACTACGCTCCTCCTGTCCTCCGGCTCCCCTTCGAATGCGAGTGCACCAACTGAAAGCCCTAAAATCCCTGAGCAGTCCCTCGTACAGAAAGAAGCAGAAATAAGTCAGAAATAGAGAATAAAGATGAATGAAAGAAGAAATAGAAAAAGAAAGGGAGTCTGAAAACTAACTACTAGATGTGCCCCCCAGCAACAACGCCATTCTGTTGAGCGGTCAAGCGATCAAGGCTAAGTGATATCAAAGGTTGTTGCGACCTCAACCACCTGAGCTAGGTTCAACAAGAAAATCAAGACCATAAAAACAATAAAAATACAAAATCGAATGTAGCGTTCTTCGCTATTTCTTTAACCTGATATAGCGACCATGGTTGAATACAAGGAGCACGAAAATGTATGAAGTAGTCTATTTAGCAAATAAAAGACCTATTTTTGTGATTTTTAATTTTCAATATATATATATATATATTTTAGAACAAGAAAGCAATTAAAGCTAAAAGTGAATTTCAACCATTTTTATTAGGATCCAAAAATGCTCAAAATAGGAAATAAAGATATTTTTATGTTTTCCAAATATGCATATGTTTTTGGTAATTTTATAAGATTTTTCTTATTTTTATATAATTTTATAAAAATAAAATAAAGTCAAAATAGCAAAACAGTGTACAGCCTATACTAGAAGGCAATTTTAAAATATCTAAAGTGTCCCAATCGTCTTGGTTGCAATTTCATGTTAAAATAGATAACAATATCTCACTAAAAAATTTGCACTCGTTTTTTTTGATGAATTTTAAGTGATTGTTATAATATTTTTAGTCTTTTTCTATTTCAAGGGTTTTATAAGGAATAAAAAACAAAATTGGTACTGAAATAAAAGCATACAACGAGCAAACACACGTTTTTATAGAATTTTTAGGACCTTTTTTTATTTTTATGTATTTTCATAATTAGACAGACACATTTTTAAGAGTTTTTTATTTTTAGAAAATATCATATAAAATTAAATCAAGTCTCGAAAATCAATATAAATGCTACACAGTAGCAGGAGTAATATGTAATTTTTGTAGAATTTTCGGAGCTAATTTAATAATTATTTGATTTAAAAAAGTTGTCACAGGTTATAGGGACCTATATGAAATTATCCTAAAGTTTCCTGGTGAATATTAATGCATATAAAAAGCTTAGATATAATAGTGCAAAAATTCTGAGCCACATACGCAAATGCCAAATAAGTCGTTCACATGGGTATAAATGCAAATCCAGAAAACATTTCATTCAAATATTAACCATCAGGAAACACAGAACAAGATATGCAAAAATACCACAATATCATGTTGGCAATCATGTGTCTTTAGGTTCAGAGGACTGAAAAGTAAATACTGGAAACAACACAGACTAATATGCAAAAAGGTTCAACTACAACTTTTATTAACTGACTATAAAGTAAAGCATGAAAACTACAGGGTAAATAATGCAATATACCCTCGAGGCACGTGAGGAGGGTGCGGGAGATGGCACGTAGTGCTCTTTGGACGAATCGACAGCGTACGAGCTGATCGCTTGGTGTGTCGGATCTGACGCTCAGGGAGTGTCGCTTACGAGCGATGCACATGTGTCAGGTGATGGCAGATCAACGACTCAAAGGCTGCAACAACGATCGTTTCTGATGCAAACTGACTCTCTTCTCCTCATCCAATGGTAACAGAGGATGGTGGATGAACTGGGGGTTGGCGAACTTCGAACAAAGAAAGGCGTGGATCCTTTGGGCTGATCAAGCTGTGGAGTCTGATCATCTCGAGGATGGTCGGATGGATGGGAGGTCGGAGCTTCAGCTGGAGCTGCTCCGTCGAGCAACTTGAGGGTCAATAGGGGCTCCTCCAGGCGCGGGGGGTACCTGCAATACAAAGCCAGGACTCGGGGCTAAGCTTCTATCTAGGTTATTGAAGCTGGAAACTAAAGTAGCAAAGGGGGTGAAGTTTGATCTTCAGCAAAGGTGGTAGAGGAGATCTCGACCCTAATCTCGACCTGAAGATCGAGGCTAAGGATGACTAGGTTGCGGTGTAAGGTGGAGGGCAGGACTGCGGATCGATCTGAACGGCTAGATGTGGATATCGAGGCTTCGACCAACTGGTCGGAGCAGATGGGAGTGCGTCGGCGATTAATGAAAAGATCGGATCCAACATGAAGATGGAGAGGATATGAGGGATACCTAAAGGTTTGGGAGTGCTCCTGAGCTTCAAGCGAAGATGGTTGATGGGGTAATGGCCTCAACCTCAAAGTGAAAGGCGGGGGAGGTTGCTCACGGCGGATCTCTGGCCACGAAGGGTGAGTGTCGTCTTCACTGCACCAAACCGAGCTGTGAGGGGTTCTCCGGGAAGCTGTCACTCAGTTGGAGGTGTCTAGATGTCGAAGTGGGAGCGAGGTATGAGCTCCCGCTCCATGGAGGCGGAAGAGATAATTTATAGGCGAGTAGAGGGTCTGGAAAGATCAAAGTGAAGCGCCAAACCCTAGAGTGAACCGGATCGGCCAAAGGACCCGCGAGGATGTCAGAGGTACGAGGATTATCAGGCATGAATTTCGAGGCCAAAGGAGTATGGAGTCGGCCTGGGATATTTCGAGAAGCTCCTGTGTACTGAATCCGGGACTGACCCGGGAAGGAGTCATTGACCAATGGTCAACAATCTATCCGGCCAATTAGAAAAATAGAATTTACAAAATACTTACTCATTTAATTAGAAATAATAAATTATGTTAAATAAAAATGTATATAAAATGAAAAATGTTTGTTATTTTTCAAACTATGTTTCTGTGATTTTTATTTATGTTGCTACACTTCTCATGATCCATTCTATTCTTTACCCCTTCTTGAGCTGGTTGTACTTGAACTTAGATGGGAATACTCTGCTTTGGAGCTTAACCAGTGAAGCCAAGTCTCTAGCTGCAAGTTTCCATAAGATGAGATGGTGGAATACATAATCTTTGCTTATTCACTATATACACTCCAGTAGGCATTTTATTTTCAATCAGTTATTCCCTTTTTTTGGAGTTTTTCACAATTTTTCATTTATTATTTTTTCTTTTTGTGTACATATGTACAACATATCTACATGGTGAAACATATATATGCTTGATGAATCCACGATTCATCATCGCAATATCTTGATCTTAGCAAAATCCCCGAGTAAAATCCCATAAAAATGTATATAAAATCTATAAATTAACAAAATGACTCTTGTAAATAAAATACATTAATTAATGTAAACTAGATTGTACAAAATAACTAACACTAAAAAAAACCGCAAAAATAAAGGAGTTTTATACTTGTAAATAGCCCAAAACTTCATGAATTTTTAATAATTTCATTTCAACTCCTTTTTGCCTAATTCTTTCTCTAACTTGTTTATAAAATTGTTTATAAAAATACAAAAATATAAAACAAATTTTACTTCAAATAAATGCTCCTAGATCCCAATGGGAAAAAGCCGTAAAGACCAACTTTCAAGCCAAATTCCCGCTCCGTATGAACTCCAAATTCACCAAACTCACTTTTAAAGTTCAAGTTAGAAAATTATCTATCCAACGGAAGTGGTTTCATTAAAATCGGAGCTCGTTTGCAAAAGTTGGGTTTTGGGACCTAGATGTACATTGTATATTATGTATATATTCTTTCTTTCTTCATTTTTTATTTTATCTTTCTTAATTACTAAAAATCCAAAAAAAATCATTGTGGTGTTGTATTTTGATTGTACTATTTTATTGTATTTTCCGATTGTACATATCTACTATTAAAAAGACAAAAAAAATATAAAAAGAAAAGCAAACAAAAAAATGTACATGTTGTATATCTTCTTTTTGTAAATTCCTCACTCTTTTTCTTCTCTTTATTTTATTTTCTCTTTTTAGTAGCCTACTTTATTTCATTTCATTTTTTTATTTATTTAATAACATTCTCTACAATAACTTCCCTTTCTCCATTAACCTCCAAGTCTTCTTTCAACCTCCATTCCACTCCATATTCTTCCACCAACCTCCCATTCAACTCCACCAATAATAAAACTTCCCATTCAACACCACCACTTCTCTAACTCCCATTATTCATCTCTTTATAATCATCTCCACATCCACATTTTTTCCCCATCCACCATTCTTATAGAATAAGGAGAGAGCTTGGAGTGTTTTGTTGGTAACAGCGGCGAAGCATCGTCCTCAAGCGACGACCTCCTTCAGGTGAGATCCGCGGAGCTCCGTTCCGCGTCACGAGTTCCCCATCGAGCTCGCGTAGCTTCTCCGATTTTTGTTTCGCCAATCGGATCGAGGCGACAACAGGAGTCCAGCGTAGCTGCTCCGCCAATCCGGCGAAGAATCAGCAGTAAAAAGAATTGAAAAAAAATAAAAAAAATAAAAAAAAAGGTCGCAGCAACGCAACAGCGGTGGGGGAGAGCACCCACCGCCGCTGCCCTCCGCCTCTCCTCCCCAGCTGCGCCGCCAACGGCGCCAGCCCCGCCGCCGCGCCACCGCCGCCGCGCGGGCTCAGCCTCCAGACTCCGCCCCCTCGCCCGCCGCGACCCGCCGGCCTTCCAGCGGCGCCACCGCCCGCTCCCTCCTCCGCCCACGCGGGAGAGCTCCGCGGCCCCCGTCCTCTCCGTCAGCCATCCGCTGCACCGCCCCTCCGCCGCGGCCGTGCGCGCGTGGGAGGCGCCACCTCCAAGCCCCCGCGCGCGGCGCCGCGCCGCGACCGCCGACCACTTTCCCCATTTGGGTTCTCCCCACCTGCGTACAAGGAAGAAGAAGGGTAGTTTCTTTTTCCTTATTTTTTATGTAAAAATTGTATATATGTCTTGTTAAGTTTTTGTAATTACTTTTCAGTCCTTATACATATTTTCTATTATCAGTTTTAAGTTTCTATATTCGCAAAGACACCCATGTGTTCGCACATTAATTTGGATACCTATTTTGCATCTTTTTATTCAATGAAAAATGGTTTGATGTTGAGCAACTAATTATCTACCATCAGAATATTTATTTATATTTTTGTGGTCCTTGGGTAATTAAATATAATTGTTTAACTGAAATATTAGGTATTTTACCCATTTTGAGCACTTAAATTCAGATCTAACTCATGGTTGCTCAAAAAAATGCACAAAAATTAGGAATGATGCCTGGAAATGTGATTAACTTACAGTCCAAATTTCATCTAAATTGGAGTTGTCTTCTGCCTGAAATAAATTGTAGAGTGGATATAGTGTTTGATTTTTAATTAAATCTACATAAATCATTTTTGCGAAATTTCAACTCTCCTGTATTGCTTATCTAAATATCTTTTTGAGATAATTTGCTCTCGGACTAATTTGATAACGTGGATTTAATAGGAATTAATTACTCATTTCCACTCTGTTTTCACTAAAAAAATCCATAAAAAAAATTCATAACTTGTCAAAAAATTCTAAAAATATTACTGTAGCTTCCTTGCATCATCTTTTAGTTCCAGTAATTTTTTCATAATTTTTTCTTACTGTTTGTGTGAGAAATTGCGAAAAGACCCTTAAAAAGTGTGCATTTTTCATTGTTGCATTTTAACCCATAAAATTCCAAAAAAAAGTACCTTGCATTCATCTCTGGATTAAGACTCTAGGAAATATATAACTTTGCTAAATTGGACTTATTTTCTATTCAAATTAATTTGGCTAAGTTGTATGCTCTCTTAGTGTATTAATTCCGCCGCATTTGCATTTGCTTTGGTTTCTGCATAAAAAAATCTAAAAAAATACCACTTGGAAATCTAGATCTTTATTTTAAAATTAAACCTCAAGTTGTTCCTTTGCCTCCCTGTGTTCGACCCCGGACTTGCCCGGGATATAAATTAAAGCCGAGACACTCTTCACGGAGATCTTCTCTCGGTTCTGACCGAATCGCTAAGTACACGTATTACAACGTGACCGAATTAAACAACGTATTTAGCGACTCGTCAGATGGCGCCGTTGCCGGGGAGGCAAACGGCTTAGGTATTAGTTTAAAAATTTGGATTTAGATTTCATTTACTCGGGTAGTCTGACCCCCGAGCCCACTTGTAATTAATCCATTTCCTTTCAATTATTTGTCTTCATATTCTTGTATATATTTTGTTGTTTATCTCTCTAATATAAATCTCTTTTTCCTTGCGAGGGCCCGGTGGACTTGGAGTGCATCGGAGGTCCACGGACGCGACGCGCGCCGACTGCTGAAGAGCTTGGAGAATTTATTTATCTTCGAGAGAATTTTTGTAAATCGTTGTAATTATTTAGGTAGTTGCTCCTTTACAGCGGCTCTTGTTTGAGAGCTCGCGTTTGTATCCGGACTGGACATTTGAACCGCTCGTGGTTGTGTGGTTGATTGACGTAGAATAGGACTTGCACTCGCGGCTCTTAGAGCATTTTATTAGAATATCTTTATTGCTTGTGCTCGTAACTTTTAGGACCACACATCACATTTAACTAGACGCACTTAGACCGCTGGGCTATTAGTCAAATTAAACTTGTTCATCACTCGCTAATAGAACTGCTTGTCTAGGAACGGTTTCTCGTTTGCATTCATATTAGTATAAAATTTCAATTCTGCCTTGCATCCCGCATGTAGAGCGCGAGGATCACTGTAAGTCTTCTGAACTGGGCATGCATCATTGATTTCATTATTTGCATCGGTTTTTCTCGACTCCCTTCCCTTGGTTTTTGAAACTTAGGATAAAAGGAAATCGGGACTGATCGTTAGGCGTGCTTTGTTTGGTGAACTAATCAAGTGATAATCAAACTTAAAATCGGGACTGCTAATCAGAGTTGATAAAAAAAATTGACTAAAACTAACAATTGTTTTGGGAGAGTAAAACCCTCATTGTATGCTTGGCTAATTGTGATTGTTGAGAGGTGAGGACGTATCCCTAGGATAGTGCCCAAAACCTACTTTTGAGCCTTGCGTAATTGGATTTATATCTTGATTTATCACCTAATTAAAACTGAAAAGATAAACGGTCGGACTTTTGCGACCATCACTGTGTTGAGTAGGTGAACTCAGGGTTTGCTCTTGTGTTTGTTTGTCTTGTGTGTTATTCGGTGCACTTGCACGCTTTCTTCCTTGATCCGCTTCATTCTCCCATCTCCCTTCCAAGATGTCAGAATATTGGTCATCATATCCACGTCATCCTTCATCGACCTTATTCCGATCATCTCCACCCTCTTATTCCTCTTCATACCCATACCCTGATCGCGAAGTCAGAACTTCGACTGACTTCTCCACTTCTTCATCCTTCTCACCTACCTCACATTCTTACCTCCCTGACCCACAACCACCCTGGATTGACTACCCATATTCTCGTCCGCTTGCTGGAAATAAGGAACAAATCACAGAGCAAGCCACTGCTGAGATGAATAATTGGCAGAATCAGTTGCCCCCTCATACCTCATTTTCACCTCGAGTTAGGACCGGACAACATTTGACCTATACACATCCTGACTTGAACTTTGGGTACAACACGGTCGATCAAACTAACCGAATGGAGAGGCCTACACCAAACGATCTTCCTGACTTAATTGACCTGAGTGATAGAGACCACATTGACCAACCTTCATATCACCCATTCGGAGAGCCGACATATACAGGGGATTGGATTCATGCGACCAATATACAGACCCCCTGTCTACTGACTCCACCTTATGAGGCCCCGACCAACATCTGCCATACAGATGGGTCATACTCAACCCAGCATTACACGTCTGAGTCAAGATGTGTTGAGTATAAGATCCCAAGTTCTCAGCAGTATCCTCCAACTGAGCAGACTTCTCTCATGATGTGTAATGAGAAATTGGAGGATGATATTTGTAGACCGATCAAGAGTCCAGGTAGGAATGTGGATCATGGATTTCGCGGATTGATTATTGAAAACCTGGAAGACATCGGATTGACCACACATCATGTACAGCTGGAGTCCCTTCTACCTCCCTCTTCTACTAACCACTTTCCCTCCAAACCAAAGTCTGTACATTCTCCTAGTCCTCCTTCACCTACCAAAAAGACCAAAAAAATTGAAAACTCAGAAAATACCATAAAAATTGAAAAAGGAAATGATCTAAAAAAATTGGATCCTGCGGTTAGGGAAGCATTGGATAGAAAGTTGATTTTTGAGCTTCCATTAATAATGGCCATTGAGCACTTTCCCGACCTTAAAAGATTTGTGAGAAGTAAATTGATGCCTAAAAGGTCGGGCAATAAGAGAACAAGGACTGAGATACATATAGTGTCTATGGCCACATCTTTGATGATAGGGAGAAAAAACAAGAGCCGCAGAGTAAAGCGGTTTCCTAGGTTTGATTGTGAAATCAAAGATACCACATTCACCCATGCAAGAATTGATGATGACTTACCAATTAATATCCTCCCGACCTCCGTGTTTGCCAAGCTCAAACTCGGATCTGCCAAGAAGTCAAGAGAGATCATTCAGTTAGCAGATCGATCCATTAAACGGTCAAGAGGAACCATTTCAGTCATCGTTACTTTCCAAGGTGCTCTACTGGAGATAGACTTCACGATCATTGATATTGAACACCGAGGAGAGTTCACCCAGTCTCCGATCATTCTTGGGAAGCCGTTCTTAGCCTTGGCTAAGGCAACTATAGATTGTGAGACTCGGGAGATCGATTTCTCTGCATTGGGAGCACTCCGACCTCACCCGATCTTTGAGGACACACGATATTCTAAGGTAACCCATAAAGTTGTAGACAGTCGTGACCTTCGAGAGACAGTTGAGTCCCGTCTCTCTACTACACCTAAGATACCGACTGTCCAGACGACCATTGGTTTAGAGACTCCCTACAACCACACACCGCCTACTGCTTGCACCACCACCGCGATAGCTTCTAGAGAGGACTCACGACCAGAAGCTATCATTGAGTCGGATATGACCTTTGTGGATGGCCTTAATCATTTTGATGATCCGACACAAGAACCCAACAATGTCAAGCCAACTGAGAACACTGTGCCTTATCAGAGACGTGTGCTGACCTTGCAGGAGTATTACAATGCATATGGTGACTCATCTGATGATGAACCTCTGGTCAGAACCTCACACACACTACATCCAGGACATACAGCAAAGGAGACAACTGGGAGCAAATTGACCAATCTTGATAAATCGGTTGCTCCATCCTCTAGTCGGTCATCTGGTAAGAAGAAGAAGAGTATTGATTCCTCGAGGTGTTCCCCCGAACCCCTCAAGGCTTGTCACTCTCCTCTTCCTCTTGATGCTTCAGGTTCTAGAAAACCGACTAAGAAGGTTACCTTCGATGTTCCAGAGAAGGAACTTTCTGAGGAGTCCTCATCAGGTCCGGATGAGGTGATCTATATGAGTGAGCTCAGTTCAGCTGTTCTGAAGCCATATTTGAGCAAGCAGCCATGTGCCGACCCTCGTTGGACGTTCCCCACACCTCACTATTATTCCTCTACGAACGATTCTGACAGCGACACATATGTATACTACCCACCCCCTCGCTCCCGCAAGAAGGTCCGTCACAAACCTTCTTGATCCCTGTACAGATTCAATCACTCTTGTACATTCTCCCCTCTTTGTATATTCTCCAGATCACATCGGTTCTCACACTTACTCTTGTCCTATACTTAGGCTTACCAAGAGCCTAAGTATAGGGGGAGCCGATGCCCGTCATGTGTACATACTCATCCATTTCTCCTCTTGACCTCGTCCGCCCCATTTTTGCTCTTCTTCTACACTTAGGCTGTCCAGAGCCTAAGTATAGGGGGGCGGATCGACTTCTATACTATTTATTATTTTAGCCATCCTACGCTTAGCACGAGCTATATCTTTTTCTCGCTTCTTGTGCCATGAGGACATAACACATGCTAAGTATAGGGGGGCGTGTATATATTATATATATACTTTACCCATAGCTCGTACTTTTACGTATTTTTGTATATATTATACAATAATTATGGGGTGGGTAAAAAAAAGAACTTTTTCAAAAAAATCTCTTAAAAAGAAAAACTTTTCAAAAAAATGTTTTTTGTTCTCTTTTCTTATTTGCTCTAAAAAAATCTTTTCAAAAAAAAGTGTCCTTTCTTATTTATCTATATTTTTCAAAAAAATATAAAAAAACCTTTTCAAAAAAAAACTTTTCAAAAAAAAAATTCTTCTTTAAAATCCTTTCTTATGTACCTATCTTTCAAAAAAAAACTCTTGAAAAAAAAAGGAGAGCAAAACTTTTCTAACAAAAAAAAACTTCTTTGCCTTTGTTTGTCAAAAAAAAAACTGTTTGTAAAACTTAAAAAAAATCATAAAAAAACACTAAAAAAACTAAAACTAACTAATAAGTTGGTTTAACCCCTGACACATTCACTTTCACACAAGACTAGTGATGTTCAAGAACACTTGGTTTATGAGGTCTTGATATTTTGAGTTAACCAGCCTTAGTCATTAGGGTCTTGGACTTAATTATTCACATTTCCCTAGTTTGAAAGATTTGTATGTTATATTGCATGCTTAGTCTCTACCTTAAGAATATGATCAGCACCTCACATACACGACTGCAGTTATGATGAGATGAGTTGAAATTTCACTTGAGGATCTGGGATGGGGGATTTGAGTTTGGACTTGATTTAATGATGCTCGAGGATGGGATAAAATCAATGAAGGCTTCATGAAACCTGAGTGTCAGCATCTTTAGCCAGTATGAGAACATGGTTCTTGTACTATCTCTTGACATCTACCTATGTGCCAGGGTGTGATAAAATAAAAAAATGTTGATCAGTGTGCGCCAACTCTTGGTAAAAGCAGTGGAGCTAGCCAAAAATACTACAAATCAATGAAATGTCAAAGAAAAGCTCTCATTCCACAAAGTCAAATATCAAAGAGCTTCCACCAAAGGCGAGCGCTCCCAACCATTTCAAAAGTGTCCACTTGGACCACCGCTATTAGGACCAGGAGTCGGGCTTGCACCAAAAAAGGGCTCTGCATCGTAAATGCTACAAGTCTGGGTGTAGAAGGTATAATAGATACTCAAAAAAGACACACCCCGGTGTACTCCCAGGAAAACAAGTGCAGACGGCTCCAACTTCTCTTGACGGACACACTGATCAACACCAAAAAAATGCGTTGCGTAATAAGGCACTTGAGAGGATCCTTGTTCCAATGAGAGGGAGAGAAGAAATGACACAATCCTATGCCCTTCATCAACTGGCCTTCCATCTACACTTTCAAGTCTGACAACTAAAGAGACGGTGGATTGGATGCAAGAAATGATTTATTTCCTAGTGTTGAGGATCGGGTCCTTAGGAGAGTCTCTTAGACTGGAACCTTGGGTGACGTTGTGACTCTACTCTTGTAACTGCAGTCAACACTTAAAGTCATATCCCTACTATATATGTATACAAAGAGAGTCTGATGATTAGGGAAATTGGATACCTTTTGACTAGAGCTTGGTTCAGCTTAGAATTTTAGGATTTCTAAAACCGAGAGTTCTTGAATAGATCAAGTCTTGTTTTCACATGCACAGTCAGGGGTTAATCCAACTTATTCATTCTTTATTTGCTCGAGGACTAGCAAAGTTTAAGTATAGGGGGGTGATGAATCCACGATTCATCATCGCAATATCTTGATCTTAGCAAAATCCCCGAGTAAAATCCCATAAAAATGTATATAAAATCTATAAATTAACAAAATGACTCTTGTAAATAAAATACATTAATTAATGTATACTAGATTGTACAAAATAACTAACACTAAAAAAACCGCAAAAATAAAGGAGTTTTATACTTGTAAATAGCCCAAAACTTCATGAATTTTTAATAATTTCATTTCAACTCCTTTTTGCCTAATTATTTCTCTAACTTGTTTATAAAATTGTTTATAAAAATACAAAAATATAAAACAAATTTTACTTCAAATAAATGCTCCTAGATCCCAATGGGAAAAAGCCGTAAAGACCAACTTTCAAGCCAAATTCCCGCTCCGTATGAACTCCAAATTCACCAAACTCACTTTTAAAGTTCAAGTTAGAAAATTATCTATCCAATGGAAGTGGTTTCATTAAAATCGGAGCTCGTTTGCAAAAGTTGGGTTTTGGGACCTAGATGTACATTGTATATTATGTATATATTCTTTCTTTCTTCATTTTTTATTTTATCTTTCTTAATTACTAAAAATCCAAAAAAAATCAGTGTGGTGTTGTATTTTGATTGTACTATTTTATTGTATTTTCCGATTGTACATATCTACTATTAAAAAGACAAAAAAAATATAAAAAGAAAAGCAAACAAAAAAATGTACATGTTGTATATCTTCTTTTTGTAAATTCCCCACTCTTTTTCTTCTCTTTATTTTATTTTCTCTTTTTAGTAGCCTACTTTATTTCATTTCATTTTTTTATTTATTTAATAACATTCTCTACAATAACTTCCCTTTCTCCATTAACCTCCAAGTCTTCTTTCAACCTCCATTCCACTCCATATTCTTCCACCAACCTCCCATTCAACTCCACCAATAATAAAACTTCCCATTCAACACCACCACTTCTCTAACTCCCATTATTCATCTCTTTATAATCATCTCCACATCCACATTTTTTCCCCATCCACCATTCTTATAGAATAAGGAGAGAGCTTGGAGTGTTTTGTTGGTGACAGCGGCGAAGCATCGTCCTCAAGCGACGACCTCCTTCAGGTGAGATCCGCGGAGCTCCGTTCCGCGTCACGAGTTCCCCATCGAGCTCGCGTAGCTTCTCCGATTTTTGTTTCGCCAATCGGATCGAGGCGACAACAGGAGTCCAGCGTAGCTGCTCCGCCAATCCGGCGAAGAATCAGCAGTAAAAAGAATTGAAAAAAAAATAAAAAAATAAAAAAAAAAGGTCGCAGCAACGCAGCAGCGGTGGGGGAGAGCACCCACCGCCGCTGCCCTCCGCCTCTCCTCCCCAGCTGCGCCGCCAACGGCGCCAGCCCCGCCGCCGCGCCACCGCCGCCGCGCGGGCTCAGCCTCCAGACTCCGCCCCCTCGCCCGCCGCGACCCGCCGGCCTTCCAGCGGCGCCACCGCCCGCTCCCTCCTCCGCCCACGCGGGAGAGCTCCGCGGCCCCCGTCCTCTCCGTCAGCCATCCGCTGCACCGCCCCTCCGCCGCGGCCGTGCGCGCGTGGGAGGCGCCACCTCCAAGCCCCCGCGCGCGGCGCCGCGCCGCGGCCGCCGACCACTTTCCCCATTTGGGTTCTCCCCACCTGCGTACAAGGAAGAAGAAGGGTAGTTTCTTTTTCCTTATTTTTTATGTAAAAATTGTATATATGTCTTGTTAAGTTTTTGTAATTACTTTTCAGTCCTTATACATATTTTCTATTATCAGTTTTAAGTTTCTATATTCGCAAAGACACCCCTGTGTTCGCACATTAATTTGGATACCTATTTTGCATCTTTTTATTCAATGAAAAATGGTTTGATGTTGAGCAACTAATTATCTACCATCAGAATATTTATTTATATTTTTGTGGTCCTTGGGTAATTAAATATAATTGTTTAACTGAAATATTAGGTATTTTACCCATTTTGAGCACTTAAATTCAGATCTAACTCATGGTTGCTCAAAAAAATGCACAAAAATTAGGAATGATGCCTGGAAATGTGATTAACTTACAGTCCAAATTTCATCTAAATTGGAGTTGTCTTCTGCCTGAAATAAATTGTAGAGTGGATATAGTGTTTGATTTTTAATTAAATCTACATAAATCATTTTTGCGAAATTTCAACTCTCCTGTATTGCTTATCTAAATATCTTTTTGAGATAATTTGCTCTCGGACTAATTTGATAACGTGGATTTAATAGGAATTAATTACTCATTTCCACTCTGTTTTCACTAAAAAATCCATAAAAAATTCATAACTTGTCAAAAAATTCTAAAAATATTACTGTAGCTTCCTTGCATCATCTTTTAGGTCCAGTAATTTTTTCATAATTTTTGCTTACTGTTTGTGTGAGAAATTGCGAAAAGACCCTTAAAAAGTGTGCATTTTTCATTGTTGCATTTTAACCCATAAAATTCCAAAAAAAAGTACCTTGCATTCATCTCTGGATTAAGACTCTAGGAAATATATAACTTTGCTAAATTGGACTTATTTTCTATTCAAATTAATTTGGCTAAGTTGTATGCTCTCTTAGTGTATTAATTCCGCCGCATTTGCATTTGCTTTGGTTTCTGCATAAAAAAATCTAAAAAAATACCACTTGGAAATCTAGATCTTTATTTTAAAATTAAACCTCAAGTTGTTCCTTTGCCTCCCTGTGTTCGACCCCGGACTTGCCCGGGATATAAATTAAAGCCGAGACACTCTTCACGGAGATCTTCTCTCGGTTCTGACCGAATCGCTAAGTACACGTATTACAACGTGACCGAATTAAACAACGTATTTAGCGACTCGTCAATGCTATCCCTCTTTTGAAGCATTATTGCAACCCATAACTCATGTCTTTAGACCTCAACACCACCAGACCATGTTGAGGCGCACTTACCACCCGAAAGGAAGACGAGAGGTTCTGCCTAGAAGTATTACCCTCGTATGCTACCCCAACCCCTTGTTCCAATGTGAGGGAGAGAAAAATAGAGACATTCCTATACCCTCCATGATCTGGCCGTCCATCTACATTTCAAGTCTAACAAACTAATGAGACGGCTGACTAAAGCAAGAATAGACTTATTCCCTAGTGTTGAAGATGAGGTCTAGAGGAGAGTCTCTTGGATTGAAACTTCGAGTGATGTCTCGATTGGACTCTCATGAAATGCACTACACTAAATTTCATATCTTTATATTATATGTACAAAAAAGAGAGTATGATAATTAGAGAAGTTGAATTCCTTCTTACTAGAGTATGGATAAGCCCAAAATTTTAGGATCGCTTAAATTTAGGGTCTTGGAAAGATTGAACCTTGAAATCTTCAATTGCACTGTCAGGAATTAATCCAAACCCTTCATTCTTTAGATGATGTGTGTGCGTGTGTGTGCATGCACGCGCGCGTGCATGCATGTGTGTGAAGAGAAGGGATGAATGTATTCATTCAGTTAAAGATCCAAGGACATCAATTTTTCATGCTTTGTATTCGACAAATTAAGCATCTCACAATTTATATGATGTTGTCTGGGCATGATCATGCATGCCATTGGGATAGGTTGGTCGGGTCTTCAATGGAAGTGCAAGATTAGGAGGTTGTTCCTTTTCCATTTCTGAGGTGGGGAGCTACATATCACTTACATAGTACAAGGAAAGATTCATAGTAATTAGAGTTTGTGTATGTAGACTTGTTCTGACCTGGTTATTAAGGAGTCCTGACCATAGAACCATGGAACTTAGAGGTTGTTGAGTCTTAAATCTATTTCCCAATAACGTTCCGCCAAACTAATAATCCAGAGGCCCGACTAAGCTCCATACTCCAATTTAATGAAAATAAGTTTGAGAATCAACTCTGGTTCATTTTCTTTTCTTTTCATCTATTTCACTTCTTTTTCAAATAAGTGTTTACTAAGGGACTAGCACATGTAAAGTATAGGGGATGATGAATCTATGATTCTCATTTTTTGTTCTTTTATTTTAGCCTTATCTTCTAGCAAAACTATCTGTAAATTGGTGTAAATATAATAAATTAGCATTGTGCATGTCACTGTTAATATCTTATAATTAACACCTATTTTCAAAAAATAATACAGAGAAAAGAAGAAGAAGAATTTATTCGGAATTAACACATAGTGATTCAAACCCCAAGGGAAGGTCAAGACTTGACCTGATCAACAAGAAAATAAGTAGAGAGAGATAGAGTACATTGTATACTACACATAGCACATTGATGAATCTCGTATTCATCATGCTAAAAGCCACAAATTAAACCCCTGTCTTAATCAATCCAATAAAAATCATTGTTAATTCTTTATTATTATTATCTTATATTATATTATGTATAATTAACCATTAATTAATTGTATTTAATTATCTTTATTTTCTGTGTATTTATTTTATTATCAAAAACCCCTAAAAATTAGGCAAATCGATTGTCCATAACATCACTAACCCTTAAAAAGATTAAAAATGCAAAAACAACTCAAAAGATAAAAATGGGTATTTTTACCCTCTTAAAATTACCCTCAAAAATACTTTTTTTTACAAATGGCCTCTTTTGGCTTTTCGTCCAACATGAAACTTGTAGATCTCATCAAGACGAACAACTTTCATGTTTTGACTTTTTTCCTAATTTTACCTCTAACTATTTCTTTTGTATTTTTATTTATATTTTCATTTTCGAATTTTCTGATTGGGCCACGTAGAGCCCTCTGGGCCGCCCACGTGGCCCGCGCCTCCTTCTGCCACCTGGCTCCTCCCTGCACCGTCGGATGCCCTTCATTCTGTCTTCATCTCAACCGCCCGTTCCGCCTCATATACAGCCGTCATATCATCACCCAGATCGCATCTAGATCGCTTCATTGCACCTCACTACCAGTCGTTCGATCTTCTTTTGATCCGTCGACCAGCATCTCTCCACGTCGCCCTTTCACTTCAGCAGCCCGATCCCACTTGTATCCTACGTTCCACCGCGCTCCTCGTCACCCAATCCTTCCCAACCATTCGATCATGCTAAACTCTCCATCTGGACCACTCTTTAGCGCATGTCTTCAACCATATGATCATATTCTAAGATCTAATCCGTACTCTCCATCTGTATCGCCATCTGGACCGTTGGATCACGTGATCTAACAGTGTCTAGTTATCATCCTCCTCCAGCTCCTCCATTACACCCCGTGAGTCAGTCATCCCCTTCCAATTTCGGAAGGCACCATAGCTACCCACTTCGCACCTTAAAGGCTGCTCCACATACCCCATGCCTCCTCCATCTTCGCGCAACTCCCACTGAACATCGCCATCACTCCCAGCCTTCGTCACCTCCATTCAAAAACGCCTCAACCCACTATAACGCTCGGCCATCTCCTTCTATAAAACCCCTCGCCCCTCTAACGTCACTCCTATCCACCATTCAGGGGCTTCGGCCCAGCCTACGGCCCTCTGGTGACAACGAAGGGGCCATATCTCTAGGAGACGACGGTCATATGCCTCCGATGTGATCCGTGGCCTCCGACCACGTTGCGGCTTCCATTTGCGTGCTGCTGAGCCCCGTGCACGGCTGAGCATGTTGGGCGGCGACCCCTGAGCTCCAATGGAGCTCGATCATAGGCTATCTCCTCCGCCAAATGCCTGGCTCTAGCCAAGTAATCAATTATCGTTTCTTCTTACTTTCCCAGAATTTTTCCGACTTCATCACTCGTTGTCACCCTCGCCTGACCATGTACGATGCTCCGTCACCCATCGGTTATCCACGCCAACTCCATTGCTCATGATCTTCCCTTCTCCAGAGCCCCCTCACTCCGACCCATCTCCTCCTCCACTCACCAAAGAGGGAGCCCAAGTCCACCGCTCCCTTCACCCCAATGGACCTTCATTCACCTAATATCACTCGCGCACATCACTTGCATCTTCGGTTGTTTCGGCTATCGATTTCACCCCCTGTATCTATTTAATGGACGAAACTCAAGTTCCATCTCTGATCTTGAGCTTCTACTCCGACGCTCCATCCCAGACTTCAACGAAGCTTCGCCTCGTCCCCACGAGCTTTGCCAGGGGATCATATATCCTCCTCGATCATCAGGCATCCCTCGAAGCTCAGCAGAGCTTTATAAGGCATGCCGGAGCCTCGCCTTCTTCGGTTACCCACGACGGAGGAAGAAAAGCAGGCACCATTTGATCATCTAGATCGGATGGCCAAGATGATGACACATGGTGGACTGAGCCTCCAGCCGATCCTTCAGGCTCGGATCCACCGAACCTCGAGCCGAACCACAAAGATTGGATACGTGTCCCGAGACAGCAGCGAGCCCCAAGCCTAGGCCCCTCATATGCACTGCACGTGAGGGACTGGGTCGCAGTTCTAGAAATTAAAGAAATGCCCCCGCGCATATGGAAAAATTTCATCAAGGCCTAATCGATTTTTGGTATTTACATTTAGGTCCCTCCAGGGACCTAAATGTAATATTTATCTCTTTATTTTCTTGCATTTTTATTACAATTTTCCCCTACATTGTTGTCTTTATAACTTGAGCATCGTAGATCCAAATTACATGATTTTAGTATCGTTTTGATCCTTATTTCTTCATCTACATCATGGTATGTTTAATTTTCTCATCTGCCATCATTTTTAAATGAAGTGAATTTTTATGTTAGATGAGATTCTGTGCTCCATATATGTGTGCCCAGATTAGATGATTGCTCTTATTTTTATATTCAATTCGAACCTATTTTTAACCCGTATTCCTTGCTCATTTATGTAATCTTTCTTCGGCATAATTGTTTGCATTCTCATAGCATATATCTAACCTTGCATTATTGTTCATTCATCATCCTATAATTGCATAAAAATCAACTCAAAATTGCATGTATCATACCTTGCATTGTAATCTGCATCATGCATCCTGCATCTTCATGGAGACCTGTAATTGAAGATTGTTTCACACTTGCACTCAACTGATCAAAAATTCAATAAGTAGATAGAGTAGTTTGTGTCCCTGTGTTCGACTATGGTACACTTGCCAAGTAAAAATAGTCCACAACATTCAAAGATTGTGTTTTGCTGAACAAAATTTGCCTCCTATAGTAGGACAATTTTAGATAATTAAAGAGGCAAATTTTACGTTCATCAAACATATACCTGTACAAATAAATATTTATGGTTATTTTATAATGTGAATAATTATTTTAAATACTTGTATATCATCCTAATAATATTACAAAATAAAATAAAATAAAAATCAGAAAATACAAAATAAAATTCACATCTCATTATACAAAGACCACAAGTACATATATAATACCTATTCTCTTAACACCCTTAATTAATTTATAAAAATCATTTTATACTCAAATTATTTTGTAAAGGCATGGAGGCATCTTTCTAGACATAGAGGCATCTTTCCAGAAGGGTCAGATCTATCTAGTATTTCGCTCAATTGATCGATCTTTCCAGACATAGAGTCATGCCTATATATACTCTCCTTTGCCTCTAGTGCACGATAGATCATGCCTCGTGCTACCTTGCCCCCTAATTAGCACCAACAGAGTGACAACTGCATGTACCATCCTTCGGAGCTTGGATTGGTGTTTGTTTGGCCACAGCTCACTTCTTGACCGGAGTCTTCCGCCGCGACCAGACTCCCAGATCCGTTGTAGCTTGGTCGAGGCTATAACCTTACTGTCTACCTCGCCTGGAGCTCCTGAGCTCGTCAGCGTCTTCAAGTACCCCCTATTGTACTCGCATTACACATTTAACTCCATTTCTTTCGAATCATCCACCGCTAGTTCACCAGCTCCCACCAGCCAGTCGGAGCCCCACCACTCACATCTCACCACACAGATCGACACATGAGTTCATCCTCCATTTCCCTACACAACTTGTCCACCCTATATCTTGCTCAGCTCAAGTGAAAGCCCCGTTGAAACAATCAGGACATGAATAGGAAGGGTAGAGAATCGTAGTACATGTGTCGGATCAAAGCAGGATAGGAGAAAGGACTACCCTGAACTTGACTGGTTGGACTGGAAAGGGGGAATGATTTGGGAAAAAGCTAGTGAAGAAAGTGAGATCAAGACTGAGGCCGACCAGGGAGCGAGGGAGAAGCCAAGGCATCAAAAGGCGACTAGCTCAGAAAAGGCATTTCCCGACGCTCCGACGTCCCACCTCTGTGGGGTTCTTCCCCCGCCTTGTGGTTCCGTTGATGTTTAATTAAGAAAGATATCAATCCGAGTAATTAGTTCTTTTTTATCCAGCTGCTCAAACTCTTTGTTTCTTTGTCTTGTAGGTGTACAATAAAGAATCCAACGGAGCTGATGAGACTGTGGAATGTGCCCTCATCTCCCTAATAAGCAAGAAATTGGCCCTGTATGAGGCACTATATGGCAGGCCATGCGAATCACCGGGGTGGCATGGGCGAGAGACGTCTTTTGTGACCGGAGCTGGTCCAAGCCTGTGCAGAGAAGGTTGACTTGATCAAGAATATGCTGACTTTCCCTCCCCCCAAACAAACCCCCGCCGACCCACACCTAAGTGAACTATAATGGTACGTCAGGAGTACGGTCATCAAGTATTAGAATGAAATAGACTTTCCTCTGAAAAAAAGAAGCTCGTGATGGGGTACTTCTCTTTTTCTCTCTAGTTTCAGCCGGAAATGCTTCGTAAGGGTCTTGAGAATGATTCCTTAGCAGCTATGATCGGCCCTTAAAACACTACTCGCATTGTGAGTCATGATGGTGTCGATGAAGGCTGTGTTTTGCGCTGGCAAGCGATGCTACCACGGCTATGAGGTCTTCCTAATCTGCGGATCAATCAGCCCTTAGTAAGGAATTTCGCGTTAGGGAAACTATCTTCCGCCCTCTACGAGATGCATAAAGATACGGTGTTTACTTGAATGTATACTAGCCCTAGGCTGAGTTCTTTCTAAAACTGCCAAGTTTCGCTCATTAATTAATGAGAAAAAAAGCGAAGAATAACCTGGTGGGTGGACCTTTTGGTATTTGGTATAAGTCAAGCGACATATCGCTTAAATTTATCAATTCATCCAACGACATGTTATTAATGCCTATAAGTGGGTCTTGTACCTATGACTCAAAATTACGCTACATGAAAGAGGTTTCCAGACGTCCATTTCATTCTTCCTCTATGTTGTTTATGGAATCTGGTTCTTTTGGGGTTAACTAACATTTTGATATAGATATTTTGAGCTCTTAAAAAACAACTACTAACTACTAATATAAAAGGCGGCTCAAGCTAGCATATCTTAGTAGGTATTTCTTTTCATATTAGATTATTTGATTTTAGTCAGATTTTGATATCTTTATTAAATTGACTTTTGGCTAGTACAACCACTCGATCATCCAATTCTAATAAATGTGATTGATCGGAGCAAGATTACAAACGATCTCCTCCCCCATTTTCGTCGGAGGTCATTTAGCATTCCCCCTTCCACTTTATTTAGTACCCTCCAAAATAAACCTTGGACAAAGCTTCGTCTTCGACTTTTGGTTATCCTTGAAGGTTCAAGCATGCAAATGGTCCCCGATCAGAACCTCTACTACTCCGGCGGGTCAGCTCCAGGCAAAGCATCCCCATCCAGACCATTTGACCTTCTATTCATCCATCTAAGCTCCTTAGTCGATGAGGAAAGACTTCACGATTGTCCCACACCCCTTGGCTCCTTCATCGTAGTTGTGGATCACCCTCTATGCTTGGATGAAGCTTACCTGGAATGTTTTCGTCCAGCCTACTCCCCTGCCATTCGATATGGAGTCGTCTCCCCAGATCTGATCCAAGCCATCCGATAGCGTCTTATTATGATGCTTGGATTATATTTGGGTCCTCAAATATGCTGCCCGACAGATTCCATCTGCAAACCATTGGATTAGACCCTGCTATCAAATTTGGTTGCTCACCTCCGCCACTACCCCGACCATCAGATTTCTTTTGCAGAGCGCATAAGGACCGCATGTCAGATATTCATCACTCGTGTGCCACGTGTCTGCAAGGGTAAATTTCACCTTTTACCCTGTCTTTTATGGCATTTCAGTTTAGACTCATAATTGTAATAAGTAGTTAAGAACAATTGCAGTTTGGACCTTCTAGTTTCCTGTATTTGCACTCCAGTCCAGTTGGGTTGAGTTTGTGCGTCCACACGTGCTAGTTTGGATTAATTATAGTATTTTTTCTTAACTTCTTATTGGATAAAGAATAAAATTTATTTTAGATATTTGCATTTATACCCCTGCCTTTCTGGATCACGTGTAGTGCATGACTTGTATGGATAATTTGCATAGGAGGCTCGTTAGTTTTAATACTTGTTATAAGCTAGGACTTGGAACTTATTTTCTTTGCAGAATGGTCCCTCTGAACTAATTTTGACCACTTGTCTCTTATTGGATGCAATAAATAGTAAATTAGCTCAAACAATTCTACAACAAAAATACATGTTAGCTCATGCTTGCTTGTTATATATGTGGTAAGTTTAGTTTGCCAAAATGGTTTTATTTTCTATTATTCATATCAAAAACCCATAAAAAATATCCTTTTTGTCTTATAAAAATCATAAAAATAAGAAAATGTTTAAAAAAATTCCATAAGAAGTTGTCATTTAGTGTCTTTTATCTCTAGTATTAATTTTATTTCAAAAATACTTATAAAAACCCTAAAAATTGAAAAAAACTAAAAATTTATAAAAATTGTATAAAATTGAAGAAAAATCCAAAAATCTTATTTTTTGTCACTATTTATAGATATTTCCTTATATTTTTCTCTTAAAAATAACTCTCAGGAGTTTTGGGCATTTTAAGTATTTTTAAATTGTAAATTACTCTTGGTTGTGCACTGTCTGATATTATTGCCATCGTTTGATTTTTATAAAATTCCAAAGATATTTAAAATTCCATAAAAATTAACAAAAAACTAGCAATATATATATATATAATTTTTTTTTGAAATTTAGATTTTTTTGACATATTAGAAAAATATAGAAAGTGTTTGCTTGTTTCTTTTCCTTGGTTGTGCTTATATCCTTTATATTGAAAAATTAAAAATTACAAACATTAAAAAACTCTAAAAATATTTTGTTTCCTGAAATTTGACTACCAAGTTTTTAAATCGTTCTCCTTGTGTTCGATCATGGTCGCTATACCTGGTAAATAAAATAGCGAAGCTGCGTACATCGATTGCTTGCTTTATCTTAGAGTAGTTTGAGTTTCTTGTTGAACAATTTGGTTGATTAAGTATGACACTTGACTTATTTATTCCACCTTAACCCACATGAATTTCATGTCATCAGAGATAGAATCAATATCAACAACTGCAGTACCGTCAGCACCAAGCCTAACAACAGTAATAGGTTGTACCATATTGGCATCTCCATCTTCAACATCAGTAGTATCAACCTTCACCTCAATTTTATCAACATTCCTGCTCGTAACCTTCACACCATTCCCAGTTTCAGTGTGGCCAACATGCTGAAGCATCTGAGGCTACCCCTCCTGCGAACCTTGATTTGGACTGCTTGGCTTAGTTTGTAAAGATCCTTGTAGAGATGAGTCAGAAATTAGATGACCTCGTCGTTGCCAAGACCCCCATTCCAACACAGGTGGAGGAAAATCCCAACAATTTCAGAAAACTAGAGCAGATAATTTGTGATGTCTCGTCCAAACTCGGACAGTCAGATATTCTTGATATGCTTTTATCTATTATTGTTACTCTCATGAGCGATGGGACTTTGCAACCTTCTTCCATCATGAAGGGAAATAATGAAGCTTCCATGGCAGGTCATCATCTTCTGATGCATTAGCCGAATCGGCAGTCGAGCTGCGTAAGGAAGAAGAAGACAAAGGATAATAACAAGTAAAAATAAAAAAATGATAAAAAAATAAAAACCAATAAAAAGAAAGCAACAACCGCATCTCCAACTACACAACGATGAAGAGGACAAAACTAGCAACTGATCTAGAGCCAACCAATGGAGCCCCGATTACCATTTTTGGATGCCCACCCTAGATGGATGAAGATACATATGTTTGTCATCCTTCTATACAACCAGATTTAGGCACATATTTTGATGTACATAAGAACAGTATTTTTGCTTTTCATTTTGGTTCTGTAAATATTTCTTTTTCATATGATTTACAAAAATCCAACAAAAAATTAAAATTTTGAAAACAACCTCGTATAATCCTGATGTTGTAGAAATAATTCAAAATCTTGTTCTAGAGATGCCTTTACTACATTTCTTTACATACATGTCAAACATTAAGAAAGGACTAAAGGAGGCAAGTACCTCAAAAAGATAGCCACACCGAGCTAGATAGAGAAATGTGAAACATATTTTGACTATGGTGACCATAAATTCAATCAGCGATCTCCCGAGTAAGAAGAAAGACATGGGAGAGCCTCTCATCAGATGTCAGATATGTGATCAAGAGTTTGATCGAACTCTTCCTGATAGTGGATCATCAATCAATTTGATGCCTACTTCACTACTGAAGAAATTTGGGTTGGGATCGCTCAAATCAACAAGAATGATTCTATAGTTTGTGGACACTTCTATCAAGTAGCCTCGACCAATTTTGGAGGATGTCATTGTCTCCACTCAGGGAATGCAGTTCTTAGTGGACTTCATTATATTATATATGACACCTTAGCTCCTCTTCTGCATACCCCTATTATACTTGGACAGTTTTTCCTTCGAACAACCGAAGTAGTGGCAGATTAAGGCAGAGGATAGATCACCTTTCACCCCAACAATAACAAGGTGACAATTAAGATGATCCAAGTACCCAAACTGACAAAATCTACATCATATGCGAGTGTACCTTCAGAACAGACAGAAGTCTGACTTCCTTGCATAAATCAGATATACAAATTTATTTATAGATGACATTGATACCCATGGATTCCTCTCAAATGGGGAAGGAGTGTGTAGCACAATCAAAGTCTTCTATATCTTAGAAGATGGTATCTTTAAAGATGTGCATGATGACCTGACTGATGGCCACCTGTCCTTACGAGAGGAAGATGAGATTATTGCAGATTTATTTGAATAAGATTCAATCATTTAAAATTTTTATGCATCTTTAGATTCAGAGCTTGAAATGTTAAAGGTGGACAGTGTACAGTTGAAAGATTTGGCACCACAAATGTCATGTATAGTTCTAGATGTTGCCCTTGCTATGATTCAGACCCCTGTAGACCTCAAGCCACTTCCAACAAAGATGAAGTATGCCTTCCTTGCGAATATGTAAAATATGTTTCTTGTAATCATCCATTCATAGCTGATCTAGGAACAAGAATCTCATTTGCTCGAGGTTATAGAAAGGAATTGCAAGCCCATAGGCTGGAAAATTTTTGATCTCCATGGCATTAATCTGTCACTGTGTCACCATCGCATATATCTTGAGGAAGATACCGAGCCATCACGTGAATTTCAACGTAGATGAAATCCAAATCTTTGGGAGATTGTGATGAATGAAATAACCAAATGGTGTGATGTTGGCTACATATATCCCATCTCCGACTCAAAATGGGTGAGTTTACATGTGGTACAAAAGAAATAGGGATCACCATCATGAAGAACAATAAAGGAAGGGATATCGCAGCTAGAGTTCCAACATCTTGGCACGTATGTGTGGATTGCAGATGCTTAAACTTGACGACTAAGAAGGATCATTTCTCCCTTCCCTTCATCGACCAAATAGTCGAAAAAGTGACCACGAAGGAATGTTTCTACTTCTTGGATGGATACTCTAGATATAATAAAGTTGCAATTGCCCCAGAAGACCAACAAAAGGCTATCTTCACCTATCTGTTTGGGACATATGCCTTTTGTAGGATGCCATTTGGATTGTGCAATGCTCCTGCGACCTTTCAAAGGTGCATGTTGGCAGTTTTCGCATATATGGTTGGTAGTTTTCTCAAGGTGTTTATGTTTGATTTCTTGGTCTAGGATGACATCTTTGATCAATGCCTATCCTATCTAGATCGATTCCTGAAATGATGATGTGATGTAAACTTGGTGCTCTCATGAAAGAAGAGCCATTTCATGGTAAATAAAGGGATTGTGCTAGGCCATGTCATATATAAACGTGGCACGGAGGTCGATCCTACAAAGGTGGAAGTCATTTCGAAGCTAGAGCCACCTACAAATTTGAAGCAAGTCTGATCATTCCTTGGGCATGTCGGTTTTTACCGTATATTCATTAAAGATTTCAACAAAATTTCCCGATCGTTGACTGAGCTTCTAGGCAAGGAGGAAGATTTTATTGTAGATGCCACAATCCTACAAGCCTTTAATCAATTGAAAGATCTTATCACTCAAACCTATGTTCTGTAACTGCCAGATTGGTTTCTACCATTTGAGATCATGACAAATGCTTCAGACTATGCCATTGGAGCGGGTTTTGGACAAAGGAGAGATAATCTTCCATTTAAAATTCATTATACCAGCGGAACTCTTGATGAAGCACAAAATAACTACACGATAACTAAGAAAGAGATGTTAACAGTTGTCTTTACCTTGGAGAAGTTCAAATCTTACTTGTTTGGGGTCTAAAGTTATTGTCTATACAGACCTCTCTGCCATCAAGTAATTGCAAGCAAAAAAGGATGCCAAACCAATGCTAATTAGATGGATCCGTCTACTCTAGGAATTCAATATTTAATTCTGTGACAAACCTAGAGTTAAAAATGTTGTGGCAGATCATTTGTCAAGATTACAAGAGACAGACACTCTTGAGAAGAGCTTGTTGCCAATTCTTAAACCTTTCCAGATGAAGCTATTTTGTCAGTCACCTCGCTCCCCTAGTTTGTCGATATTATGAATTATCTTGTTTTTAGGAATACTCCGCAAGATTGGCCAAAGTTGAAAGTCAACAAGTTTCTGTCGGATATTCATTTTTATCAATGGAAAGATCCTTATCTCTTTCATGAGGGGGAAAATTGCACCTGGAGGAGGTGCATTCCTCGGGAGGGAGTTCACAATGTCTTCAAGCATTGGCACACCCGAGAACGAGGAGAATACCACTCTAGGAAATGTACGGCAACGAAAGTTCTACAATGCAGCCACTAATAGCCAACTTTATTTAGGGATGCACAAGATTTTGTGAAAGGTTGTATTGACTATCAGAAAATGCACGGAATCATTGGATTGAGAGACACAATACCTCTAAAGTACATTCAGATTTCAGACGTCTTTAACGTGTGGGCCACAGACTTCATGGGCCTATTTTCCAATATTCATGGATATGAATATATTTTGCTCGATGTTGATTAAATCAGCCATTGGGTGGAGGCTATCCCAACCCAAGCTGCTCACAATCACATCATCTGTTGGTTTTTGAGAGATCAAATCATTGCAAGGTTCGAGATCCCAAAAATCCTGATATCCAGTGGGAGTAGCCATTTCTTTAATAGAGAAGTGAAGAAGCTGAATGAAGAATATTGTACAAAACATCGAGTAGCTTCTCCGTACCACTCATAGTCTAATGTCTTAGCAGAATGTTCTAATTGGATATTAAGAAAATCCTCTATGAGCTTGTACGTCTAGATAGAAAGAAGTGGTCTCAACTGCTTGACTTGATTCTCAAGGCCTATGGGACCGCGCACAAGTCTCCCTTGGGAATGTCTCCTTACTGCCAAGTGTACAGCAAGACATGCCATTTTCACGTTGAGCTGATTCATAAATCTTTATGGGCTATAAATATATGCAATTGGGATCCAAAGAAAGCAGGAGAGAACAGAAAGCTTCATCTAAATAGACCACTTGAAATTAGAGACTATGCATATGACAACAACTTGATGTACAATGAGAAGGTAAAGAAGTGGTACGACCAGCACATCCACCGCAAGTCTTTCGGGCTGGATCATAAGGCTTGGTTGTTCTACGCAAAGTTGTAATAATTCCCAGGGAAGTTGAAGAGAAAGCGGATTGGGTCGTGATAATGGGATCATTGTTATATCTGGATTGCGGTTGATGCACATCCCTTCATCATCAATGTACAGCTTCTGAAGCCGTATATTGAACATGATACCTTCATGTTCTTGGTTGACTCCATTCAGGTGGTCTACAATGAAGAACCTCCAGTATTAGCATCAGAAGATTTAGACAAGGCACTCAAAAATATTTCTGATTAGTAATCGTATTCTTCTTTCCTTCTTTTCTTCTTTTCATTTCGCATTCTTTCACTCTTCTGACAAGTCACTCATCCCATTCATCATTGCTATACTTAGGATATGCTTAATCCTAAGTATATTAAGGATGAGGGTATTGGACATGCGAGCCCACGACGAGCGTTATGCAATAAATGTTATTGTGAATATCATTCCCTGATCTGAAATGAAGAAAAGATAATTTGCATAATAGGTCCCTTAGTGCAATTAGGGTTATGAAGCATGGCCATCTTAATGATCATACAGTTGTTGATTCAATAATTCAATCATATAGGCTGGTGCTTGGATGAATATCTAAAGAGTTAGATTGAGGACTCATCAAGCACCATCAAATGATTGTTAAGAGATGATCTCCAGCATAAGTAGGAGATGGCAATCCTTTCTCAATTAGGCTGATATCTGACATACCTCTTGATGCAGGTCCTCTGCATAGGAATAGAGATTCGGAGGTGTCAGATTAGTTGCGTCAAAGTTGACTTAACGAGATCGAGATAACCAAAGTCCTATATCGTATGCTGTCACGATACATGCACGCATCCTCTGACCGGAGATAGATGTGTTGCTATATGTCTGAGTATGTACATTTGGCAAACCAATAGGTTGATGACCTAACCAAGGTCTATACACCTGTGCGCTGGTGCGCATATAAGGGCATATGAGTAATACGATCTCTCAAAGGGATCATACATGTTTATTTACTGATCCGGAAGGCATGAGCTCACTCATGAGATATTAGGAAGAAACAAATTCCGTGCACGGTCATCTCACTTTGGAAGCTTGACTGAATTTGTAGGTTTGATATATACTTTTGAAAAGTATATGATCAGACCTAGGTATGATATATGCTTTTAGAAAGTATATGATCAATACTAGCTCCCAATGATCGAATGAGAAACTTGCTGATAAAAACCCTGAAATAGACAGTATAAAGTTGATCTAATATTTCGGATTTATTATGAGTCTTCCAGTATGCAGGATGTACAGGTAGTGGGAATACCTGAGGGTAATGTGATCATAAATGATTTTATAACCATGATGCTTCCATTCCAAGGGAGTGATGAAACGGGTCTGGATTTTAGTGACTCCTCTCAGTAGAGGAGTAATCTTATCTTGGTCCAAATGTTGGACATTGATCTGAATGTGATTCAGATGCAATGAGAAGATTAGCTCTACGGTCTTGATTGAATCAAGCATCTATGGGAGGCCCACGATCTGAATTTGAGATATGATCTCAATATCCAAGTCACTATACGTGGAACAATACAATCGCTCTGTCCTTATCTCCAATTATTCGCGGAGAAAGCACATTATCCTTGAAAGAGTTCAGGATAATTTCATTGTTGATATATGTATCCGAACATTGAGAAAATTGATAATTAAATGTGATTTAATTATCATGAATAATATGAAATTGATTCATATTATAAGAAGAGTTATCTAAGTAATTAAATGTGATTTAATTGTCAAAGATGTGAATAATATGAATGTGATTCATATTATTTGAGAACAAGAGAATAGAGATCCAAGATGATTAAATGTGATTTAATTATCATGGATATGAATAATGTGGATAGCAATGTCCATATTAGACATATATATTATAAATGTGATTTATAATATATATAAGAGAGATATTTGTAATTTACATTTGTTAATTAAATGTTAATGTGAATTGGATTCACATTGAACATTGAATTGAAAATGTAATTTACATTTTATTTTGGGTTGTGAATATGATTCACAATTTTTTCAATGACAAGATTGCAATGTCTACAAAAAAATTGTGAATTATTTTTGTAGAATAATTTGCAACAAAAGTTGTTGCATAAATCTTGGAGATTACAATATAGAGATGAGAGCCACCTTCCATATATATGGAGTGGACGGCCACCACTCCTATTAGGAATGTGTGGTCGTCCCCTCCTTCCAACATGGAAGGAGGCGCTCTCTCTCCTATGATCTCCAAGAGATCTCGATTTAATGTGGTGATTGAATTATATTTATTTATCAATATATATTTAATCTAAATTAAATTAATTGTTGTTGGTTTTTACCAACACAAATCTTAGCCATTAAAAGAATACAAATCATCGAGAGCCATTGGATTTGTGTTGCCCATGGATTGAGATCCATAGATCCCAAAATATTATAAAAGGAGAGGCACCCCATTGCTCTTCTTGACATACAAGAGAACATACGTCTCTCTCTCTCTCTCTCTCGCTCTTTCTCTCTACATGTCAGCCCTCTCTCTTCCTCTCTCATGGCCATCCACCATGGATGCCCTAGAGGGAGTCTCCATCGCCGCAGCGTTGTCGTTATACTGCTCGTGGATCTCTGTCTCCTTCGGTGCGCCTCGATCGTGAATAAGATGTCGGATCTCATATGGCGAGATCAGGAGATCCGCCGCTTGGATCATCAACATGAATTGCGAGAAGCACGTGTTTCATCAACACGCTCGCAGGCGTCTCCTCCGTCGGATCAGACTTGAGACAGCAGGTCTCTTCGTTTAGTGACTCGATCGCAACCAAGCTTAAAGAGGTAATCTTATTACTTTTTTGTGGTTTAGACAAAATGATTCGAGAAGTGTTCTTGGATCATGTGGTTTCGTCACATTAAAATTTTTTAATTTCCGCTGCATCGAGATACTAATGTGACTAGTCGCTCCCAATCGCATACGATGTGATCCTCATGCTTCTGTGATGCGCTTAAGGATCTCACCATATCCTTCAAGTGGTATCAGATCCAGGTTGGTGGTTTTTGATACGATCCATTAGCTGAGGACGACTTGGGTTCATTAGGGTTTGGGAAAGTTTTTCTTGCATTTCATTTTCGCAACTCTATTTTAAGATTATTTTAGGCACTGTTTAAATTATTTAAACACGAAATTAATAATGGAATTTTGTTCCCCATTAAATACGAAAATCGTAGGATCTGAGTTTACGTGATTTTGATTCTGTTTGCTCAGGTTATGCTTATTTAGTGAACATGTATCCACAGTTTTGGGGACTGCGAATCTCAACATAATTAAAGAGTTAATTGCGGATTTGAAACACCTTGAAATACATGGAAATCACTTAGGTTCTATTGTAAATCAAATTAGCAAACTTTAAAAACTTATTTTCCTTAATTTGGATTTAAATTGATTGAGATATGATATTTTTAGTAAGTGAGGGTCACTGCTGGAAATACTTTCCTAATCAAGAACCTAGTGATTGTCATCTAATCAATTAGTGAAATTAAATTGTTTAATTTCCTGGAATAATTGTGCATAAATATTTGTGAAATATTTGATGATAATTATTTCTTTAAATAACATTGCCTTAACCAATATTTGATTAGATGTGATCTAGATCACTAATTGGTTACATGATCTACATGATCTACATTCCAACAAACATGTTGCTTGAATAGGATATGGGATTTGTTTAGCAAATTTCATTATAATGTTAATCAAAATTGTTTTGATTATTATTAGATGGACTAATTTGGGTTGAAGAATCGATGATCATCTCAAGTACAAAGTGATCTATTTTACATTATCCTTTCCCGAGGTGGATATGGTGTCTAGTCGGCGAGCGTTGGGATAGCAGGTTGCACCGTGTGCAGTCTGTGTCACTCCCGTCGGTACTGGCCATTGTAGCGGGTAGGGTTAGTATAATGCTTAAGAAATCATGATGTATTTCTAATTATTAAAATTTGAAATAACATGTATTTGACATAATACCATGATTCAAGTAACAATAAAGATTGTTTGTTCGATATTAATTGGATCATTAATTTAATATGATTAGATTAATTGGTATCCAATTAAATCTAAGACACTCTATTATAAATAGAGTTGTTAATTCCCTTGGAAGAAATAATCATAATGAATATGATTCATAATGATTAATTAAATTTGAATATGATATGGAGGATCGCATAAGTGACATCCATGGTCTCCCGTCAAGGTGAAGGGTTCCGTCGCCAGAGATTGTATGTCGGAGATGCCTGTCCGAAGTGACAACTCCTGCATACAAGCCATTTGGATTGGGCTCTTTGCTTCTCGAAAGAGTAAGGACGTATGCGTAGTGACCCCAATATTGGGTCCTCATATTATTGGGGCGATATTGGATTGTGCATAGCAAGTTGTATTCCTGTTGACGGTTTGTTAAATCTATGACGGGTCAACATCGCCTTAGGGGTGGTGAGCCCGGGTGTTAAAGACCGAATTGGGAGATGCAAGTTGGACTTGCAAGGCGGAATGTGTTCCCTCTTCTTTTTGTCTGAGTTGCAGGTTCTCATATTATTGGGATGTAACAAAGATAAGGAAGGAGATCCCAGATTTTGGTTGAGATAGAATGTTAAGTATATCTCTTACATTGAAAGTGATTAAGGGAATGAACTTTCAGTGCTGACAAGGCAAGACAACTTTGATATAAAAACTCCTAAATCAAAGTAAAATATGTACATATTTTAAATATATACACTTAAGCAAATTTCTTATTCAGATAATCCTTCATTAAACAAACTCAATAATATACTAAAAAATAACCAGTAAAATATCATGGATTGGACCCATGATCCAGATATTATACTTGCAGTTGGACACACAATGTATGTGGTTGCAATGTGCAAGTTTCCTCATAATAAAGAGGAATGACAATTAAATAGATAATAGGACTACAACCCTAGGATTTGTATGTCTATATAGTCTTGACCTCTCATCGGATGTACCTTGGAAGTGACATGTCGATGATGATCGCAAATGTCAAATAATCCTTATAAAATCAGTGAAGATATTCTGGCATACATATGTGCTCTTGACATTTATCATGAATGAGATGATTCACTGCATCATGCAGAATGGTGGCTCTATAAGAGATGATGTATTCAAAATGTTTGAATACCTACCTGAACCAATATTTTAAGAGTCTAGATGGATGTAGACATGATGAGTGTCATCATTTTACTGTCTATATTCTAGTCATCCATGAAACTTCATAATATTCATATTGTATGAATTTAATGAAGCATGTATAAATGTTGAAATGCTCTTACATTGAATTCTTTTGAATTTAACATAAGAGATCCTTAGTTTTAAGCAATGGTTGTTTATAGATAAAGGGAGCGCAGTGGAAGCATGGGTCAGACCCAAGATAAGAAGAATAGTCAAAGAGTTGACTGTACTTCTATGACTTCCATATGGCATCCTATGAGTTGGAGGAATGCCAATACTGCAATAAGTTGGAGTGTTGATAGTATGACTATCAAGTCTATCTAGAATCCTTAGAGAAGGACTCGGATAGAGCATCGGAATAATCTACATAAATCATTGATATTGACTTGCTTATTGAATAAGATAAAGTCTTATAATTGTATCTCAATCTTCTAACAACACTTGTAATGGGTCGCATATGTTTCAGAAGATTGGAAAATTTGATCTTAAGGTTTATAGTCTTCTACATGGATATTGATGCAATTGTTGCAACAATGTCTATTGGATTGATAGACTTCTCAATTTCAGTGAGAGCCCTTAGTCTTAGAGAATGTCTCTATGATCCAGATACTTATTGTTTATTTCTAAATGTTGGAGATAAACATGAATTCTGGAATTTATCTATCATAAAGAGTTATGATGGATATATATTTCAGATAGTAATCTAACATCTAGTGGACTCTACTAAATTAGAAAATTAATGAATGGTTCACTAAGATTTCTAATACTGAAAGTTGAACTTTTAAAGATCAATAGGAGGATGAAGATCATTTGACAATGATCTGGCATCAAGCCTTGGACATATGTCTGTTGATGAGATTAATAGACTAGTAAGAGATGAAACTTTAGAATGTCTAAAATTTCAAGACTTACATATTTATGAATATTGTATTCAAAGCAAAATGTCTAATACACCCTTCTTTGAGAATGGTGTAAGATGTCAAGGTATTCAGGATCTCATACATATTGATGTATGTGGATCATCTATATCATAATGAACATTATGGATATGTGATATCTACTGATGATTATGTATGATATGAGATTTCTTCTCTATGAAACCTTTGAAATGTTCAAAGATTTCATAATTTTGGATTGGAACCAAAGTCTGAAGGAATATGAAAATGAATTTGGTCTAATCTAGGTAATCAGTACCTATTAGATGAATTCATGGTATACCTTATGGATAAAGGAATATCATTCCTATCTCAATCCTCCTGATAAACCTAAACCCAATAGAGTTGTAGGGAGATACAATTGGATCATGTGTGACATGATTTGATCATTGATGAATTTTAGCATAACTTCCTCTTAGTATCCAGGTATATATGTAGTAGAGACTACATTATATATCCTTAATAAGATTCCATGCAAGTAAGCTGGAATTGAGCATTAGAGAGTGCTACTTCATTAGGAAAATTAAGGAAGGTATTGGATACCTACTTTATAACCTTGAGATTCTTAAAAGATCTCATATCTGAGAATGTGATTCTTAGAGTATGACTCTCTTGAGAATCAAGATGAAAATGAAGTGTAGGAACTCATTTAATCTTGAGAAGATAATGAGGCTCCTGAAATCGGAAACTAAAAGGACAATTAAAGATGAAACACTAATACCTCTTCAAATGAGTTTGAGGATATATTCCATGTGTCGATTAAGTCTAACAATGATCAGTCTTCATGTGATGAAGCTCTTGAGGATCATGACATGGAAAGATGGATTTTAATAATGAAAGTCTAAAGTAGACTTCATATACAAGTGTTGTATATGGACCCTCGAGGATCCACCTATGTGGGTAAAACATGTAAAGGTGTAAATGGATCTTCAAGAGAAAGGGAACTTGATGAGAAGGTAGAGACCTTCAAAACAGGCTTGTAGCCATGAGCTACATACCGAAGAGAAGACATCTCTTGCGATGAGACTTGCTCTTCAGCGACCATGCTTATACTCATCATACTATTGCTAACTATAGATACACAACTTGACTTTGATATCTATGAGATGAACGTCAATATTGCATTCCTCTATGAATATCTCTCTGAGGACATTCACATGAAGTAGCCCCAAGGCTTCATGGTTGAGGAAAGCAAGATGTGCAAACTAAAGAAATCCATCTATGGACTCAAATATGCTTCTTGTAGTTGGAACATCAGATTTGATGAAATTATAAATATTATGATTTCAAATATAATCTTGATGAACCATGTGAAGCTTAGTGGGAGTGCCTTTGTGTTCATCGTGCTAAATGTAGATGATATCCTAATCATTTAAAATGATATAAGGATAATAATAAGTGTATTATAATCTGGTTGTTCCATAACTTGAGATATGATGTCAAGGATACCTCTTGGATCTTAGTTTTGAAAGTGTTTAGAAGCAAAGAAAAGAGGATATTGGGACTGTCACAATAGCAGTACACCTTGAATATATTCCATTTTTTGGAAAATTCCAAGAAAGGCTTCCATCCCTTAAGATATGGTACTGACCTATCTAAAGGGATAGCACCTCAAAGAGTTGAGGAAGTGAATGCTAGAATTGCATGCACTTGTGCATCAGTTACGAGAAGATGAGTGTATGCTAGATGTGTACATAAGCCAGATATCTGCCATGCAGTGGGAGTAGTAAAGTGTTGCTAATCCTACTATGGAGAGAAAACACTTGATTGCAGTAATAACAAAATCTTCATAGATGACAAGATCTTTGAGATAGTGATCTCAAAGTCTTATCTTCAAAAACTTAAGACTTTATAGATAGAGATGTAAAAGGTCTTAACTGTGGACACCTTAAGAGATAGTGATCTCAAGGAATAAAGGTATTCTGATAAGGATTATGGAAATACTGGTTATGATAATTATTAGGCTATAGTGTCAAGGACACTGTAACCAACAAGATTGAGTATCGGTTGCATAAGATGCAACATTCACATTATATGCGAGCACTGTTGCTGGATATATGCAAGTGTCGTAAAAGGACTTGGCGTAGTCTAGCAGGAACAGAGTGATTGATCAGCTTACCTAGCTCTTTTCTAGATAGTCTATGATTGTCACATGAGTGCGGGTTTCAATGATTAGCCCATTAATGGCTCTTTGAGCTAGTGGGAGATTGTTGTACATGCGAGCCCACGACGAGCCATTATGCAATAACTGTATTGTGAATATCATTCCCTGATCTGAAATGAAGAATAGATAATTTGCATAATAGACCCCTTAGTACAATTAGGGTTATGTACCATGGCCATCTTAATGATCATACAGCTGTTGATTCAATAATTGAATCATAGAGGCTGGTGCTTGGATGAATATCTAAAGAGTTAGATTGAGGACTCATCAAGCACCGTCAAATGATTGTTAAGAGATTATCTCCAGCCTGAGTAGGAGATGGCAATCCTCTCTCAATTAGGCTGATATTTGACCGACCTCTTGATGCAGGTCCTCTGCATAGGAATAGAGATTCGGAGGTGTCAGATTAGTTAGGTCAAAGAGTTGACTTAACGAGATTGAGATAACCAAAGTCCTATATCGTATGCTATCATGATACAGGCACACATCCTCTGACCGGAGACAGATGTGTTGCTATATGTCTGAGTATGTACATTTGGCAGACCAATAGGTTGATGACCTAACCAAGGTCTATACAGCGGCGCGCTAGTGTGCATATAAGGGCATATGAGTAATACGATCTCTCAAAGAGATCATACAGGTTCATTTACTGAACCGGAAGGCATGAGCTCACTCATGAGATATTGGGAAGAATCAAATTTCGTGCACGGTCATCTCACTTTGGAAGCTTGACTGAATTTATAGGTTTGATATATACTTTTGGAAAGTATATGATCAAGACCTAGGTATGATATATGCTTTTGGAAAGTATATGATCGATACCAACTCCCAATGATCGAATGAGAAACTTGCTGATAAAAACCCTGAAGTAGACAATATAAAGTTGATCTAATACTTCAGGTTTATTCTGAGTCTTCCAATATGCAGGATGTACAGGTATTGTGAATACCTGAGGGTGATGTGATCATAAACGATTGTATAACAATAACGCTTCCATTCCTAGGGAGTGATGAAACAGGTCTGGATTTTAGTGACTCCTCTCAATAGAGAAGTAATCTTATCTTGGTCCAAATGTTAGACATTGATCTGAATGTGATTCAGATGCAATGAGAAGATTACATTTACGGTATTGATTTAATCAAGCATCTATGGGAGGCCCGCGATCTGAATTTAAGATATGATCTCAATATCAAAGTCACTATACATGGAATAATACAATCGCCATGTCCTTATCTCCAAGTATTCGCGGAGAAAGCTCATTATCCTTGAAAGAGTTCAGCATAATTTCATTGTTGATATATGTATCCGAGCATTGAGAAAATTGATAATTAAATGTGATTTAATTATCATGAATAATATGAATTTGCTTCATAATATAAGGAGAGTTATCTAAGATAATTAAATGTGATTAATTATCAAAGATGTGAATAATATGAATGTGATTCATATTATTTGAGAACAAGAGAATAGAGATCCAAGATGATTAAATGTGATTTAATTATCATGGATATGAATAATGTGGATAAAAATATACATATTTGTCATATATATTATAAATGTGAATTATAATATATATAAGAGAGCTATTTGTAATTTACATTTGTTAATTAAATGTTAATGTAAATTGGATTCACATTGGACATTGAATTGAAAATGTAATTTACATTTTATTATGGGTTGTGAATATGATTCACAATTTTTTCAATGGCAAGATTGCAATGTCTACAAAATAATTGTGAATTATTTTTGTAAAATAATTTGCAACAAAAGTTGTTGCATAATCTTGGAGATTACAATTTAGAGATGAGAGCCAACTTCCATATATATGGAGTGGACGACCACCACTCCTATTAGGAATGTGTGGCCCTCCCCTCCTTCCAACATGGAAGGAGGCACTCTCTCTCCTATGAACTCCAAGAGATCTTGATTTAATTTGGTGATTTAATTATATTTATTTATCAATATATATTTAATATAAATTAAATTAATTGTTGTTGGTTTTTACCAACACAAATCTTAGCCATTAAAAGAAACATAAATCAATGAGAGCCATTGGATTTGTGTTGCCCACGAATTGAGATCCATGGATCCCAAAATATTATAAAAGGAGATGCACCCCATTGCTCTTCTTGACATACAAGAGAACATAAGTCTCTCTCTCTCTCTCTCTCTCTCTCTCTCTCTCTCTCTTTCTCTCTAATCGTCGGCCCTCTCTCTTCCTCTCTCATGGTCGTCCACCATGGATGCCCTAGAGGGAGCCTCCATCGTCGCAGCGTCGTCGTTATGCTGCTTGATCGTTTGCTCGTGGATCTCCGTCTCCTTTGGTGTGCCTCGCTCGTTAAGAAGACATCGTATCTCGTGTGACGAGATCAGGAGATCCGCCGCTTGGATCATCAACATGAATTGCGAGAAGCACGTGTTTCATCAACACGCTCGCAAGCATCTCCTTCGTCGGATCGGACTTGAGATAGGAGGTCTATTCAAAATGGTTTTAAAATTTTTTAAATGTTTGAAAAAACTAATTGTCAAATTATTTCCAAAATAAAATTTTCAAAACGTTCATAAAAATATTTGCAAATTATTTTTGAGAACCTTGTACATATTCAATCAAATAAGATTCTTTACAAAACATGTATACAGAAACCTATAAATAATCACTAACCTAATATGTATAAATACTTTATGTAAATTCTTTCACCCAAGTCTTGTAAATAACAAGATGCACTACCATGTAAATATATGCACATAACTCTTTTATTAACCCTTTTATTTTGAAAATCATTAAAAAATTACAAAAAACCTTAATTCCATAAATTTTGCAAAATGATTTCAAAAACTTGCATAAAAATTTTGCAATTTTTTTTCAAAAATCCCATAAAAAGTTCAAAATCAAAAAATGCTTAACAAAATTATTTTCCTGCATTACATAGAATTTGCATTTTTCGGGTTGAAAATATTAATTGAATAAATCTAAATAAAATCTAAAGATTGGAGCTTGGTTGGACCTTAATCCACTTAATCACAAGAACCTTTGAGGAACTAGAATTAGGACTCTTTAGGTCTATTAGACTTAATTCTTTGATATCACGAGACTAGGTTCAGTGTCATCTTGACTACCTAAGTAGAATATTTTGGAACATATGTATGACTCCTATCGATAATGACCTAACTTGCACACCTGCACATTAGACCTTTCTCAACTCAGTTGAAATGGTAGAGGACTAGATTTGCCAGCATGAGACATAAGCGAATGAAAACATATGAAGTCACGATTCCATGGCCATTGTGTCTCAACTCGATCCAGTAGTCATGAGGTCTAATGATAGGATGACATGGGTTGCAATAATGCTTCAAAAGAGGGATAGTCTTCTGGCACAGGAGGAAAAAGTCCTTCTATAAATGTTGTTGTATACAGTATAAAAATGCAAAAATCAACAACTCAAAAAAACTAGACAGGGAAAAATCAAGAAAAATTAATTCCCGTCGGAGCATGTATTCAATAAGCAAGCCTAAGCTTCAAAGTCAAAGATACAAGTGAGCCCACAACTGGGGGATTTAGCTACACTGATCAAGCATAGGTAGCTACAGTGGCTACTATCCATTCTTTTCTCCAACTCCTCTTCTTGAGCTGGTTTTACTTGAACTTAGAAGGAAATACCTCGCTTCTCTAGAAAGAGTTATTGGATTGGGGAATCAGGGTCACCATGCTGGAGAAGCCCAACTTTTACTGCTTCATACAAGAGGAGCTACATTTCACTGACACCGTAGAAGATAGACTCATAGTCATAAGAGACTGTGTATGACATTGACTTGTTCTAACCTGGCTTTTGAGGAGACTTGAGCAGAGTTTTGTAATTCTCAGAGGCTATTGTGTTTCAAGTCTGATTCGCAATCAAGGTTCTGACCACACTAAAAATCCAAAGGTCCAATTGAGCTCCAAAATTTGATTTTATAAGGACAATTTTGAAAATTAAAATCAATCCAAGTTCTTTCTTTTTCTTTTCTTTCTTTTGTTTTCTACACTTATAGGCATAAGTGTTTGCTAGGGATTAGTAAAGGAATAAGGGTGACGAATCTCCATTTCGTCACCTTTATTCTTTCATTTTCACTTTAAATCCTTAGATAAATGCATGTATATATCGTTAATTTGTCAAAATAAGGACTTTATAATTTGTATACTAGACTATATAAAATAATGTATTACTTATGTATTTCATTCCAAAATTAAAGAATAATGAGAAAAAGAAAAAGAAATGAGATACCATAAGTATCAAATGACGACCCAGTTACCATGATGACTTGTTCAACAAGGAATAAAGTAGGGGAAGATAGTGCAGATGAATTGTACAGTAAATACAATAAAACACTAATTTATTTTACCCAATAAATTTCTTTTTGGCATCTATTTTATTTTATTATTTTTACACATCTAATAATAAAACCTTCAACATGAATATTGTAGATAAAAATACATAGAAAATACAAAAATGATTTCATAGAAAAATAATGCAAAGTGTGCCCGAGATACACAAAATAAAAACCTAAAATAAAAACTTCTCAAACATGTATCTTCACCATACTCCGTTAAAATGGACCAAAATCACCTTTAATTGTATATAACTTTTAATAAGATATTTAATGAACAGATTTTATTTAAGTTGGATTTATGATGCAAATTTAGATTTTGGTCCCTTATTGTGCAATATAGTTGTATATTTTATTCAAAATTTTTATTCTTTATATTTTCAAAGTATTTTTTTTTGTAAAATGGTATATCATTTAAAACAAATGTACATAATTAAAATAAAATAAAATGATCAAAATTAAAATTAAATATATAGCACATACTAATACATTTGTAAAGTATACTTATATATGCCTATAATATATACGTACTTAATTAATTAGGTATACAAATAAAGTCATAAAAATAAAATAAAAATATGTGATATGTATTTAAATAAATCAAAAATAGTGTACAGAATAAAAATAAAAATATTAAAATATAGATTATTGACCTATATTTTACATGTAGATATTAACTTGTAATAAAAAGCCAAGAAAAAAATAAACAAAATATGTATAAAGTACTAAATTAAATTACAAGTATTTTTCATGGTTTAATAAAAATTTAATTAATTCATCTATTGTTTGTTCTTGAATTTTCAAGGTATTCCTTCTAGGGAATATTCTGGTTCATCCACATGTACCAACCAAAAGACTCCCCCAATTGACCTCGATCAACAGGCCCCTTCTCTCTTCCTCGGGCTCTGAAGTTTCATACCCTGATTCTTCGCCATCATCTCCGCTCGATGCCATCAACCCTGCCTCCGCGTGCCACGTGATTTATGAAGATTAGATCTCCATGATTCATTCCATGGCCAAGGATCTGTTGAAGGATATTGGGAGATCCTTAAGCGCATAACGGAACCGTGAGAATCGCATCCTATGCGATCGGGAGCGACTAGTCGCACTAGTTGCTCAAGGCAACGGAAATTAAAAAAAATTCATACGATGAAACCACATGATCCAGGAACACTTCTCGGATCAATTCATCTAAACCATAAACTAGTATTAGGGTTACCTCTTGAAGCATGGTTGCGATGGAGTCTCTAAACAAAGATACCTCCTGTCTCAAGTTCGATCAACTGAGGAGACGCTTGCGAGCACGTTGATGAAACGCATGCTTCTCGCATTCCATGTAGAAGATTCAAGAAGCGAATCTCCTGATCTTGTCACACGAGATCCGGTGTCTTCTTCACGAGCGAGGCGCACCGAAGAAGATGGAGACCCATGAGCAAACAGTCCGACAGCATAACAACAACGCTGCAACGAGAGCGACTCTCTCTAGGGCTCCATGGTGGATGACCATGAGAGAGAGAGAGGGTGTGTAGAGAATGAGAGAGAGAGCATATGACGTTGTTGTAAATTAGAAGAGCAAGGGGTCTCTCTTCTTATATAAGGCTTTGGAAGTCCATGGATCACAATCCATGGATTACACAAAATCAATGGATGGGATTGATTTGTGCTTCTTTCAATGGACAAGATTTTTGTTGGTAAAGCACAACAACAATTAATTTAATTTATATTATATATATATATATTGATAAATCAACATAATTTAGTCCTAAAATTAAATCAATCAAACTTGGAGATATTGGAAAGGTGATTGCCTCACCCTTTCCTAATGGGAGTTGGTGGGATCTTATGTAATCTCATGTGATTACATTATTCCATGGAAATCTCTAATATTTACAACACCACTTGTTGTAAATTATTCTACAAAAATAATTCATAATTACTTTTTGAATATTGCAATCGTGCCTTTGGAAAATTGTGAATCACATTCACAACCCAAAATAAATTGTGAATTACAATTTCAATTAATTGTCTAATGTGAATCCAATTCACATCAACATTTATTTAACAAATGTAAACTACAAATAGCTCTCTCTTATATATTAGAAATCACACTTATAATATATATGATTAATATGGATAGTGGTGTCCACATTATTCATATCCATGATGATTAAATGACATTTAATCATCTTGGATCTCCATTCTCATGTTCCCAAATAATATAATCACATTCACATTATTCACATCTTTGATATGTAAATCACATTTAATTATCTTAGATAACTCTCTTTATAATATGAATCAAATTCATATTATTCATGATAATTAAATCACATTCAATTATCCATTTTCTCAATACTCGGATATATAATATCAATAATGAAATTATCCACGAATTCTTTCAAGGATAATGGGCTTTCTCTGGAGATAGTTGGAGATAAGGACAAGGTGATTGTATTGTTCCTCATATAGTGACTTGGATATCGAGATCACATCTTATATTCAGATCTTGCAGACCTCTCACAGATGCTTGATTAAATCAAGACCGCAAATCTAATCTTCTCATTGCATCTGAATCACATTCATATTAATATCCAACATATGGACCAAGATCAGATCGCTTCTCTACTGAGAGGAGTCACTAAAATCCAGACCCGTTTCATCACTCCCTAGGAATGGAAGCGTCATGGTTATACAATCGTTTATGATCACATCACCCTCAAGTAATCCCAATACATGTACATCCTGCGTACTGGAAGACGCATAATAAACCCGAAGTATTAGATCGATTTTACATTGTCTACTTTAGGGTTTTATCAGTAAGTTTCTCATTCAAACATTGGGAGTTGTTATCAATCATATACTTCCCAAAAGTATATATCATACCTAGGTCTTGATCATATACATTCCAAAAGTATATATCAAACCTACAAATTCAGTCAAGCTTCCAAAGCGAAACGACTGTGCATGGAATTTGATTCTCTCCAATATCTCACGAGTGAGCTCATGTCTTCTGGTTCAGTGGTGAACCGGTATGATCCCTTCGAGTGATCATATTACCCATATGCCCGTACATGCACACTAGCACGCCGGTGTATAAACCTTTATTATTTCATCAATCTATTGGTCTGCCAAATGTACATACTCAGACATATAGTAACACATATGTCTCTAGTAATAGGATGCGTGCTTATATCGTGAGAGCATACGACATAGGACTTTGGTTATCTTGATCTCGTTAAGTCAACTCTTTCACCTAACTTATCTAACACATCCAAATCTCTATTCCTATGCAGAGAACCTGGATCAAGAGGTCGGTTAGATATCAGCCAAATGAGAAAGGATTGGCATCTCCTACTCATGTTGGAGATCATCTCTTAATAGTCATTTGTAGGTGCTTGATGAGTTCTCAATCTAACCCATTAGATATTCATCCAAGCACCATCCTCTATGATTCAATAATTGAATCAACGATTGTATGATCGTTAAGATGTCCATGATACATAACCCTAATTGTACTAAGGGACCTATTATGCAAATAAATTATTCTTCATTTCAGATTAGGGAATGATATTTGCAATAATATTTATTGCATATTGGCTCGTTGTGGGCTCGCATGTCCAACATCTGTACCATTTTCCCCGATCCGATATGCATCCTTGATCGAAGGCCCTCCCTTTTGCAACCCATAAATAAGCTCCTCTAGCTCCACCTCTTGTTTTGATCACTCTTAACACAATCTTAACCCCTCAGAGCCATTCCACTCCCTTCCTCTTGGTGAGAACTCGAGATTAGGAGGTTCTGCAGCGAGGAGGAGAGGCAGAGGAGCAAGATTCGACCACTGCTCGAACCCACAGCCGGCTAGTATCACCTCCTCGAGTCCGATCAAGTCGAGGCCTCTTTCTATCATTATTAGGTATATTTTAGGTTCTGATTTCAATTCCAACGTTAAATTTTAGTTTTAATTTCATCTCTTGGATTAAAATTGAAATCCCAATTGCTTGGAGCTTGAGCTCTTCATCCCAAATTGATCCCCTACATCTGCTCCATCAATTCGCCCATCTGTCTCCCCAGATCCAACATGGATCTAGGAGTTGAGCTCCTATTTGTCGCCCTTCTTCGAAGCACCATCGCTACACTCTACCCAATTGCTTTAGGCATCATCCAAGGGTCAAGGGAGTAGCCCTCGAGCCCTGGAGTATTTTAATGCAGAGTATACCACTTGAAGACCCATATGGAGACATGGTAGGCACCCGGTGTACCTCTAGGTCTTTTGAAGCCATTTGAGCCATCCATGCTCCCTCGAACCTGCCTGAGCCCACCTGCACACGTAGAGAAGCTCCAGTAAGTTGCCAGACGTACCAGATCAAGAAGAAGATGTTGGAGCAAGGAGAAACACACGATTAAAGCTCGTCGAACCTGAGTTCATCAGTTGTTCTTCCTCCCCCTTGGTCGACCGTTGGATCAAGAACACATCCTAGATAGAATCTGGATCGTCCATCTTATTCGAAGGGCTACACGAGGAGTCCTCAGATCATCAGCATGGCACGTCAACAATGGTTGGATGAATCTCACTAAAGTGGTAAAACTTACAACCAAACCCCTCCGTATTTTTGTATTTTATAAAAGGTTCTGTAATATTTTAATTAAGTACAAAACTTTTGGGATAAATTGCATGCATGCTCCGAAACCTTTTTGATTTCGCACTTTAATCTAGTGATAGGTCACCTCACATGGAGCCCCGCGTGAGTAGTCATTTCCCAAGCATGCCCTCCAGGTCAACTATTTATTCTTTAGTCCATAAAGTCACGTTTTATGGAAATTGTCTAGATATTTTTCATGTGATCTCCTGGAATATATTTTATTTGCAAATATGCCCCTAACAACTTGATTTATATTTATTTTTGTATTTCTTTTATTAGAAATAACTCCTATGCTCTAAACAATTTGCAAAAATAGGTGTAAGCTCATGATTGTTTGCATATCCACGTTATATTTTTTATTCACCATTTTGCTTGCATTTACTATATATTAAAATTCAAAAAGAGCTATTTTATTCCTCACTGGACTTAGAAAATATACAAAAGTATAAAACTTATAATAAATTTCAAAAAAAACAAACTGTTTATTAGCATATTATATCACTCCAAAACAAAAACCACAAAAAAATCAAAAGAAATCCCAAAAAATAACAAACCCTTGCCAAAATATTTTCTAAAATCATAAAAATGTTAGTTTTTGTCTTACATTATTATTTATACATATTAGTATGTATTAAAATTATTTTGAGAAATTTTGACACCTTTTTGCTATTTTAAATATGAAATCAATTCTGTCGATTTAAAAAGTTCATGTTTTGGACCTATTTCGATTTTAAAAATACAAAAAAGAATTACAAAACTTCTCGAACAATTAACAAAAATAGAACAATATTGTAAATACCCAAAAATAAGTTATTTTTAAAATTTTAATTATATATATATAACTATAAGACCCTATATATCCTATATTTATCTATACGTTATTATATATAGCATATATTAATATAACTATTATAAATATTATAAATATATTTTAAAATCTAAAAATATAAAAAGTATTGTTTTTTTATATTTTATGATTTCTATACATTTATTATATATCTTCTACTATATATTATTTATATTGTATACATCATGTTATATCCTTATATATACTCATATATATATGTATAATATTTATTATATATTAAAATAGAAATTATGAGTTAAAATAAAAAATTTATATTTTAAGTAAAAAATATTTTTGATTAAAACCCACAACACATCGATTGATATTATGCATACTTATACATAGATACATTCTTGTATTATTTATTTATAAATAATATACCTGCTACGTCCTTTTTCCATGTGTTCGATACCCTGCTCTGCTTGTCACTATATACATACTTGTATGTAGGGTTTACAATAAATTTTTGATCCATATTTTGCTTTCTTTGCTTGTTGATTATTTAACTATTGAATTTATCCTTTGCTTTCATGAGAGGCCATCACAACGAATGTTGATATCCCCCTATGTGGACCGCACAACCTCTTCCTCGATAGTTGACAATATTTCACCTTTCCAAATCTCTCTAGAAATTTATTGGCGGTTACAATTTATCATCCTTGGAAAATCTATCATCGAAATTTCTGAATAAAGGAATGTACCGAAATATTGTGGATATTTCTCCTGTATTTCACTCTCTAGCTCCCATGTAGCCTCCTCCTTTTGATGATGATGCCAAAGGACATTGACCGTAGAAATTGTACGTTGATGAAGGTGGTGATCTCTTCCATATAAAATTCATACTGGATTTTCCTCAAAGACCAAGATGGGTTGAATATCAAGAACCTCATGTCCGATCATATGTGAAGGGTCGGGAGTGTACTTCCTCAAAATATACATGAAATACACCATGTAGTTTCTAGTATTGAGGTGGTAATGCGATATCACCAAAGGTACTGAATGACTTAAACCCCACGATTAAGTCAAGAATTGACTTGGTCGATAAGGAATAGAGGGGGGGATAAGGGTAAAAATACCAATAAAAAATTCTAATTTACTTTTCCAAATAATTGAGTTTTGGGACCTATTTTATTATTTATTATTTATACCTCAAATCAACAAACTTTATACATGAATGTTGTAGGTAAAAATGATAGGAAAATACAAAATTTATTTCATGAAAAAATAAGCTACAATGAACTTTCTACACTCAGAATAAAATCCCAAAATCTAACCTTCACAAAAACTTTATCCATATGAATTCATTCATCAAAAGCACTGTAAATGCATAGAGCTTTTAATTAGATATTTAATGAAGGTGGTTTCATTTAATTTGAAGATAAGATGCAAAAGTTAGGTTTTGGACCTCCTATCGTACATTACACCTAAATAGAATTTTCATTTTGTTTATTCTTTATATTTTTCATGATTTCATATTCTTATAATTTTATAAATATTATTTATAACACATACATAATTAGAATAAAATAAAACCATTAAAAATACACTAAAATAAATATGTACACAAAAATACATAGATGAATTATACATATACACACATATATAATAAATATACTTATTTATTTAAATATACAGATTACTTAAGAGAACTAAAATAAAAATATATTTGTATGTATCTAAATAAGTTCCAGATATATAAATTATATATAATAAGAAAATATAAAATACAAAATAAAAATAAAATGCATGTTGTACAAGTAAATATACCTGTATTAATACATGTAATTATTTACATATAATAAATGACCTTATAAAAAACAAAAATGGCATATAATACTACATAAAACTAGAAATATTTTTTTATTTTATAACTAAAAAATAAATAATTTGTTTAATAATTTTTTATTGAATTTACAATTACTTTTCATTATTTTTTCCTGGTTGGTCCACGTGGACCAACCAGGGTCTTTCTTGTGACTTGGGTCAACTGTACGCTCTTGCTTCTAGCCTATATTAGAAGTCACGAGCTAACCATCTTTCCCCCTTATTCATGCCTCCACTATGTAGGCATAAAATACAACATAAAATTAGAAACATGTTTTATTTTCTAACCAAAATATAATTGATTCATTTAATAATTTTTATTAAATTTACAATTATTTTTTGATTATCTTTTTCTTGATTGGTCCACATGGACTGAGCAGGATCTTTCTTGTGTTGACCTTAGGTCAACTATGTGCTCCAGCTTCTAACCTGTGTTAGAAGTCACGATATAGTCATCTTCTCTCCTTATTCAGGATTCCACCATGTCACCTTTCACATTCTAGACAACTACCACTCCTTAGCCTAATCATTTGTGATTCATGTCGACTCTATCTTTGCCATCATCCGACTCCTAATCACATGCAATCCATCGTTGAACCCCTCCTGTGAATCCTACCTTTCTTTGCATTTGTGTGTTTGGTTCCCTTTATACCTGGTTTAGGCCCCTTGGAGCACCTCGTGAAAACATTGCTCGTGACAGGAGCTGAGTGTTGTGCTTCATTGCGAGGAGGAACGGCGTAGGAAATGGTTCCCAGCCATCGTCGAAGCTTCGCTCCTAGCGATTCCATCTCATTCGTCTTCGACCAAATCAAGATTTCTTTCTTCACTTTTAGGTAATCTTTTATTGTTGTCGTTCCATTTTGCATGTATTTCACGCTTTTATTCCTTGTTTTAGTATAGATCTAGGTCGATCTAGTTATCTAGAGCTTTAAAAGCATCGACCATCATGCCTCGTCGTGCCTCCTTTTTTCGACCACCCCTATTCACCTAACTACTTCACCCCTTCATTTCTCCATCTATCTCCCCGCACCAACCACCCAGGTCGACCATAGAACCGGAGATCGAAGTCTAACTCCATTATCCTCGGTCGGACTTCTCCACCCCCATTATTTCACCCTCAGCCTTTGGAAATAAAAGCCTAGATAGCCTCTCCAGGTCTATGTCTTTTATTTTCTGCAGGTCGTGCATCTGGAGGATCCCATCTGAGGGTTGATCAAACCAAGAACATGTCCCAGGTCTCCGTTAGAATCCTCAAGCTCCAGGGCCCAATAAAGGGCGCAAGACACATTTGAAGGCTTTGGGAGGTGTGGAGCAACGACAAGAGCATGAGGAGACATTTAGCTGGGCTCCAAGTGGCCGAAGACGAGCGCTTCATCTGATCCAAGGTCGTCAAGTTTGAGTTCTTTGTCAGTTCTTCTAGATCCATCCTCCGTCGTTCGATCAAGAATAGAGATCTAGGAGGAGTAGGTGTCGTCGGATCATGGCAAGATTTTACCATTGATCTCGTCTGGAGATCTAATCCTAGACGTACATGACGAAGCACCATCGCACGGTGGGAAGTCATCACGTGTCCAAGAGAAAGATCGAGAGTTGTCCGAGCACGCACTCTTTTTGGGGGTATGCATAAATTCACTTGCTCTTTTATTTTATTATTATCTAGTCTTGTAACTAATTAAACTCATATATTTTGTGTAAAAATTACAAGGATAGTCTTAGACTATTGTGATATTAATTTTAGGTCCTTACCATTTCATCTCGTGTGCCCCCCAGCACGAGCTGAGTATTTTGCATATAGATCTTTGTAGCTTTTGTAATTACTATTTAATATCAAAATTTTAAATTTCAATTATAAATTTATGAGAAATATGCATGTTACCCATGCCATATATTTTAATTACAAATATACCCTTGTCAACTTGACTTAATTTTATTTTTACATTTCTTTTTAGTAATATTGCGTGTGCTCTAAGACATTTCTAAAAATAGATGCAAGTGCATAATTGGCTGATTATTTATGATACCATTTTTAATTACCATTTCACATGCATTTAGAATTTATCAAAAATCATTTAGAGTTATTTCATTCCTAGTTTTCCTTAGAAAATACAATAATAATAATAATAATAATAAACCATGATTAAAAATGCCAAACAAATCTATTATTTACTATAGTATTTTGTAGTTACAGACCAAAAATCACAAAATAATCTAAAAAGAACCCCCAAAATTAGCAAATTCTTGCTAACCTCAAAAAATTGTAAAATATTTCTAAAAAACAAACAAATTAGTTTTTATCATATATTGTATATGTATCATTATCTACATATTAAAATTATTTTTAAGAATTTTGGAACCTATATTAGACTTTAAAATCATTAAAATTACCAAAATCTTTTAAAAATCTCAAAAATAGAATAATATTTTGAAAACATAAAAAAAATATTTTCATACTTTTGCATATTTTTACCTATATATATTATACGATATTTAGCCTATATATACCTATATAGTATTATATATAGTATATATCTATTATTATTCTCATAAATGCCCTAAATATATTTTAAATCTCTAACAAAATAAAAATGATCATTCTTTAGGAATTTCTCCTATTTTTTATATTTCTTATATATTTTATATTATATTTATTATATACACGTACATATTGATTTATATATCCCTTATCATATAATTGAAAGAAAAGGAATTAAAAACCAGATATAAAAATAAATAAAAATTATAACATATAAAATGAAAAATTAAAACCAAAACCAACAAAAACATTAGTTAATTAATTAAATGGATATTGTGCACATACCTATATTAATTCTACATCATTTATTTATAATTAATATGCATGATATACCGACTTGTCTCCCTATGTTCGACCCCTATTTTACTTGTCCCAATACACACATTTATAGTAGGGTTATAATAAAGTTTTATCTGCACATTTGCTTGAATTGCTTGATTTTTATATTTTCGGTTAATTGTTGAATTTAGCATTGGGCTTTGTGAGTGGTTGACTACGAATACACTCTCACCTTCTGTAGAGTGTACGACTCTCCTCCTTAGTCTGATTGCCTTTTCAAATGGAGTCATTGTTGGGGAGCAATGGAGAGTAGTATATTTGTATATTATTCTTTTTTTTATTTTTTTTCTTCTTATTTTTTATATATATTTGATTGTTCTTCTACTTATTTCTTTTTTGATCTTTTCTGCTAGGGACTGGACATCAACAGTGACTTCTTAAGAGGTTGACACACTCGAGCTGACCAGGAGAGAGTTGGAGGAGGCAAAGAGAGAAGAAGAAAGAGTAGTCACTCTTTAGCATTTTTTTAATTTAGTGAGAGAATGTTTTATTTTATTTTTATTTTTGTAAAATAAATTATAATAATTTTAGACTTGGACATTAACACATCATGAGGTCCACTGCTCGGGTGTCTGTTTACCTGGGGACCTCATCAAATTTCTCATTATTTTTTACTTTTCTTTCTTTGTTTCATGAGTTTTGAGTTTTTTACCTTACTTTTTATATGATTTCTATGATTGATCCCTAGTTTAGGACATGTTTGCTTAATATAATAAGTCCAATGGACCTATAGATTCGTGCTTGGACTTAGATCAAATTAATTGTTAGTATTTGGATTCAAAACTGCGCGTTGTGAGAGAATCCACACAATGCTTGCAAGACCTATTGTGGCTGGCATCGAGGAGTCTCCAAGATCAGACCTTAGGTTAATTTTTTAGATACTCAACATTTGGTTCTTCATGTTAATAACAACTCCTATTTTAGGGTGCTTTCATCGTCTTGCATTTACATATAGTGTGGATTTTAATTCATGTCCAGCATCTTGTACGAAGAGAGCTGGAGGTAAGGTGAGCACCATTTATCTGAGCATGCATCATTGATTTTTGCTTGCATATCTTTTCTGTTTTCTCCCTCTGATTTTGACCACCGTAAGATGCTAAAGGAATTGGAACCTCGTTAGGATTCATGTATTTGAAAACATCCCAAAAAAAGTGAACCAATAAAATTGTACTGATAACTTGACTCGACCCTAAAATAAACATAAGGACAAATCATTTGTTTTGGGGAGAGTAACCCCCTCCTTCTATAGAGGTTGCAAATCAGATCGAGCAAAGCATGTACACCTGATAAATCCCCCATCCTTGGACTTGTGCCTTAAGCGCTTGGGTCGGTTCTTGGGCCTATTATTACTTAAAGCACTTGCATCAGACGTTAAACGAAGTGGTCATGTTGTTTACGTAGGTGTCTATCATCGTCTAGAGCACAACCACTTTAGATGACTGCACCTGTGAGCTTGTAAATATTTTATTTTCTCACTTTACTCTAAAATTTGACAAGATAAAATGGTTAAACTTTTACGGTCATCATTGTGTTGAGTTGGTGAATTGAGAGGTTTATTCGTTTATTTTTGTGCTTGTTTGTGTGCATACTCGATATTCTCTACGCATTTGTGCCATTTTCTTGCATATCTTGACTTGACCGTCATGATTTCTTGATCCTAATTTTCTGTTCAAAGATGGCTAACTAGAGTTGTTTTTGTCTGTACTTCGTGGATCCTTCTAACTCTCCAGACGGTCCACCTCCATTTTATTAGGAGGACTTCGCTTCTAACTTTCCTTTTTGTACATACATGCCTCATCCGCAATTTCAGGCATCATATTTCGATTTTTACCCACCACCACTACCAACACACTGCCCACCATCTCACCCACCCAAGATCGAGCTGTTGGAGTCACCACTTTTGGATAACGCTCTTGAGTACATGACCCGAGTAGTGGAGCGAATGAGTTAGAGTATATATGACCTCACTAGTATAAATAAGAGTTATACTAACGCTTCAGCTTCCTATGTTATGGATTCACTAGAGGACACCATGAGAGCTTACAATCATCCAAAATAATAAATTGAGAAAAATATAAAAATACAAAAGGATAATAATGGGAGACACCTAGCTGGGTTTCTTTGCAAGGAGAGGTCACCCATGCCACATCATTCGCCCACATACACATCCACCACAGTTCCTACCTCCTTTGACCCCAAAGATGACACTATACAAACCGCTCTTAGACATCCTCATGTAGATGATGATTCCAATATTTTTCCTTGTATGTAAGATACAGAAAATCTTAAAAACTATTGACCCATCCAAAAGTGGAAGCATCTAATCATGGTATTATTGAGGCTCCACTTTAAAAGGTCATGAAACAATTATATGTACTTATCCATGAAATGAAAGCGATGATGCAGATCTGAGCGACTCTTTCTCACCCTGGCCACTACCTACGCCTGAAGGATATGGTATTATCCTCAAGCATATCACGGAAGTGTGAGCATCGTGTCGAATACGATGTAGAACGACTAGTCGTGCTAGTAGTTCTATGCAGCGGAATTTAAAAAAATTTCATGCGATGAAACCACATGACCCAAGAATGATTCTCAGATCATTTCATATAGAACCACATCAAGTATAAAGGAATACCTCTTGAAGCGTGGTTGATCGAGTCTCTACGAAAAGAGACCTCCTGTCTCAAGTCCGATCGTCGGAGAAGACGCTTGCGAGCGCGGGAATGAACGGCGTGATCCTCGCAATCCAACAAGATGATCCAAGCACTGTGAACTCCTGATCTCATCGTACGAGATCGAACGTCTTCTTCGTGAGCGTAGCGATCCAAGAAGATGGATAACCAAATAACGTCGAAGAGGCTGCACAGTAGCGAGGGAAACGACGGCTTTCTCCTCTAGGGTATGGTGGATGGCCACCAAGGAGAGAGGGAGAGTGTTGACGTGTAGAATGAGAGAGAGAGAGATGTGCTTAAAAAATATATATTTAGAGAGCATGGTATGCCTCTATATTTATAGGTTTTTGGGATCCATGGATCTCAATCCATGGGACACATAAAATCAATGGGTGAGATTGATTTATGTTTAATCCAATGGTCAAGATTGTTGTTAATTTAATTTAGATCAAATATATTTGACAAATCAAATATAAATCAATCCTAAATTAAACCAATCAAATAAAGGGAGATTACCAACATAGAGATTGCATCCCCGTGGATCATTGTGGATGGCCACCAATTTCCATATTGGTTATGGTGGCCGTCCACTTGATTGCAAGTGGGAGCAATCTCATGAGATTTCATGAGATTGCATATCTCCAAGGAAATCTCCTTTATTTAATCCAACAATTTTTGTTGTGATTTATTCGTCAAAAATAATTCATAATTAATTTTGAGAATATTGCAATCTTGCCATTTGAAATTTATGAATCACATTCACAACCCAAAATAAAATATAATTTACATTTTCAATTAATTACACAATGTGTATCCAATACACATTAATAATTAATCAACAAATATAAATTATAATTAGCTCTCTCTAATACATTATAAATCACATTTATAATATATTATGAATAATTGGATATTTCTATCCACATTATTCTTATCCACAATAATTAAATCATATTTAATTATATTGGATAATTTCCACATACATCAAGATGATTAAATCACATTTAACCATCAATTCTTTAATGCTTAGATCTATGGAATTATTCTTGAACCCTTTCAAGAATAATGCGATTTCTCTGCAGATACTTGGAGATAAGGACATGGTGATTGTATTGTTCCATGTATAGTGACTTGGATATTGAGATCACGTCTCAAATCCAGATCTCATGGACCTCTCATAGATGCTTAATTAAATCAAGACCGTAAACCTAATCTTCTCGTTGCATCTGAATCTCATTCAGATCAATGTCCAATGCATGGACTAAGATTAGGTCACTTCTCTACTGAGAGGAGTCACTAAAATCCAACCCTGTTTCGTCACTCCCTCAAAATGGAAGCGTCTAGGTTATACAATCATTTACGATCATATCACCCTCAGGTATTCCCAACACCTGTACATCCTGCATGTTGGAAGAGCTATGATCATCCTGAAGATATAGATCACTTTTGCACTGTCATCTTCAGGGTTTCATCACAAAGTTTCTCAATCTCGATCATTTGGGAATTGTATTATATGCTTTCCCAAAGCATATACCTTACCTTCAAATTCATGTCATGCTTCCAAAGCATGACGACCATGCATGGAATTTGATTAGTCCCAATACCTCATGAGTGAGCTCATGTCTCCAGGTTCATAAGTGAACATGTATAATCCCTTTGAGAGATCGTATTACTCATATGTCCTTACATGCACACTAGCTCGCCGGTGTATAGACCTTGGTTAGGTCATCAACCTATTGGTCTGCCAAATGTACACACTCAGACATATAGCAACACATCTGCCTCTGGTCAATGGATGCATGCCTATGTTGTGACAGCATTCAACATAGGTCTTTGGTTACCTCGATCTCGTTAAGTCAACCCATTGACACAACTAATCTGACACATCCGAATCACTATTCCATTGCAGAGGACCTGCATCAAGAGGTCAGTCAGATATCAGCCATTTGAGATTGGATTACCATCTACTACTCAGGCTAGAGATCATCACTTAACAATCATTTACGATGCTTGATGAGTCCTCTATCTAACTCCTTAGATATTCATCCAAGCATCAGCCTCTATGATTCAATTAATGAATCAACAATTGTATGATCATCAAGTTAGCCATGGTACATAACCCTTATTGTATAGAGGGACCTTATAGTGCATTCATTCATTCAATCTCAGAAAGGGAGTGAAAAATAATCAATAACTTTTATTGATAAATCATTTATTACAATAACATTTATTGCTGGAATGGTTTGCCTCGGGCTCACATTGCTAACAATCTCCCACTAGCCCTCAGAACCATTCAGGAACAATCCTTAAACCCATACTCATTACATGCTGGTCGAAAAACTTATGTGTCAGAGGTTTGGTAAGAGGATCAGCAACGTTGTTGGCAGAGGCCACCTTGGTGATGATGATGTCACCATGTTTTTGAATCTCTCGAATGATGTGGTATTTCCTTTCCACGTGTTTGTTCTTTTGATTCCATCTGGGTTCCTTCGCCTGGGCAATGGCTTTCGTGTTATTGCAGATTAGTGGGATGGGAGTATCAAAGGAAACTGCGCCAATTTCCAGGAAGAACTTGCGCAACTACAACGCCTCCTTTGCAGCATCCGATGCGGCAATGTACTCGGCTTCTGTTTTTGAATATGATGTAGTGTCCTGCTTCTTGCTTCTCCAGCTCACAGCACCACCATTAAACAAGAATACAAACCTTGATGTTGACTTTCGATCATCAATATCCGATTGGAAGTCAGAATCTGTATATCCCAAGACTTGGAGATCACCATCTCCATAGACCAAGATGTAATCTTGCGTCCATCTTAGATATTTGAATATGTTCTTTACTTCATTCCAGTGTTGCTCTCCATAGCAGGATTGGTAATGACTTACCACTCCCACTGTATGGCAGATATCTGGCCTAGTACACATCATGGCGTACATTAAGCTTCCTACGGCTGATGCATAAGGACATCTAGCCATGGCTTTCTTTTCCTTAATAGTTTGAGGAGACATCCCTTTAGACAGGTGGTTACCATGTCTTAAGGGGAGGAAACCTTTCTTGGAACTATCCATACGGAATCGTTGAAGAATCTTCTTAATGTACCCATGTTGTGATAATCCCAATATCCTCTTTTCTCGGTTTCTGAACAACTTTAGACCTAAGATGTAAGAGGCTTCTCCAAGATCTTTCATCTCAAAGGTATGGGATAACCAAATTTTCACACTCGTCATCATTCCTGTATCATTCCTAATGATAAGGATGTCATCTACGTAAAGCATGATGAACACAATGGCGCTCCCACTAAGCTTCTTATCAGGATTCTGCATAAAATCATAACTCTTTATGGTTTCGTCAAATCTGATGTTCCAGATACGAGAAGCTTGCTTGAGCCCATAGATGGATTTCTTCAGCTTGCATACTTTGCCATCATCAATTATGAAGCCCTGGGGCATCTCTATGTTGACATCCTCCTCGAGGTATCCATTGAGGAATGATGTCTTGACGTCCATCTGCCAGATGTCGAAGTCAAGATATGCATCTGTAGCTAGCAATGTCCTAATGGATTTAAGCATATCCACAGGAGAGAATGTATCATCGTAGTCGATGCCTTCTCTCTGTGTGTAGCCCTTGGCTACGAGCCGTGCCTTGAAAGTCTCTACTTTCCCATCAGATCCCCTCTTTCTTTTGAAGATCCATTTACACCCAATGGGTTTTACCCCTTTAGGTGGATCCTCTAGGGTCCATACACCATTCTTATGCATGGAGTCAATTTCTGACTTCATTGTTAGCATCCATCTATCCATGTCATGATCCACGAGTGCTTCATCAAATGAAGAAGGATCATTGTCAATTTCACTTGACACATGGAATCTACACCTTTCAGGCGGTTCAACCACCCTCGAACTCCTTCGAAGAGGTATGTGCATTTCATCTTTATTTATCTCTTCAGTTTCTGGCACATGAAGCTCAGAATCCTCAGGCGATTATAAGAGTTCCTATACTTCATTCTTGTCTTGGCCTTTAAGGAAATAATTCTCCAAAAATTTCACACCTTTAGAAACAAAAACCTTTTGGGTCTCAGGGTCATAAAGCTGGTATCCAATACCATCTTTAACATACCCAATGAAGTAACACTCACGAGAGAGAGAGATTCTAGCTTACTGGCGTCCACATTCTTCGCATGGACCAAGCAACCCCAAACCCTTAAGTGATTAACACTAGGTTTGGTTCCATACCAGAGCTCATGAGGAGTCTTAGGTACAGATTTGCTAGGAATCTTGTTCAGGATATATATTGCAGTCTCTATTGCATATCCCCAGAAACTAAGTGGTAAGTGTGCTTTGCTCATCATTGAACAGACCATATCCATGATGGTTCTGTTGCATCTTTCAGCAACACCATTAAGTTGGGGAGTTCTAGGATGAGTGAGATTGGAAACAATTCCATTCTCTTTAAGATATTCCTTGAATTCATTTGAGAGATACTCGCCACCTCGATCAGATCGAATCCGTTTAATCTTCCTATCGGATTGGTTCTCAACCAAAGCATTGAACTCTTTGAACTTTTTAAAGGTCTCAGATTTATGACGTAATAGGAAGACAAACCCGTATCATGAACGATCATCAATAAACGTCAAATAATATCGGTATCCACTTCGAGTCGTGGTACTGAAGGGACCACATACATCGGTATGTATTAGGTCAATAATACCTTCGCATCTTGTAACCTTGTTACGGAAAGGCGTCCTAGTCATTTTACCTTGAATGCAATGTTTGCAGGTGGGCAAAGGTTGAACCTACAGAAAATCCAAAGGTCCATCCTTTATCAATCTATTGATCCTATCAACAGATAAATGACCGAACCTTTGATGCCAAATCTCATTCGAAAGATTTCCACCCTCCCTGGGATGTTTAGGGTTTTTATTATTAGTGGCAGTGACATTCATGATACATTTATACAGAAATACCATCCGCAATATATTTATCATAATGATTTATGACTAATTTATTACAGAAAAGGAATGAATATCTACTTCTAACAAGCTTAGATACAGATATCAAATTCCTTCTGACTTCAGGTACATAAAGACACTCTTTAAGTATTAGGACTCTACCACTAGATAATGATAGTCGACAAGTCCCGACGGCGACTGAAGCAACACTTGCATCAGATCCCATTTGGATGACCATCTCCCCTTCTTCCAGATTTCTAGTTTCCTGAAATAAATGCAACAAATTGCATACATGAACAGAAGCACCAGAATCTACAACCCAACTTCCTTCTCATCCAACGAAAAAGCTAGTTTCAATGATGAAAGTAGATTTAATACCTGTTGGGGCTTTACCTTTGTCTACTGACTTCAGGTATTCCGAGCAATTACGCCTCCAGTGCCCCGGCTTCTTGCAGTGGTGACAAACGTCAGATTTCTTCGACGCTATCAGTGTGGATGCATTAGAAGATGAGCCAACACCTTGACTCTTCTTCTTTCTCTTCTGGGTTGGCCCTTCCGAGAATCTTGCTTCTGACCGTGCTTCCCTCTGACCTATGCAACCATTGCATTGCCAGTGGGACCATCTTTCTTCGTTATGTCTTCTGCAGACTTTAATGCAGCAAGAAGTCCAACTTGTTCATGTGGAATGAAACCACGAAATTATTGAAAGACTTGGGCAAAGATAGCAGGAGAAATCAGCTTGATGTATGCATCCATGTTTGCCCCGAGAGTCTCCAGCTCAGACAAGTACCCAAACATTTTGAGTACATGTTCTCGAACTGAAGTTCCTTCCTGCATCTTGCAGCGAACGAGTTCTTTCATAATGATGTAACGCTGGGTGCGGTTAATGTCACCAAACATATCTTTCAGATTCTGCATTATTTCCTAGCATGTGCTCATCTCCACAGGTTGCATCTGAAGAACATTGGAGAGAGAACCCAGTATATAGCATCTAGCCAAGATATGATCTTCATCATACTTGTCATTGTATGCCTTTTCTTCCTTCGATTTAGGGCTTTCATGCTTGTCTTCTGTGAGCACATAACTTATGCGCTCAGCTGAGAGAACAAGTTCCAAATTACAGATCCAATCCGAGTAATTTGGACCGGTCAACTAGTTGACCTCCAGAAGCATGCTTAGTGGGTTCATGGACTTCATTTTCTGAAATTGAGAATGCACTATATTAGAATATATATAATCATATATTCAAATTTATGAGATTTGATTAGGTCATTTTAAATCAAATTATTCTTGCATTGTCAACTTTGAAAGTTCATTCCCTTAATCACTTTCAAAGCAAGAGATATACTTACCGCTATATCTCTAGCAAGAACTGGGATCTCCTCTTTATCTTTGTCACATCCAAATAATATGAGAATCGGAGACTCCAATAAAGAGAAGCGAGAACACATTCCACCTTGCAAGTCCAACGTGCATTTCCCAATTCGATCTTTAACACCCGGGCCCACCACCCCTAAGGTGATGTTGACCCGTTGTTAATTTAACCAACCATCAACATGAATAGTACTCGCTATGCACAATCCAATATCGCCCCAATAATATGAGGATCCGATATTGGGGTCACTATGCATACGGACTTACTCTTGCGAGAAGCAAAGAGCCTGATCCAGATGCGCTTGCATACAGGAGCTGTCACTTCGGACAAGCGTCTCCCACATGCAATCCCTGGCGACAGAACTCTTCGCCTTGACGGGAGATCATGGATGTCACTTATGTGATCCTCCACCTCATATTCAAATTTTAATTAAATATTATGAATCATATTCATATATTTAACTCTTCCAAGGGAAATACACATCTATTCATAATAGAGTGTTTTAAATTGGATGTAATTAACTTAATCACATTAAATTAATTTTCAATCCAATTCAATCAACAAACTTGGTTATTTTTACTTGAATACATATATGGTATTATCTCAAAGTACGTATTTATTCGAATTTTAAAAATTAGAAAAATACATCTTGATTTCTCCAACATTATCGAGTCCCTACCCGTGGTCATGGCCAGTACCGAAGAAAGTGGGACAGACTGCAACCGGTGCGACCCGCTACCCCGATGCTTCCCGACTAGACACCATATCCACCTCAGGAAGGATAATGCCAAATAGATCAATTTGTACTTGAGATGTTCATCGGTTCTTCAACTGGAATTATACCATATAGTAATAATCAAAATATTTTTTATTATAAGGAAATTTGCTGTACAAATTCCCAATCCTATTCAAGCATGAAGTTTGATAATTGTGTTTCCAATTATGATCTAGATCAAATCTAATCAATTTATTGGTTGAGGTCATGTCAATTAAGGAAATAATCATCATCAAATATTTCTCAAATATTTTCCATAATTATTTCATGAAATTAACAATTAATTTCACTAATTAACAATCACATGGTTCTTGATTAGGACTGTAATTTCAGCAGTGACCCCTACTTACTAAAATTAACATATCTCAATCAATTTATATCCAAATTAGACAAAATCAATTTTCAAAGATTGGTAATTTGATTTATGACAGAATATAAGTGATATTTCACGCATTTCGAGGAATAGAAACAGTAATTAACTCATCAATCATGTTAAGATTCGCAGTTCTCGCAACAATGAATACATATTCATTAAAACAACCATATCTCGAGCAAACAAAATACAAATTACGTAAACTCAGATCCTATGATTTCCTTATTTAATGGGGAACAAAATACATGTGATTAATTCGTATCTAAACAATTTAAACAAGGCCTAATTTATTCACTAAATAGATGTGTGAAAATCAAATGCGACAAAAATTTTCGCGACCTTAACGAACCCAAGTCGTCCTAGGTTTGCGGATCGTATCCAAAACCTTCAACCTGGATCTGATACCACTTGAAGGATATGGTATTATCCTCAAGAGCATCACAGAAGCGTGAGCATTGTATCGAATACGATGTAGAACGACTAGTCGTGCTAGTTGTTCTATGCAGAGGAATTTAAAAAATTTTCATGCGATGAAACCACATGATCCAAGACCGATTCTTGGATCGTTTCATATAGAACCACATAAAGTATAAAGTAATACCTCTTGAAGCGTGGTTGATCAAGTCTCTTCGAAAAGAGACCTCCTGTCTCAAGTCCAATCATCAGAAAAGACGCTTGCGAGCGCGGGGATGAACCGCGTGATCCTCGCAATCCAACAAGATGATCCAAGCACGGTGAACTCCTGATCTCATCGTACGAGATCGAACATCTTCTTCGTGAGTGTAGCACTCCAAGAAGATAGAGAATCGAAGAACGTCGAAGCGGCGGCGCGGTGGCGAGGGCGACGACGGCTTTCTCCTCTAGGGTATGGTGGATGGCCACCAAGGCGAGAGGGAGAGGGTTGACGTGTAGAATGAGATAAAGAGATGTGCTTCAAAAACATATATTTAGAGATCATGGTATTCCTCTCTATTTATAGGGATTTGGGATCCATGGATCTCAATCCATGGGACACATAAAATCAATGGGTGAGATAGATTTATGTTTAATCCAATGGTCAAGATTGTTGTTGGAAAAAACCAACAACTATTAATTTAATTTAGATAAAATATATTTGACAAATCAAATATAAATCAATCCTAAATTAAACCAATCAAATAAAGAGAGATTACCAACATGGAGATTGCATCCCCACGGATCATGGTGGACGGCCACCAATTTCCATATTGGTTATGGTGGCCGTCCACTTGATTGCAAGTGGGAGCAATCTCGTGAGATTTCATGAGATTGCATATCTCCATGGAAATCTCATTTATTTAATCCAACAATTTTTATTGTGATTTATTCTTCAAAAATAATTCATAATTTATTTTGAGAATATTGCAATATTGTTATTTGAAATATGTGAATCACATTCACAACCCAAAACAAAATATAATTTACATTTTCAATTAATTACACAATGTGTATCCTATACATATTAATAATTAATCAACAAATATAAATTATAATTAGCTCTCTCTAATGCATTATAAATAACATTTATAATATATTATGAATAATTGGATATTGATATCCACATTATTCTTATCCACAATAATTAAATCATATTTAATTATATTGGATAATTTCCACATACATCAAGATGATTAAATCACATTTAATCATCAATTCTTTAATGCTTAGATTTATGAAATTATTCTTGAACCCTTTCAAGAATAATGCGATTTCTCTGCAGATACTTGGAGATAAGGACAGGGCGATTGTATTGTTCCATGTATAGTGACTTGGATATTGAGATCACATCTCAAATCCAGATCTCATGGATCTCTCATAGATGCTTGATTAAATCAAGATCGTAAACCTAATCTTCTCGTTGCATCTGAATCTCATTCAGATCAATGTCCAGTGCATGGACTATTATTAGGTCACTTCTCTACTGAGAGGAGTCACTAAAATCCAAACCTGATTCATCACTCCCTCGAAATGGAAGCGTCATGGTTATACAACCGTTTATGATCACATCACCCTCAAGTACTCCCAACACCTGTACATCCTGCACACTGGAAGACCTATGATCATCCTGAAGATATAGATCACTTTTGCACTATCATCTTCAGGGTTTGATCACTAAGTTTCTTAATCTTGGTCATTTGGGAATTTGTATAGATCATATGCTTTCCCAAAGCATATATCTTACCTTCAAATTCATGTCATGCTTCCAAAGCATGACGACCATGCATGGAATTTGATCAGTCCCAATACCTCATGAGTGATCTCATGTCTCCCGGTTCACAAGTGAACCTGTATGATCCCTTTGAGAGATCGTATTACTTATATGTCCTTACATGCACACCAGCGCGTCGGTGTATAGACCTTGGTTAGGTCATCAACCTATTGGTCTACCAAATGTACACACTCAGACATATTGCAACACATCTGTCTCTGGTCAGAGGATGCATGCCTATGTTGTGACAACATTCAACATAGGTCTTTGGTTATCTCGATCCCGTTAAGTCAACTCATTGACTCAACTAATCTAACACCTCCGAATCACTATTCTTAGTCAGATATCAGCCAGATGAGAAAGGATTGCCATCTCCTACTCAGGCTAGAGATCATCACTTAAAAATCATTTGATGATGCTTAATGAGTCCTCTATCTAACTCCTTAGATATCGATGCAAGCATCGGCCTCTATGATTCAATCAATGAATCAATAGCTATATGATCATCAAGTTAGACATGGTACATAATGCTTATTGTACAGAGGGACCTTATAGTGCATTCATTAATTCAATCTCAGAAAGGGAGTGAAAAATAATCGATAACTTTTATTGATAATACCTTTCTTACAATAACATTTATTGCTGGAATGGTTCGCCTCGGGCTGACATTGCTAACAACGCCATGTCCTTATATTGGACCTCTCTATAGGGAACACTAGCACCCCTCGTGAGATGTGCCATTTTTGACTATATTTGTGATCATACTCTCATTGGTGGTGGTGCATCGACTAATATAATATCCTTCTCTTTGGTATAGTCTCCTTATCTTGGACATCTCAAGAAAAGTAGAATGATTTGTCAATTCGTTGATGGATCCATACAAGGGCCAAGGGATACTTTAGAAAATGTCATCATTCAGATCTAGAGCATGTGCTAAACCGTTGATTGTGTTGTATTGCCCATGGAGACCTCCACCTCGTCGAAGCAGTCTCCAATCATCTTGGGATGATCCTTTCCTGCCACTACAAGTGCCATTATTGATTATGGATATGGAGAGGTACTCTTTCGTTCTAGCAATGAGAGTGTCTTGATCATTGCACCCACCACGGACCGGAGACCTGTGCCTGATGGGAGTGTACCCGTGTCAGCTGACCCCAAGGACTATGACCTATCTGTTGATATCAGAGAGGTTTGTTTTATCATGGATGAGATTGAGACCCGAGAATTCCTCTTCAGAGAGGACGCCTCGAATAGCATAGACCTTGGAGTTTCCTCTTCCTGTGTATGGCAATGTGTTGATGATATCGTGACATTTACACCATAGACACCTTCGTGCAGAGGGCACATTTAGGAGAGACTTTATAGGAGAGACTTGACCTCACTAATTCCATTGATGAGTTCGTGCCTTTTCATTTTGAGATTTTCGAGACATCCCAGGCCAAACATGACCACACTACTTCCACTGACCAGTTCATGCCTTTTCGCTTTGAATATGTTGAGTATCTATACTAAGTCGATCCTGATCGGTTTAAGTCATATGATGACCCCGATATCGACTTGCACCTTGTTACATACATTCCTTAGCGGTCACACAAGAAGGTATGCTTTCTACCTTCTTGAGCTTTATATATTCTCCAATTTGTATATACTCTTTTATTTATTTACTTCCATCTACCATTTCACTCATACACCTCATACCAAGCGTTTGCCTTACTTAGGATGTACTTTCTCCTAAGTATGAGGGGGGGTGGACGAGTCGAGTGTTCTATCTTCATTATGTTTCATCACTCCCATTGTTGCCTACACTTAGGGCTCTTTTACTCTAAGTATTAGAGGAGTGATGAATACATTCCCCCAATGTATTTTTTCCTTTTTATTGATTTTGATTGGTCCCCTCAATTGTCTCATCTCCTATTTATATTTCTATCTATACTTAGGTATTTTTTATATACTTACATGGGGAGACAAAATGAGTTGTGATCTATTCATTCCCACCCTAGACCCTCCCTGCATGTAGAATACAGTCTTATATACTTAGGATTGATTAATCCTAGTGTAGGGGGATGGTTGACTTCTCATTCTTCAGGCTATTCTATATTCAGTACGAGTTATTCCTTCACATTTTCTCTCTGATCTATGAGTACATAGCTCAAGGTAAGTATAGGGGGTCATATATACATTGTATATACTCGAGTCATAACTCATACTTTCATATTTTCAAATAATATTGTTAAATAATAAATTTAAAAACATACATCCAATTCCTTGTATATACTTATTAATAAAAAATCGGTTAAATATATTTTGTAAAATATTTTCAACCTTTGTAAAAATGTTTTGATTGTAAAAAAATCTTTTCTTTATGTTAATAAAATATTTTGAATATATATTTGCAAATGATTTGGAAAATGATTGCAAAAATAATTTGAAAAATCTATACATACCATTTGAAAAATCTTTGCAAAATGATGTTCAAAATTTGGTGAATGTTTGCAATATTTATTTGTCAAAATTATTTTTCAAAATGAAGTCTTCAAATATTTATAACAAAAATCTTTCAAATTCTTTTGAGAACCATGTACGTGATTCAAGTAAATAAAACTCTTTACAAACTCGGTACATAAACTTATGAATAACTGACTTGTGTAAATTCTTGAATCTTAATTATTGTAAATAACAAGATGCACTTCCGTGTAAACATCTTCGCATATTTCTTTTTCTAACTCTTTTGTTTTGTAAAATCCCTAAAAACTTGTAAAACAAAAAACCTATAAGAATTTGTAAAATGTTTTCAAAATTGCATAAAAATTGCAAAACCTTTCACAACTCCATAAAACGTTAAAACCTAGAATATTACATCACAAAAATATTTTCTACATTGTGCACAGTGTTTGCATTTTTCAGATTGATAATGATAATTGAAATAGTCTAAGTAAAATCTGAAGATTGGAGCTTGGTTGGACCTTCATCCACTTAATCATAGGAACCTTATAGGAATTGGAATTGAGGCACTTCAAATCTATTAGAGTGAATTCTTTTAGAAGACAAGACTTCGTTTAGTGTTGTCTTGACTGCCTAAGTAGAATATTTTAGAAGACATGTGTGACTCTTGTTGAAGTGACCTAACTTACACAGTCGTACCTTACATTGTGCTCAACTCAATTGAATTGGTAGAGGGCTGGATTTGTCAACATGAGACACAAGCCAGTAGAAACATCAGAAGTCACACATTTGTGGCCATTGTACCCCAACCCGATCTAGTAACCATGAGGTCTAATGATAGAAGTTGTGGGTTGCAATAATGCTTCAAAAGAGGGATATTCTACTGGCTTAAGAGGAACAAGTCCATATGTAAATGCTGTTGTACATAGTATTAAAAAAACTCCAAAAAAATATAGACTGGCAGAAGTCAAAAAAAATCAGTTCCCATCAAAGAATGTATATAGTCAATAAGCAAGCTTGAGCTTCAAAGTCAATATGTATGTGAGCCTACAGTAGGATGACTTGGCTACACTGGTCAAGCATCCTAGGATTGGTAGCTACACTAGCTACTGTCCATTCTTCTCCACATCCTCTTCTTAAGCTGGTTGTACTTAAACTTAAAAGGGAATACCCCGCTTCTAGAAGAAAGAGTTATTGGATTTGGGATTTAAGGCCACCATGTTGGAGAAGACTGACTTTTATCGCTTCAACTGAGAGGATCTATATATCTCATACATTATACAAGATAAACTTACAGTTATAAGGGATTGTGTATGACATTGAATTGTTCTGACCTGGCTTTTGAGGATCCTTGGCAGAGTTTTGTGACTCTCAAAGGCTGTTGTGTTCCAGGTCCACTTCCCAAAAAAGGATCCAACATAACTAAAAATCCAAAGGTCCGATTGACCTCCAAGCTTTGATATTATGAAGAGAAACCCAAAAGTTAATCAATCCGAGTTATTTCTTTTACTTTTATTTATTTTCTTTTCTACGCTTACATGAATAAGTGTTTGCTAGGGACTAGCAAAGTCAAGTATAGGGGGTGATGAATCTGCATTTCATCACCTTTATTCTTTCATTTTGCCTTAAATCCCTAGATAAATGCATGTATATAACATTAATTTGACAAAATAAACACCTGTTAATTTGTACAAAATCTTGTATAAAATATTGTATATTTATTGTATTTAAGTCCAAAATAAAAGAATAAAGGAAGAAAAGAAAAATAAATGAAATAACAAAGGTATTGAATGATCAGAAACACCAAGACTAAGTCAAGCATTAACTTGGTCGGCAAGGAATAAAGTATGTGTAGATAAGGGTCAAAAGCATCAATACAAACCCAAATTTATTTCGCCCAATAATTAAGTTTTGAATTTCAAAAACCTGTATCTTCTCCATATGAATCAAAATTCATCAAAATAATCTTTAATTGTATATAAATTTTAGTTAGCTATTTAATGAAGGTGGTTTCCATTAATTTGGAGTTAAGATGCAAAAGTTAGGTTTTGTATCTTTATTGTACATTATACCTAAATAAAATATTCATTGTATTTATTCTTTATGATTTTCATGATTTCTTATTTTTATAATTTTTTAAATATTATAATAACACATGTACATAAATAGAATAAAATAAAATCATTAAAATACAATACATAGATGAATTATACATATGCACACCTATATAATAAATATACATATTTTTTTAAATGTACAAATTACTTCAGAAAAATAAAATAAAAATATATTTTATGTATGTAAATAAGTTACTAATATTATATATATAATAATAATAAAATCTAAAATACAAAAAAATAAAATAAATATCGTATAGGTAAATATACATATATTTATACATGTAAATATTAACCTATAATAAATGACCTTGGAAAATAAATAAAAATAGACATAAAATACTACAAAAAATAAACATTTTTATAACAAAAAATTAGGTAATTCATTTATTAAATTTTTCATAATTTAGAATTACTTTCGATTATCTTTTTCCCTTATTGGTCCATGTGGATCAACTAGGGTCTTTCTTGTGTTGACCTTGGGTCAACTGTATGCTCCAGCTTCTGACTTGTGTCAGAAGTCACGAGGTAGCCATATTCTCCCCTTATTCACACCTCCACCATGTCCCCTTCACCCTCGAGACCACCACTATCCCATAGCATCATAATCCATGATTCACGTTGACTTATCTTCACCATCATCCCACTCCCAATCCAACGTAATCCATCCTCGAACCCCTCCCGTTCATCAGCCTATAATTTCCACCCTTCTTCGGATTTTTGCGCTTGGTTTGCTTTTTATCTGGTCTTATGCCCTCGAAGCACCTTGTGGTGACGCTACTCATGATAGGAGCTGAGTGCCATGCTTCACAGTGAGGAGGAATGGCGTAGGAAGCGCTTCCTAGCCATCATCGGAGCTCCACTCCTGACGGTTCCATCTCCTTGACTGTCAGCCAACTTGAGGTTTCTTTCATCCTTTTTAGGTAATATTTATGTTTGTCGTCCCATTATGCATATATTTGGTGCTTTTGTTCCTCGTTTTAGTATAGATCAAGGTTGATCTAGTTCCCCGGAGTTTTAAAAGCTCCGACCATCACGCCTCATCGTGCATCCATGTTTTGACCACCCTATTCACCTCACTACCTCGCCCCTTCATTTCTCCATTTATCTCCCCTCACCAACCACTCAGATCCACCGTAGATCTGGAGATTTAAGTCTAACTCCATCACCCTTAGTTGGATTTTACCACCCTCGTCATTTCACCTTCGACCTTCACCAATAAAGGCCCAAATAGCCTCACCAAGTCTTTGTCTTTGATTCTCTATAGGTCGTCTGTCTCAAGGAGCCCATTGGAGGGTTGATCAAAGCAATAACATTTCTCAGGTCTCCTTTAGAACCCTTGAGCTCCAGGGCCCAATCAGAGGGCTCCAAATATATTGGAAGGCTCTAGAAGGTGCGGAGCAGTAGCAGGAGCATGTAGAGCCATTCAGTTGGGCTCCAGATGGTCGGAGACAAGAGATTCATCCGATCTAAGCTCGCCAAGGAAGAGTTCTTCGTCATCTCTTCTTAATCCATCCTGTGTCGTTCAAATAAGAACATAGCTCCATCGGGAGCAGGTGTCATCAGATCAGGGCAAGATATGACCATTGATCTCATCTGGAGATATAATCCCAAGCATCCTCGACGAAGCACCATTACACTGTGGGAAGATGCCACATGTCCAAGTTAAAAATCTCGAGACATCTGATCGTGCGTCCTTTTGGGGGGCAATTGTCTAAATACCCCTACTCTTTTATTTTATATTGTTATCTAAACTCATTATATATTTTTCTGTAAAAATTGTAAGGAGACCCTTACACTTTTGTGATAATAATTTTAGGTCCTTATCAGCACAGCTCACGTGGCCCACTACGTGAATAGGGAATTTTGGTTTTTGTAATTATTATTTAATATCAAAAATTCAAATTTCAGTTCTAAAGTCTTGGGAAATTTGCATGTTACCCTCTACCTTATATTTTAACTATAAATATGCCCCTACCAGCTTGATTTAATTTTAATTTTGTATTCTTTTTTATTAAAAGTATCTCCCGTGATCTAAAACATTTGCAAAAAAGGTATAAGTGCATGATTGGTTGATTATTGATGCTATTATTTTTAATACCATTTTTCATGCATTTAATATTTATTAAAAATCATTTAGAGTTACTTTATTCCCCAACTACCTTTGAAAATAAAAAAAATATAAAACCATGATTTAAAATTCAAAAAAAAATACTTATTATTTATTATAGTTTTCTAGCTATAGACCAAAAATCACAAAAAAATAGTAAAAAGAACCCAAAAAATTAGCAAACCCTTGCTAACCCTAAAAAAATGTAAAATATTTATGAAAACTCAAAAATATTAGTTTTTTCCTATATATCATTATCTACATACATAAATTAGTTTTAAAAATTGTTGAACCTATTCAGTATTTTTAAATCTCAAAACATCTCACCTTAATTATTAAGTTCATGATTTTGTATATTTTCGACTTTAAATAACTAAAAATTAGCAAAATCTTCTAAAAAATCTTAAGAATAAAAGAATATTTTAATAATAAAAAATATTTTATTATATGATTTTACTCATTTTTATCGATATATTATACCCTATTTAATCTATATATACCTATATAGTATTATATATAGCATATATACATTACTATTCTTATAAATACCCTAAATAGATTTTAAACCCTTAAAAAATAAAAAGGATTATCGTTTAGGTATCTTTCTGATTTTTGTATATTTATTATATATTCTTAAGTGCTGGTAAAGAAAAGGAGGGTTCCTAAGATCACTAGAACTAGATGGTGGAATCTTCCACTGAATCAATCGAGCTTAAGGGAGAAGGATTTAGAGGACTTATCTTGGTATTGTAGCAGAAGTGCAAATGAGATGTGGGAGGAAATAGCTCTTGTATCTGAAAGGTAGCCAAAGAGATGCTAGGTGAGTCAAAGGAGGAGCTCCAAGTCAAAAGGAGGCATGGTGGTGGAGTGAAGTGGTGTAAGAGAAGCTAAAAATTAAAAGAGCATGCTTTAAATCTATGTTTAAGGATAGAACGGAGGAAACTGTCACAAACTACAAATTAGCGAAGAAGGAAGCAAAGAAGGATGTAAGTGAAGCTAAGTCAAAAGCTTATGAAGTTTTGTATAAAACTCTTGACTCTAAGGAGGGGCAGAAGGATATATTCAGGTTGACAAAAGCAAGAGATAGAAAGACCAAAGACCTTTCTCAAGTGAGATGTATTAAGGATGAGGATGGTCGCGTGCTCGTTACCTAGAAGCATATAGTGTTAGCAATGTGAGCCCCGGGCGAACCATTTCTACAATAAATGTTATTGTAATGAATAAATTATCAATGAAAATTATTGATTGTTTTTCACTCCCCTTTCTGAGATTAATGAATGAATGCACTATAGGGTCCCTCTGTACAATAAGGGTTATGTACCATGGCCAACTTGATGATCATACAGCTGTTGATTCATTGGATGGATCATAGAGGCTGATGCTTGGATGAATATCTAAGGAGTTAGATAGAGGACTCATCAAGCATCATCAAATGATCATTAAAGTGATGATCTCCAGTCTGAGTAGGAGATGGCAATCCTATCTCTTATGACTGATATCTGACTGACCTCTTGATGCAGGTCCTCTGCATGGGAATAATGATTCAGAGGTGTCAGGTTAGTCAAGTCAATGGGTTGACTTGACGAGATCGAGATAACCAAAGACCTACGTTGAATACTGTCACAACATAGGCATGCATCCTCTGACTAGAGACAGATGTATTGCTATATGTCTGAGTATGTACATTTGGCAGACCAATAGGTTGATGACCTAATCAAGGTCTATATACCGGCGAGCTGGTGTGCATGTAAGGACATATGAGTAATACGATCTCTCAAAGGGATCATACAGGTTCACTTGTGAACCGGGAGACATGAGCTCACTCATGAGGTATTGGGACTGAACAAATTCCATGCATGGTCGTCGTGCTTTGGAAGCATGACATGAATTTGAAGGCAAGATATATGTTTTGTGAAAGCATATGATCTATACCAAATCCCGATGACCAAGATTGAGAAACTTAATGATCTAACCCTGAAGATGACAATGTAAAAGTGATCTTTATCTTCAGGATGATCATGAGTCTTCCAGTATGTAGGATGTTCAGGTATTAGGAATACCTTGAAGGGTGATTTGATCATATACGATTGTATAACCATGACGCTTCCATTCCGAGGGAGTGATGAAACAGGTTTGGATTTTAGTGACTCCTCTCATTAGAGAAGTGACCTAATCTTAGTCCATGAACTGGACATTGATCTGAATGAGATTCAGATGCAATGAGAAGATTAAGTCTACGGTCTTGATTTGATCAAGCATCGGTGGGAGGTCCATAGGATCTGGATTTGAGATACGATCTCAACATCCAAGTCACTATACGTGGAACAATACAATCGCCCTGTCCTTATCTCCAAGTATCTAAGGAGAAATAGCATTGTTCTTAAATGGTTTAAGAACAATTCCATAAGATCTAAGCAAAGAGAATTTGATAATTAAAAGTGTTTTAATTATCATGATGTATGAGAAATTATCCAATATGATTAAATGTGATTTAATAAGTTTGGATAAGAATAATGTGGATAGAGATATCCAATTATTCATGATATATTATAAATGTGATTTATAATGTATTAGAGAGAGTTAATTATAATTTATATGTGTTGATTAATTATGATGTGTATTGGATACACATTGTGTAATTAATTAACAATATAAAATTACATGTTGTTTTGGGTTGTGAATATGATTCACAATTTTTCCATGGCAAGATTGCAATATTCTCAAAGATAATTGTGAATTATTTTTTGAGAAATAAAACCCAAATAATTTTGTTGCAAATAAATAAGAGAGATTACATGGAGATATGCAATCTCATGGAGATTGCAATCTCCATGCAAGCCATGGACGGCACACCACTCCTAATTGGAGTGGGTGTGCGCCTACATGGAAGGCACATGGAGATGAAATCTCCATGTGTCTTCTCTCCTTATTTGTTGGGTTGATTTAGGAATGAATTATATTTGATTTTATCAAATATATTTTGACCTAAATTTGTTGCTTTTGACAACAACAATCTTAGCCATTGGATGAACATAAATCAATCTCATCCATTGATTCTATGTGTCCCATGGATTGAGATCCATGGATCCCAAAACCCTATAAATAGAGAGGCATACTTGGCTCTCTCTTTACACATGCTATTGTAGCACAAACTCTCTCTCTCTTTCTCATATACACGACAGCCCTTCTCTCCCTCTCTTCTTGGTGGCCGTCCACCTTGGTGGAGAGAAACGTCGACGCCCGCGCCATCGTGCTGCCGCTTCGACTCTCTGCGGTTCTTTGTCTTCTTGGAGTGCTTCACTCACGAAGGAGACGCTTGATCTCGTGCGACGAGATCAGGAGCAACCGCGCTTGGATCATCTTGGATTGCGAGGACACCGCGACTCATCTCCGCGCTCGCAAGCCGTTACTCCGACGATCGGACTTGAGACAGGAGGTCTCTTTTCGTAGAGACTCGATCAACCATGCTTCAAGAGGTATTGCATTATACTTGCTGTGGTTATAGATGAAACGATTTGAGAATGGTTCTCGGATCATGTGGTTTCATCGGTTTAAAAATTTTTTAAATTCCGCTGCTCCGAACAACTAGTACGACTAGTCGTTCTTCGTCGTATCCGATACGACGATCACGCTTCCATGATGCGCTTGAGGATTTCTCCATATCCTTCAAGTGGTATCAGAGCCTTAGGTCGACGGTTTCGAATATGATTCGAAAAACCGAGGACGACTTGGGTTCGTTTAGGTCGCGAAAGTTTTCATCGCATTTGATTTCGCAGATCTGTTTAGTAAATAAATTCGGCACTGTTTAAATTGTTTAAACACGAATTTAAAACTTGGATTTTGTTCCCCATTAAATAAGGAAACCATAGGAACTGAGTTTGCGTAAATCGGATTTCGTATGCTCTAGTTATGGTTGTTTTAATGGACATGTATGCACTGTTGCGGGAACAATAGATTTTAACATGATTAAAGAGTTAATTACTGTTATCATATGCCTCGAAATGCGTGCAAATCCACTTAGGTTCTGTTGTAAATCAAGTTAGCAATCTATGAAACTTGAGTTTGCTTAATTTGGATTTAAATTGATTGAGATATGCCAATTTTAGTGAATAGGGGTCTATACTGAAATTGCATTCCTAATCTAGAACCAAGTGATTGTCAATTAGAGAAATTAAATTGTTAATTTCGTGAAATAATCTTGAATAATATTTGTGAAATATTGAGACATGATTATTTGCCTAATTGACATGGCCCCAACCAATTAATTGATTAAGATGTGATCTAAATCATAAATTGGAAACAACAATCTTCAAACTTGATGCTTGAATAGGATTTGGGAATTTGTCTAGCAAATTTCCTTATAATCAAAAATGTTTTGATTATTACTATATGGTACAATTTCGGTTGAAAAACCGATGATAATCTCAAGTACAAATTAATCAATTTGGCATTATCCTTTCCCGAGGCGGATATGGTGCCTAGTCGGAGAGCATTGGGGTTGCGGGTTGCAACGTATGTGGTCCGTCCCACTCTCGTCGGTACTGGCCATGACAGCGGGTAGGGCCGGGATAATGTCCGAGGGATTAAGATGTATTTTTTTCCTAATTATTAAAATTCGAATTAATACGTATTTTGAGATATTACCATATATGTATTCAAGTAAAATAATCAAGTTTGATTGATTGAATTGGATTGATAATTAATTTAATATGATTAAATTGATTATGTCCAATTGAAATACTCTAATATGATTAGAGTTATTAATTCCCTTGGAAGAATTAATTATGTGAATGTGATTCACGATAATTAATTAAAATTTGAATATGAAGATGGAGGATCACATAAGTGACATCCATGGTCTCCCGTCAAGGCGAAGAGTTTCGTCGCCAGGGATTGCATATGGGAGACGCCTGTCCGAAGTGACAGCTCCCTTGTGCAAGCGCATCTGGATCGGGCTCTTTGCTTCTCGAAAGAGTAAGGCCGTATGCGTAGTGACCCCAATATCGGATCCTCATATTATTGGGGCGATATTGGATTGCGCATAGCGAGTACTATTCCTGTTGACGGTTGATTCAATTAACAACGGGTCAACATCGCCTTAGGGGTGGTGGGCTCGGGTGTTAAAGACCGAATTGGGAAATTGCAAGTTGGACTTGAAAATTGGAATGAGTTCCTGCTTTTCTTTATTGGAGTCACAGATTCTCATATTATTGGGATGTGACAATGATAAAGAGGAGATCCCAATTCTTGCTAGAGATATAGCGGTAAGTATATCTCTTACTTTGAAAGTGATTAAGGGAATGAACTTTCAAAGTCGACAATGCAAGAATAATTTGATTTAAAATACCTTAATCAAATATCATAAATTTGAATATATATTTCTATATTCTAATATAGTGCATTCTTAATTTCAGAAAATGAAGTCTTTGAACCCACTTAGTAGGCTTCTTGAGGTCAACCAATTGACCGGCCCAAATTACTCGATTGGATCCGAAATTTGGAACTTGTTCTCTCTGCTGAGCGCATTAGTTATGTGCTATCCGAGGACAAGCTTGAGAACCCTAAGTCCAAGGAAGAAAAAGCATTTAATGACAAGTATGATGAAGATCATGTCTTGGCTAGGTGCTATATCCTAGGTTCTCTCTCCAATGTTCTGCAGAAGCAACATGTGGAGATGAATACCTGTCAGGATATAATGCAGAATCTTAAGGATATGTTTGGTGACATTAACCGCACTCAGCGGTACAATGTTATGAAAGACCTCATTCGCTGTAGAATGCAGGAAGGGACTTCGGTCCGTGAACATGTACTCAAAATGTTTGGGTACCTGTCGGAGCTGGAGACTCTTGGGGCATCGATGGATGCAGACATGCAAGCTGATTTCATTCTGATGTCATTGCCCAAGTCTTTTAATAACTTTGTAGTGTCATTCCACATGAACAAGTTGGAATTGACAAGTGCTGCTCTCCTTGCTGCATTGAAGTCCGCAGAGGACGTAATGAAGAAGGATGGTCCCAGTGGCAGTGCAATGGTTGCACAGGTCAAAGGGAAGCGCGGTCGGAAGCATGGTTCTCGGAAGGGCCCGGCCCAGAAGAAAAAGAAGAAGGGACAAAGTGTTGGCTCTTCTTCCAGTGCATCCACTCTCATGGCGTCGAAGAAAAACCGATGTCTGTCATCACTGCAAGAAGCCGGGGCACTGGAAGCGTAACTGCCCAGATTACCTGAAGTCCTCAGATAAAGGTAAAGCCCCAGCAGGTATGAAATCTACTTTCATCATTGAAACTAGCTTTCTCGTTGGACGAGAAGGAAGTTGGGTTGTAGATTCTGGTGCTTCTGTTCATGTATGCAATTTGTTGCATTTGTTTCAGGAAACTAGGAATCTTGAGGAAGGGGAGATAGTCATCCAGATGGGATCTGATGCAAGTGTTGCAGCAGTAGCCGTCGGGACTTGTAGACTATCATTATCTAGTGGAAGAGTCCTTATACTTAAAGAATGTCTTTATGTACCTTGAAGTCAGAAGGAACTTGATATCTGTATCTAAGCTTGTTAGAAGCGGATATACTTTCCCTTTTCTGTAATAAATTAGTCATAAGTCATTATGATAAATATATTGCGGATGGTGTTTTGACTTCTGGTGGACTCTATGAATTGTGCATTGATAAATGTATTATGAATGTGACAACCACTAATAAAAACCCTAAAAGATCCAGAGAGGATAAAAATATCTCAAATGATATATGGCATCAAAGGCTTGGTCATTTGTCTGTTGATAGGATCAATAGATTGATAAAGGATGGACCTCTAGATTTTCTACAGGTTCAACCTTTGCCCACTTGCAACATTGCATACGGGCAAAATGACTAGGACGCCTTTCCGTAACAAGGTACGAGATGCGAAGGTATTATTGACCTAATACATACCGATGTATGTGGTCCCTTCAGTACCGCGACTCGAAATGGATACCGATATTATTTGACGTTTATCGATGACCATTCGCGATACGGGTTTATCTTCCTACTACGTCATAAGTCTGAAACCTTTGAAAAGTTCAAAGAATTCAAGGCTTTGGTTGAGAACCAAACCGATAGGAAGATTAAACGGATTCGATCTGATCGAGGTGGCGAGTACCTATCAGATGAATTCAAGGAATACCTTAAGGAGAATGGAATTGTTTCCAATCTCACTCCTCCTGGAACTCCCCAACTAAATGGTGTTGCTGAAAGACGCAACAGGACCATCATGGACATGGTCCGATCAATGATGAATAAAGCAAATTTACCTCTTAGTTTCTGGGGATATGCAGTAGAGACTGCAATATATATCCTGAATAAGATTCCTAGCAAATCTGTGCCTAAGACTCCTCATGAGCTATGGTATGGAACCAAACCTAGTGTTAATCACTTGAGGGTTTGGGGTTGCTTGGTCTATGCGAAGAACGTAGACGCAAGTAAGCTAGAATCTCGCTCTCGTGAGTGCTACTTCATTGGGTATGTTAAAGATGGTATTGGATACCAACTTTATGACCCTGAGACCCAAAAGGTTTTTGTTTCTAGAGATTGTGAAGTTTTTGGAGAATGATTTCCATAAAGGTCAAGACAACAATAAAGTAGAGAATTCTTTGAATCCCCTGAGGATTCTGAACTTCCTAGACCAGAAACGGAAGAGATAAATAAAGATGAAACACCCATACCTCTTCGGAGGAGTTCGAGGGTGGTTGCACCACCTGAAAGGTATGGATTCCATGTGTCAGGTGAAACTGACATTGATCCTACTTCATTTGATGAAGCACTCGCGGATCAAGACATGGATAGATGGATGCTAGCAATGAAGTCAGAAATTGACTCCATGCATAAGAATGGTGTATGGACCCTAGAGGATCCACCTAAAGGGGTAAAACCCATTGGGTGTAAATGGATCTTCAAGAGAAAGAGGGGACCTGATGGGAAAGTAGAGACTTCAAAGCACGGCTCGTGGCCAAGGGCTACACACAGAGAGAAGGCATCGACTACGATGAGACATTCTCTCCTGTGGCTATGCTTAAATCACATCCGGACATTGCTAGCTATAGCTGCATATCTTGACTACGACATCTGGCAGATGGACGTCAAGACTGGCTTTCCTCAATGGATACCTCGAGGAGGATATCTACATGGAGCAGCCCCAGGGCTTCATGACTGAGGATGGTAAAGTATGCAAGCTGAAGAAATCCATCTATGGGCTCAAGCAAGCTTCTCGTAGTTGAAACATCAGATTTGACGAAACCATAAAGAGTTATGATTTTGTGCAGAATCCTGATGAACCTTGTGTATACAAGAAGCTTAGGGGGAGCGCTGTTGTGTTCATCGTGCTTTATGTAGATGACATCCTTATCATTGGGAATGATACATGGATGATGACCAGTGTAAAGATTTGGCTATCCCATACCTTTGAGATGAAAGATCTTGGAGAAGCCTCTTATATCTTAGGCCTGAAGCTGTTCAGAAACCGAGAAAAGAGGATTTTGGGATTGTCACAACATGGATACATTAAGAAGATTCTTGAACGATTCCGTATGGATAGTTCAAAGAAAGGATTCCTACCCTTAAGACATGGTATCCACCTGTCTAAAGGAATGGCTCCTCAAAGTGTTGAGGAAAAGAAGGCCATGGCTGGATGTCCTTATGCATCAGCCGTAGGAAGCTTAATGTATGCCATGATGTGCACTAGGCCAGATATCTGCCATGCAGTGGGAGTGGTAAGTCGTTACCAATCCTGCTATGGAGAACAACACTGGAATGCAGTAAAGAACATATTCAAATATCTAAGACGGACGCAAGATTACATCTTGGTCTATGGAGATGGTGATCTCCAAGTCTTGGGATATACAGATTCTGACTTCCAATCGGATGTAGATGATCGAAAGTCGACATCGGGGTTCGTGTTCTTGTTGAATGGTGGTGCTGTGAGCTGGAGAAGCAAGAAGCAGGACACTACTGCAGATTCAACAACGGAAGCCGAATACATTGCCGCATCGGATGCTGCGAAGGAGGCGGTGTGGTTGCGCAAGTTCGTGCTGGAGCTTGGCGTAGTTTCCTCTGATACTCCCATCCCGTTACTCTGCGATAACACGGGAGCCATTGCCCAAGCAAAGGAACCCAGATGGCATCAAAAGAGCAAGCACGTGGAAAGGAAATACCACATCATTCGGGAGATACAAAAGCGTGGTGACATCATCATCACCAAGGTGGCCTCTGCCGACAACGTTGCTGATCCTCTTACCAAACCTCTGACACAGAAGGTTTTTGACCAGCATGTAATGAGTATGGGTTTAAAGATTGTACCTGAATGGTTCTGAGGGCTAGTGGGAGATTGTTAGCAATGTGAGCCCCGGGCGAACCATTTCTACAATAAATGTTATTGTAATGAATAAATTATCAATGAAAATTATTGATTGTTTTTCACTCCCCTTTCTGAGATTAATGAATGAATGCACTATAGGGTCCCTCTGTACAATAAGGGTTATGTACCATGGCCAACTTGATGATCATACAGCTGTTGATTCATTGGATGGATCATAGAGGCTGATGCTTGGATGAATATCTAAGGAGTTAGATAGAGGACTCATCAAGCAACATCAAATGATCATTAAAGTGATGATCTCCAGTCTGAGTAGGAGATGGCAATCCTATCTCTTATGACTGATATCTGACTGACCTCTTGATGCAGGTCCTCTGCATGGGAATAGTGATTCAGAGGTGTCAGGTTAGTCAAGTCAATGGGTTGACTTGACGAGATCGAGATAACCAAAGACCTACGTTGAATACTGTCACAACATAGGCATGCATCCTCTGACTAGAGACAGATGTATTGCTATATGTCTGAGTATGTACATTTGGCAGACCAATAGGTTGATGACCTAATCAAGGTCTATATACCGGCGAGCTGGTGTGCATGTAAGGACATATGAGTAATACGATCTCTCAAAGGGATCATACAGGTTCACTTGTGAACCGGGAGACATGAGCTCACTCATGAGGTATTGGGACTGAACAAATTCCATGAATGGTCGTCGTGCTTTGGAAGCATGACATGAATTTGAAGGCAAGATATATGTTTTGTGAAAGCATATGATCTATACCAAATCCCGATGACCAAGATTGAGAAACTTAATGATCTAACCCTGAAGATGACAGTGTAAAAGTGATCTTTATCTTCAGGATGATCATGAGTCTTCCAGTATGTAGGATGTGCAGGTATTAGGAATACCTGAAGGGTGATTTGATCATATACGATTGTATAACCATGACGCTTCCATTCCGAGGGAGTGATGAAACAGGTTTGGATTTTAGTGACTCCTCTCATTAGAGAAGTGACCTAATCTTAGTCCATGAACTGGACATTGATCTGAATGAGATTCAGATGCAATGAGAAGATTAAGTCTACGGTCTTGATTTGATCAAGCATCAGTGGGAGGTCCATAGGATCTGGATTTGAGATACGATCTCAACATCCAAGTCACTATACGTGGAACAATACAATCGCCCTGTCCTTATCTCCAAGTATCTAAGGAGAAATAGCATTGTTCTTAAATGGTTTAAGAACAATTCCATAAGATCTAAGCAAAGAGAATTTGATAATTAAAAGTGTTTTAATTATCATGATGTATGAGAAATTATCCAATATGATTAAATGTGATTTAATAAGTTTGGATAAGAATAATGTGGATAGAGATATCCAATTATTCATGATATATTATAAATGTGATTTATAATGTATTAGAGAGAGTTAATTATAATTTATATGTGTTGATTAATTATGATGTGTATTGGATACACATTGTGTAATTAATTAACAATATAAAATTACATGTTGTTTTGGGTTGTGAATATGATTCACAATTTTTCCATGGCAAGATTGCAATATTCTCAAAGATAATTGTGAATTATTTTTTGAGAAATAAAACCCAAATAATTTTGTTGCAAATAAATAAGAGAGATTACATGGAGATATGCAATCTCATGGAGATTGCAATCTCCATGCAAGCCATGGACGGCACACCACTCCTAATTGGAGTGGGTGTGCGCCTACATGGAAGGCACATGGAGATGAAATCTCCATGTGTCTTCTCTCCTTATTTGTTGGGTTGATTTAGGAATGAATTATATTTGATTTTATCAAATATATCTTGACCTAAATTTGTTGCTTTTGACAACAACAATCTTAGCCATTGGATGAACATAAATCAATCTCATCCATTGATTCTATGTGTCCCATGGATTGAGATCCATGGATCCCAAAACCCTATAAATAGAGAGGCATACTTGGCTCTCTCTTTACACATGCTATTGTAGCACAAACTCTCTCTCTCTTTCTCATATACACGACAGCCCTTCTCTCCCTCTCTTCTTGGTGGTCGTCCACCTTGGTGGAGAGAAACGTCGACGCCCGCGCCATCGTGCTGCCGCTTCGACTCTCTGCGGTTCTTTGTCTTCTTGGAGTGCTTCACTCACGAAGGAGACGCTTGATCTCGTGCGACGAGATCAGGAGCAACCGCGCTTGGATCATCTTGGATTGCGAGGACACCGCGACTCATCTCCGCGCTCGCAAGCCGTTACTCCGATGATCGGACTTGAGACAGGAGGTCTCTTTTCGTAGAGACTCGATCAACCACGCTTCAAGAGGTATTGCATTATACTTGATGTGGTTATAGATGAAACGATTTGAGAATGGTTCTCGGATCATGTGGTTTCATCGGTTTAAAAATTTTTTAAATTCCGCTGCTCCGAACAACTAGTACGACTAGTCGTTCTTCGTCGTATCCGATACGACGATCACGCTTCCGTGATGCGCTTGAGGATTTCTCCATATCCTTCATATAGAGACTAGATGGGAGCAATACTTCTATAAACTTTTCATTGGGGAAGGAAATATAGAGATCACTTTGGGTGATCTAGCTAGTAGTGAAAGTTACTTGAATCGTGTAAGTTATAGACGGATACAAAGAAGGGAAGTAGAGGAGGCTTTGAAGGTTATGAGACCTGGGAAAGGTGTAGGACCGGATGACATCATGGTAGAAGTATGGAGAGTTTTAGGTGAGTGTGGTTTGACTTGACTTACAAATTTATTCAATATTATTTGGCAAACCAAGAAAATGCCCGAAGATTGGAGGAGGAGTATCGTGGTGCCTCTTTATAAGAATAAAGGAGACATTCACCATTGTTCAAATTACAGAGGTATCAAGTTAATGAGTCACACTATGAAAATTTGGGAATGTGTGATCGAAAGAAGGTTGAGGAAAGTTTCCAACATAAGAGAAAACCAATTCGGATTCATGTTGGGTCGCTCAACTATTGAAGCCATCCATTTGTTGAGGAGAACAATGGAGATTTATATAGTAAAAAGGGAGAACCTCCATATGATCTTTATTGATTTGGAGAAAGCTAATGATTCTGTCTCATGAGAGATATTGTGGAGAGTTCTGGAGAAGAGGCAAGTACTTGTCCTATGCGTTAACCTCATAAAGGACATGTATGATAGTGCTTTATCTTGTGTAAGGACCTCGTCAGGGAAGACTGGCTATTTTGACATCAACATTGGTCTATACCAAGGTTCAGCTTTGAGTCCATTTCTTTTTACTTTGATTATGGACGAGTTGACAAGTCATATTCAGGATGAGCTACCTTGGTGTATGTGCTGATGATATTATGTTGATTGACAAGACTAAAGATGGAGTAAATGAGAAGCTTGAGGTCTAGAGACATGAGTTGGAGACTAAAGGATTTCGTATAAGTAGGTCTAAGACGGAATATATGGAGTGCACCTTTGATGGAAGCAATGGAGAAGGAGTCGATGTGAAGATTGGTGACGATAATATTCGGAAGAGAGATTCTTTTAGATATTTGCGATCTATTTTGCAACATGATGGGGAAATTGATGGAGATGTTACTAATAGAATAAATCCAGGCTGGCTAAAGTGGAGAAGAGCCTCTGCTGTTCTCTATGTTAAGAAAATTCCTTTAAAAATTAAAGGAAAGTTTTACAAAGAAACAGTGAGACCATCTATACTCTATGGATCTGAATGTTGGCCTGTGAACCAAAGACATGTGCAGAGAATGACTATAGCAGAAATGAAAATGCTAAGGTGGATGTATGGATACACACAAGTAAAGATCGGATTCAGAATGATGCAATCAAAAAGAAAGTTGGTGTAGCTTTGATCGAGGATAAGATGCGAGAAAACTGCTTAAGATGGTTTGGTCATTTGCAAAGATCAACTGATGCACCAGTTAGGAGATGCAAGTGTTGGGGTGTTGAACCAGCTAAGAGAGGGTGAGGACGACCTAAAGAAGTATTGGAAAGAGACTATACAAAGGGATCTTAGTTTTTTGGATATAAGCACGGGATTGACCCAAGATAGATCTGAATGGAGGCGAAGAATCCATATAGCCGACCCTACTTAATTGTGGGAAAAGGCTTTGTTGTTGTTGTATTATATATTTTATATTGTATATCATCTACATTATACATATTATATTATATACACATATATTTTGGTTTATATATCCCTTATCATATACTTTAAAGAAAAAAGAATTAAAAACCAGAAAAATATTAAAAATAACTTAAAATTATAAAATAAAAAATGTAAACAAAAAATCAACAAAACCATTAATTAATTAAGTGGATATTGTATAAATACCAATAATAATTATTCATTATTTATTTATAATTAATATACATCTTATACCAAAATTGTCTCCATATGTTTGACCCCTACTCTGCTTATCATTATACACAAATTTATAGTAGGATTACAAAAAATTTTGTGCTTGAATTGCTTGATTTTTATATTGTATGTTAATTGTTGAATCTAGCATTGGACTTTATGAGTGGTTGACACATTGACTGTGCTCCTGCCTTGTGTGGAGTGTATGACTCTCCTCCTTAGTGTGATCGTTTTTTGAAATGCAAAATGTACATACTAAGACATAGTGATACATATTTCTCTGATCAAAGGATACGTGCTTATATAGTGACATCACACTACATAGGACTTTGTTATCTCGATCTCGCTAAGTCAACTCTTTGACTTAACTCATCCAACACCTCTAAATCTCTATTTCCATGCAGATGACATGCATCAAAGAGGTTGGTTAGATTCCATCCATTGGAGTAAGGATTGCCATTTCCATCCTAAATTAGAGATCCTTTCTTAATAATCACTTGATAGTGTGGTTGAGTCATCGATATAACTCTTTAAACATTCAACTCAGCACCAACCTCTGTGATCTAACAATTGGATTGTTAGTTTTACAATCTCAACATGTCTAAGATATGTAACCCTATTTATATAAAGGGACCTAATAAATGCATGTATATTATGAACTTATAAAGAGAGTAGACAAAATATAACTTTTATTGATAATTAATTTACAATGATATTTATTACAGAAATGGTTTGCCAGGGACTCACATGTCTAACATCTTTTTGTTTCGTGATCTCAAACCCAAACTATGCCAACCCCACAGCATTCATCTCCACCTTCTTCTACCTCTTCGCCATTCTCTTCTAACTAGTCACACCTCTTAACAAAGCTCATATTGGAGGCCAATCATCTTTATTGTAGTCATAAACACTTCAGAAGACCACCAGCTACAGCATGAAACATCTCCCTTGTCATTCACACCATCGTGCCTTACTGTGTGCAACCAAGAAGACCCACCAGCAGCACACCAGAACTCACCATTAACACTTACAGATCTACAAGGGTAGGTATCATTGTTTCCTCTAAAATTGAGATCCGAACTTGAAAACTCCAACCTTGGAGTTCATTGAGGGATGCAACCACATCAATTCTACGATCATGAGAACTCCCTTAGTTGTGCATCCCCAATCATCCTGGAGAACATCATCAAGGCTCATTCATCATCCCTTGTCGAGCCACCTCGATCCTTGCCATGATTTATTGATCGAAGAAAGAGAAGAAGTAGTTCTCCCCATTCAAAAGAATCTAAAAAGTAGCCTCTATTAGATTGTTTTATTTTTTATTTGAACTATTAGAGGGCAGCCACGATCCATCATTTGTTCGATTCAGATCTGACGCCTCTTCTGTATCCACATTGACAGCTAAGTAGTCGTACGATGTGAAGGGGCTAAACAACATCTCAACCATCTGATTAGAGGAATGCCCACAACTACTGATAAGAGACAATGCTTCAGAAGTAGCCACATGTCTTATTGGCAATTTTGTAGAAACATTTCTTAGAATTTCGATAATTAAAAAACAGTCCATGCCCCAACATTTATTTTATCTTATTAGAAAATCGAATCCCCCATTGGAGCATCATTTTGAACATCGTGTTTTTATCTAGTTTCAATAATAAAAATACAACATTCCCATTTATGTATTTTCCTATAATTTGAATATTTGTTTGGATTTGCATGACTTGGTGTTAATTTACTAAATCTTTGTCAATGCACATCAGTGATAATTTATCATTCTAGATTCTGATAATCATAGAAAATCAAATTTCAATACATAAATTTCCCAAATTTTAAAGGATGATTGTTTCAGTGTGGTTGATATTGTGCCCAAAGATTGTTTGATTTAAATGCTCCATATTTCTTAAATAAACCATAGACTATTTTTCGTAACTGATTTTTATTTAGTCCACAAGAAGAATTTTGCTAAAATCCAAGTGTCTCTATATTCATAAATAAAATCTACATTTTGGATAATTTTTAATTGATTTCATATTGATTGTGGATTTATTTAGAAATTAATTTCTAGAAATTGCTTCGTTAAAATAGAAAACCCAAAAAATCATATATTGTTTGGAAATTACTAAAAACTATAGTAATCTTGCTTTGCATTGCGATGAATTGCTTTAGATATGGTGTCAATGTCCGATCTTGGAAGGCATGCGGTGTCTGACCAATCGGATCCATCAATCATTGTATCGGCCTCTCTCGTAGCATGCATTACCCAATATAAGCTTCTCGATCAACAAGTAACCCACAATGTTAATTAAGCAATATAAATGAGTGAGCTAAAATTTATTGTAACATAAAAACTGTTTATAGTCGACAAGTAGTAGGGGTTGAACGACAAAGAGCACAAAGGGTTAAACTAAGGAGAAAAGACTACAAAGGAGATTTTTTGTATTTTGCTTTTGAAGTATTTTTATGTTCTTTAATTTATATGTATTTTTTATGTTTTTAAATTTTGTAACTTTTTTATTTTTCATTTTGGAAATAAAATAGAAATTGATATACATAATAAATACATTATATAGTTAAGGAATATGAACGAGGTGTTTATGGATTTTTAAAATATAATAATAAAAATAAAAAATTCAGAAATAAAATGTTCTGGGGTTTTACCAATCCTTCTATGTTTGGTGATATTTTGGTAATTTTTGATAATTTTTATGGATTTTTAAATTAGTAAATACAGTAAATAATCAAAATAAAAAATTCAGGAACTAGATTTGGGCTTAATAAATATCTATCAAATTAGATTGAGCCAAAATCAATTTTCCTGGAAATTAGATATTATAACGAATATTCAAAGTCACAAAACATATTTTTGTAATTTATAGAACTTTATAATGTTTTCTATAATTCTTAATTTTTAAGAGTTTTTTCTTAATAATTTTCAAAAATACTTGATCATAAAATAAAATATGGTAAATAAACATACACAAATTTTTTGGATATTTTTCAAAATATTTTGTAATTTTAGTGGATTCTTAAATCTTAAAAATACAATGCTTTGGATTTTTTATAAATAGGAAAATAATTTTTATGGGCTTGTAAAAAATATATGTGATAAAATATGGTTCGAAGCGCTTAAGATAGTTTTCCTATAATTTTTAGAGTAAATCATATTTTTAATCATGAAATACAAGTAAAAAATTAAATAAGTAATATAGGGACCTACTTGTGATTTATATGAAGTTTCAAAGCATCTAATAACACTTCAACAAAATCTAGGGGCACTCATGTAATATTCACATAAAAAAATATAGTACATGCTTGATAGAGCTATAAATGCAAATAAGATAAACAAGAGGGCCAAGTATGCAATTTATCCAGAATATTTTATACTAATATTCAAAGTTTTTAGACTATATAATAACTCACAAGCCAGAGGGGTTCCACGCAAAATACGTGCCCCCTCACGCACACGAGCACGTCAGGTGATGTGGCTTTGGACTAAAGTGTAAATAACATGAGTTTGGGGTATGCACGCTGGCGGACGGCGATGATGACTTCACTTAACCACATGTCAAGCCAGCAACGAATGATGATGCTTCGTAGATAAGTGTTTAGATTAGATCCATAGATGGATCTGATGGTGGCATTGGATGTTGGATGATATGGTCCTTGTTCTTGATTGGACAGTGTTGAGGTGGTCTGGATGAAAAGAGAAGAACAACCAAACTTGGTTGCTTCGATTTGGGCTAGTGCTCGTCCCCAACAACCTAGAGAGCTCCTATATGGTGCAAAATTGAGTTGAAGCTCCTCCGTAGGTGCAAAGTGCTCAAAAAGATCGAGGTCCCATAGATGGGGACCTGGAAGCTCAGGGAAGTTCCAACACATGGAATACCTCATGCTGACCAAAACTGACCCCATATGGATCTCTTATCTCCCATGACTTGCATGGTTATCTCAAGGGAAAAAATGGGAGTGGTCTTGGGCTTTCAGCATGTGAAACTGAGCGAATAGGTCGGAGCATATAGCTTTGACAAACTTTAAATTTTAATTTTTAGGCAAATTAAAGTGAAAATCAACTAAAATAAAATATAGAACTACACTGCTGCTACCCTTAGGAATCAAAAAATAGAAAATAAAGGCTCGCCAGACCTAGGAGAGTGGGAGCAGAACCACCTGGAGAGGGGTCTCCGACTGTGGTGAAGCTCCTTCGTCGCCCTTCTCTACGTCGCGAATCACTGAGATATGCTTCCTATCATGAAGGGCATGCTTAGGCAATGGGTTTTTGGGGAAAATGTCACCAAAAAGGTATTGAGTTTCAAAATTGGACGGGGGAGATATTATATAGAAGCTGTTGGAGAGTCCTTCTTTGGTTAGGGTTTTTGATTAAATTGGTGGTTGACTGAATACAAGCCTTGATGTGTGTGAAAGAGTGTTGGTAGATGAAGAAATCACAAGAAGGAAGCCTAGATTGAGCTAGAAAAAATGGAAAAAATGAGGAAAATGTGGCTTAGGTCGATCCATAGAGGGGACGAGGCACTTAACTGGGGTCAATGGTCACTACCTCCTCATTGGTCCACGTTAGATAAAAAAGGACAAAACAGAAATGAAAATAGAAAGAAAAGTAAAATATTGTTTTTTATTTTATGTACTATTCTAGGTGATTTTTATTCATTTATTTATACAACTGATTTATTACATGTTAATTTTTTTACAAGTGTATTCATTAGTATTTATACCTATATTCTATGTATTTGATTTTTATTTTATAATTAATATTTAATATCATATTTACATATTTATTTGTTTATAGTATAATTAAATACGTATTTACAAATTTTTATATTATTTTTATGACTTTATTGTACACTAAAATAAATATATGTATATATATTATAGATGTGGTATACTTATGCATTTTATTCTATTATTTATTTTAATACATTTTTTAATGATTTTATTTTATGATTATATTTTTAGCATGTTTTAAATAATTTTTACAAATATTTAAACATATAAAAAGTGTAAAAACATAAATAATAAATTAAATGAGTAAAATGTATAAGTATTTTGTACAATGGGACCCAAAAAGGTAACTTTGTACCTTAACTCAATTTTAATGAGACCTTCATTCGATAGATAATTTAATTTAGAGTACACTAAAGGTACGTTTGGTCAATTTTGAATTCATATGAAGAAGATATGGATATCCGAAATTCATTTACATCTTTTTCATCTATGTGTCCCAGTTGCACAATGTATTGATTTTTTTAACTACAATTATTTTTGTCTTTTTCTATACATTAGTATGTACATGTGTTTATGTCGAAAATATATTTATCTGAGGTGTATGAGAGTGTATATAAATTAGTGTAAGTTTTTTTGTATGTAGTGTATTGGACATCTAGGGTTTCTAAGTGTATGCATTTTTTTAGTTGTATTTTCTTATCTCCCCTACTTTATTCCTTGCCAACCAAGTCAATATTGACTTGGTGTCGAGCTTTAGGGTCAGTCAGTATTTACAATACTTCCTTTATTTTTCTTTTCTTTTCTTTATTCATTTGTTTATATTTACATAGAGGTATTTATGTACTATTTACAAACAACAGCCAATGTGTTAATTTATATAAGTTAGATATATATGATATTTACACCCACAACCCTAAGTAATTTTGCAATTGCAATCATAACCCCGTGTAATCGTGACTTACATGAGAAACCCCAAGTAATGCTTAACTTTTACATGACATAACCATGTGTTATGTTCCATTTAAGATGTCTATTATAGTTGACGTTTTCTGTTAGAAAAAGTCAATACTGCCCCTAATGCTCAACTTTATTTGCAATCATGCCCTATATCTCTATTCTTGATGCACCTAGGCCAGCTGAATCACTCGTTGGTCATCCACATCCACCATCGTCCGCATCTTCTTCTTGGATATAGACTTGCACGCAAATCCTCCTTGGTCACCTTATCCGTGCACAAGTGGGTCATGCCAAAATCCCCACGCTCAAGCTTATTTTCGAGCCCATACTGCACAGAAAGATCCTGGCCCATGGGGTTGCTGAGGGGGTTGCTGAGGACCGTGAGCTTGGGGATGCCATCTGGGTCGTAGCCATTGACGGCACACTTTCTCTGTTTCTCCTCTGTCTCTCCTGTATTTTGGGGGTTCCTTTTGTTCTTCTTCTTGGAGGAATAGGGCAGGCCACAAGCATTCCCCATGGTTGTAGTGGGATCGGAGGTATACGGGAGATGATATCGAGATTGGAGTGAAGGATGGATGGACAACTCGATGACATAGTAGAGTGGCGATAGAGAAGAAATTAGAGGGATTCAAAAGTGGTGATGTTCTGAGACACTGGGTTGTGAGGTTTAGATTGGGAATTTGGTTATGGATCTTGAGGAAAAGGATGATGCGGAATCTAAAATTGAGGAAGAAGAATAAGGCAAAGGAGAAAAGAGAGAGAAGGGAGGTGAGATAAAAGGATATACCTGCTTATTTTGAAGGTAGAGGAGGTTAAGAGCTCTCTCCAGTGATTGCTCAATTCCACGATAGTGGAGGAGCTTGGTCGATTCTCTAGAGGAGAATGCAACAATAGAAGAATGGGGAGTCCTTCTTCTAGATCTCTCCTAGAGAAGGAGGTCTTCGCTTGAAGAACTATTTGGGTTACTATCACTAGCCCAAATCACATGCTTTCTCCCTCTCTTGTTTGTAAACGAAGATGGTTGATCTGTAGCGATGGAGGAAGGTGTGGGGGCTTTGATGGTCTCGATTAGGGATCTGATGTGGAAGGCGGAGATGGTGGGTGATGTTAAGCGAGAAGTGGACATGCGGAAGGGGTCAGGAGGTGAAGGTGAATAATGAAGTGTTAATTGCATGTATTAAAATCGATTTGTTGTATCATGGGCACTTAGTTTTCCATACAGAACTGAGAAAAATCTCAAAAACAAGTTTCTTTGCTTTAAATGTATTACCTGGAAAGTCTAGGGTCAAACATAAGGACACGAATCACAATACAATTATTCATATCATTAAATATCTAGGTTAAGTGATTGCCAATTTATTTAGGTCAAAACATATAAACAATGCAGGTAAAATAATGTAAGGTGAAATACACATCACTAATGCATGCATAAATGAAATGAAATGTGATTCTTAAACAATCAATGCATGTTAGAATATATCAATGGAATGACCATAATAAACAGAACGACAAATGCAATTATACTCACAAATATGCCCTAGAATGATTTCTCAAACTTAAGCAATTATATAATATTAATTCTACGTCCAATTGATCAATGCAATATAGAGTCTTATTTCATTTAATAGGCATGGATGCATAATATAGACCTTCACAAATTAATCCTTCATTTATTAGTTAATCTGAAAAAAACTATATCAAATCAAAGACAATTAAACGAGGATCAAAATGCCACTAAAATCATCTCAATAAGATAAACAATGTTCATGTTATTCATCATTGAATCTAGTGGCATAATTGCAATGAAACATACTTTAAAACACAACAAACAAGTCCCTGGAGGAACTAAAATGCAAATATGAAAAATGGACTGAATAAATTATTGAATACCCCCAACGTGGGGTTATTTTTGCAATTAAGGATAATCGACGGTGCATCAATGAAATTTGCCAAAGTCCATACATGTGAGGTACGTGCGGTCCTACGCTCGGGTGAAGGATGTGGCTCAGGCCACATGGCATCACATGCTATTTCGGTTGAGGCTAGGCTGCTCCGACTCTGCAGGCTCGGGGAGTCGATGTGGTCTGATCTCGACCGTTAGATCGCACCTAATTAGGCACGATCCAACAACATTTGTATGCCCTGGGTCCTCTTCTGCTCCACCTTGTGTGGCTGCGATGAGACGTTGCTCCGGCGAGAGCCCCTTTGCTCCTCCGTCTGGATCGCGAGGATAAATCTTGAACGGTGATGGCCAGCGAGTAGATGTAAATCGGCGAAGATGAAACCTCCATGGAAGCAAAATGGGAGATTGGAGGAGCGCTTTAATTTTCGACCATTGATCGTTTCTAGACTTGTATGTGTTGGATAAAAATAGCCGAAGCAAATTTGAAGAAGATGTGTGTGAATATGAACGAGGTAGAGAGTTGTAATGACATGAAGAAGGTGGAGCTCCTTGGGGTTCTTCCACAGTATCTAAAGGAAGATGAATCAATGTGGTAGAGTGTGATAGAATTGGAAGTATAGATAATAGAATCTCCAATGTGGATCAAGGACCCATGCTGAAGGTCAAAACCATGTCCGATGATAATGTAGATCTTCCTACATGGTTGAACAAATTGAAGAAATGACGAGAAGAACCTAATTAGCTAACTGTACATCAAGAAACTATGCGATTGATGGAGTGAAAGACATGGGATTGAAGCTAAAATTGCTTCTGGGTCATCGCTCCAACAGGTCAACCTGACCTAGGGCTCGAACAGACAACTATTGGTGTTGTAACATGGCTTCCATGGACATGGGTCAACCAGAGCAGGAACTCCATTGTTGCAACTCGAATCTTCGAGCTTCTTGTCATGAAGTGAAGATGAGGCTGGAGTATGCTTGTACCAGGGGTGGACAACCGCCACTCAAGGAGGCGGTGCGTATTTGAAGAGAAAATGGGGGAGGTTGCAGGTGGTTTTGGCGGAGGTTACAACCACAATGAGTATAAAGTAGTTAGGGTTTTGTAAGGAAAAGGGATTGGGTTGGCAGTTGGTCAGAGGGGAGGTTTAGATGGCCGGGATAATTAAAGGAAGGTGAGCAGTTCGGACGAGGCCAGCAACAGTTGGAGGTTAGGGATGACATATGCACCGTTGGATCATATGATCCAACGGTCCACAAGTGAGCAGAAGTGGATGGCCAGGATTAACTCTAATCAATAAGATCAGACAATTCATATCTAGGCACCAACATACGGCTAAGATGGAACATAGCAGATCGTACGACGGAAATTAAGGTACAGGCGACGTCACAGGAGAAGGCCACGTGGTTTGATATGAAGGCGTCACGTGGCCTTATGAGAATTAGTTTAATTCAAAAATTCGGTAATAATTAGGAAAGAAATATTTACTAGGAGAATCAAAAAAAGTAGTAAACATAAAAGTTGGAGATCTCGATAATATATAAAACTTTCATGTAGAAGTCAAAGATATCAAAGGTCATTTGTACATAGATAAAAATTAAATATTATTAAACACTATATAAAACAATTTTATTTATTTTCCTTTTACTTATTTTTTTGGATTTTTGTTTTGTTTTATGTTATTTTATTTATATACAATTTTATTCTAATTTTTATTTGATTTTAAATAAGGAATAAGTACATAAAATCTTACACCATAATAATATATAATAAATAGTATTAATTATATCCAACACATAAATTATCAATTAGTGTTAATTAGTCAATGAATCGTGTTATTAACTTAAGTAAACGAGATAAATATAAATAAATAAGCTTATACATCTGGGATTTATCATACCCCCTATACTTAAGCTAAGCTCGTCCTCGAGCTAATAAATAAAGAATCGGTTAGATTAATGAGTGAGATCCCTGACATGTGCAAGTGAATATACAAGGCTTGATTTAACCTAAAACACTAGGTTTTAAGAATCCTAAAATTCTAAGTTCATCCAAGTATTAATTAAAAGGAATTTGACTCCTCTAATTGCCAGACTCTCAATTGTACATATTTATAAGAGGTATGACTTAGTGTTGACTGCAATATGAGAGTAGAATCAAGACATCATCAAAAATTCCAATCTTGTAAGTTTTCCTAAGGTCTCAACCCTCAACTCTAGGGAACAAATCTAATCTTGCCTCAATCCACCTTCTCTTTAGTTTGTCAGACTTTAAAAGGATAGATGGAAGGTGAAATAATGAAGGTTGTAGGATTGTGTACTTTTTTTCTTTTCCTCTCGTTGGAACAGGGTTCCCTCAAGTGCCAAAATGCAATACATTTTTATTTTGATTTAGCCAATCAGTGTGTCAGTCAAGAGAAGTTGGAGTCGTCTGCACTTGTTTTCTTAAGAATACACTGGGGTGTGCTTTTTTTAGTATCTATTATACATTCTACACCCAGACTTGTAGCATTTACTATGTAGAGCCCTTTTTTGGTGCTAGCCCGACTCCTGGTCCTAATAGTTGTGGTCCAAGTGGATACTTTGAAATGGATGGGAGCGCTTGCCTTTGGTGGAAGCTCTTCTATATTTTTTTGACTTTGTATGGTGAGAGCTTTTCCATTTATCATTTCTTTCTTTGTTTTTGGCTAGCTCCGCTGCTTTTACCAAAAGATTGGCGCACACTGATCATTTTTTTTAATTTAATGTCCTCACATCCTGACACTTTAGGTTTGATCAAGAGATAGCATGAGAACAAGTCCCATACTGGCTAAGATAACACTCACGTTTCATGAAGCCATCATTAATCTTATCCCATCCTTGAACATCATATAAATCAAATCCAAACTCAAACTTCCAATTCTAGTTTCCTTAGTGATACCTTGACTCATCACAATCACTATTGCAGTCGTGCATGTGAGTGTAAGGCAAATTCTTTTTAAGGGGGATTTAATATGGGATATATCATGCATATCTTCCAATCTAGGAGAGTATGAAATTTTAAGTCTAGGACCCTAATGATTAATACATGATAATCTTAAGTCTAGGGACTCTTTAAACCAAGTGTGTAAGATCATCTCAAGCCTTGAGTGCATCGTGAAAATGTATCAAAGAAATACACTTATTAATAAGTCAATCTTTTTTTTTGATTTTTAAAGTTATAGAGTTAGACTCATTTACACCCTTATCTATGAAAAGAATTTTCGAAAAACTTTTTTGCAAACATTGTCACATATGTCTAGAATTTTTGCAAACATTTTATAAAGATTTTTCAAAACAAGTAAAACCCCATTTTTCAAACCTAAGTAAAATATTTTTCCAAAAACAATGTCATATATATATATATATGTAGAAAAAATATTTTATAAATGATTATCCAAACATGTCAAACCGTATTATCGTAAACCATGTAAAACAGTTGAAAACCATGTCAAATATGTATATAATTTTCAAAAATCATTTTCAAAACATTTTTTTTACAAAAATCAGTTAAAGAATGTAATACAATACGCATAACCCCATTTGTTGGAAAATAAATTTAAAAATATGAGCTATGGCTAAAGTATATATGCAATATATACAGTAAACCTCCCTATACTTAGCTTTTGATATGTCCTCATAGCACAAAGTGATATGAAGACATAGCTCATGCTAAATATAAAATAATATACATGAACTGAATCTAGAATGATAGATGCATCATGAGTAAAAGGATCAGCCCCTTATACCTAAGCTGAGGAATAACTTAAGTATAAAGATATGAATTAAAACTAGGTGACCTGAGGGGAACAATCAGAACAAATTTTAATCCCCCCTATACTTAGGATGAAAATAGGCCTAAGTATAAAGAATAGAAAGCTCAGTAATAGAAGGATCAGTGTTAGTTGAATCTTAAGATGATGAATTTAAGGAGATGATAATGGAGCCTAGGTTTTTCGGGAAGCTGAAGAATCAAACAAGATCAAAACAAACCCGATTATTTCACCAACACACTCAATGAAGACCATAAAATATGTCTAATTATCTTGTCGCTTTTATTAGTGATAATACAAATTTCGCATTCATTACGAGCATGTTGAATAGGGTTTGAGCACTATCTGAGGGATTCCTCCTCACCTCTCAACGAATGAGTACATGCCTACAAGTAATGTAGGGTTTTCTCTCCCAAAAACAAGGTAAATTTTAATTCCATTTTGATTGTATCAACTTGCATTAACAGTCCAATCTTTAGAGATTAGGTTACCACTTGAATTAAATCATTTTCTATCATCCAATCCCTTTTCCATATTATCCTAAGTGACGAATCATGAAAGGGGAAAATCATGTAGACATAAAATCATGATGCCATGTTTAAGAGAAATACTTACAGTGTCTCTAGCTTTCTTCATGTATATGCTAGACTGAATGTAAAATTTAACTAAATGCATGCAAGTCGATGGAAATCCGTGCCTAATCATGTGTTTAATAGCAGGCAGATAATCAATTTAATTTGAGATAAGTTGGATGAAGATTACGTGCATCTCATGAATCTTAGATACGAGTGAATCTCATAAGATGTAGTTAGTGTGCCCTAACTTATGAATCAAGCACTTAAGGATGTATCATAGAAAGTAGCTCTAGGAGGCATATGCCTAAATACTATATCGAGCATTAAAGATGAGTCCCACCCATCATGGGTGAAACAAACTCAACACAAACAATAGTATTGTCCATAGTCCAAAACAAGTACAATAAATATATCAAAAACAATCTTCGAAACACTGTATGGAATCTTCTGCTACTGCACTTAGCATGAACTCAATCTCACGCTCCTGCCTCCATTCTCCACAAGCGTCTTCGACAAATGGGCTTCCCTACCATAGAAGAGAATATATTATATCTTTCAAAGATTATCAACACAATATAATAATGTAAAACATATCAGAAAACATGATCAACCTAAATAAAATAAGAATCAACTTAACCAACATATAAAGCTAAATAATTATATTAATGAAGACATGTCCCCAACAACGATGCCATCTGATGAAGTGCTAAATGCATGTATTAAAATCATTTCGTTGTAGCACAAGCACTTAGCTTTCCATACAGAACCGAGAAAAACCTCAATAACAAGTTTCTTGTCTTTAAATTTATAACATGGGAAGTCCAGGGTCGAAGACAAGGACATGAGCCATAATTCAATTATTCAGGTCATTAAATATCTAGGTTAAGTGATTGACAATTTATTTAGGTCAAAACATACAAACAATGCAACCAAAATAATGCAAGGTGAAATGCGCATCACTAAGGCATGCATGAATGAAATGAAATGTGATTGTTAAACAATCAATGCATGTTAGAATATATCAACAGAATGAACATAATGAACAGAATGACAAATACAATTATACTCACAAATATGCCCTATATTGATTTCATAAACTTAAGCAATTATATAATATTAATTCTACGTCCAATTGATCAATGCAATATAGAGTCATATTTCCAATTATATAATATTAATTCTACGTCCAATCGATCAATGCAATATAGAGTCATATTCCATTTAATATGCATGGATGCACAATATAAACTCTCATAACTTAATCCTCCATTTATTATTTAATCAGAAAATAATCTATTTCAAGTCAAATACAATTAAATAAGGATCAAAATGCCACTGAAATCATCTCAATAGGATAAACAATACTCAAGTTATTCATCATTGAATCCAGTGGCATAATTGCAACAAAACATACTTTCAAACATAACAAATAGGTCCGTGGAGGGACTAAAATGCAAATATAAAAAATCGATTGAATAAATTACAAAATACACTTTGTGTGGGGGTATTTTTGCAATTAAGGATAACCGGTAGGCATCAATGAAATTTGCCCAGGTTCGTACATGTGAGCGTGTGTGGTCCTAAGCTCGGGTGAAGGATGTGGCTCAAGCCACATGGCATAACATGGTGCTTTGGCTGAGGCTAGGCTGCTCCAACTCTACAGGCTCGGGGGTGTCGATGTGGTCTGATCTCGACCGTTAGATCGCACCGAATTAGGCATGATTCAACGGCAACTGTACGCCCTGGATCCTCTTTTGCTCCACCTTGCATTGTTGCAATGAGATGGGGCTCCATCAAGAGCCACGTTGTGTAGGATATGGGAAATCCTTAAGCGCATCACGGAAGCGTGATGATCTCATCTAATGCGATCGGAGCGACTAGTTGCACTAGTTACTCGGTGCAGCGGAATTTAAAAAATTTAAATCATATGATAAAACCACATGATCCCAAGAACATTTCTTGGATCATTTCATCTAACTATAAAGTATTAGAAATACCTCTTGAAGCATGGTTGTGATCACTTGATCTCTAAATCAAGAGATCCTCCTGACTCAAGTCCGATCCACGAAGATGGCACTTGCGGGTGCGATGATGAGACATGTGCTTCCCGCAATCCATGATGAAGATCCAAGCCTTGAATATCCTGATTTCGTCCAACAAAATCCGACGTCTCCTTCTTGTGTAAGAAGCTCCAAGGAAGACGGAGATCCACAAGCAATCGAGGCAACAACACGACGGTGTAACTACGACTACAATTCTCTCAAACTTAAGGTAGATGTCCATCCTTAGAGAGAGAGAGAGAGAGAGATGACGTGAGAATGAGGATAGAAAGAGAGAGAGTAGACGTGAGTTTCAAGGGCTAGGGTTGCTTCTTCTTATATATTAGTTTGGGAGTCCATGGATCACAATCCATGGGATACACAAAATCAATGGTTAGATTGATTCGTGTTTTTAATCAATGGACAAGATCATTGTTGTTTAATAAAACAACTTATTAATTTATATTAAATTAAATATATGGTGCATTATCATCAACATAATTTAACTCAATAAAATTAATTATCACGAGATAATAAAAAAAGGATAATAATCCTCTCCTAAAAAGGGGGAGGCGTCACCCATGACCAATTCAAAGGTGATGCCTGAAGGATATGGAATTATCCTCAAGTGCATCACAGAAGAGTGATCGTCGTATCAAATACGACGCAGAACGACTAGTCGTAGTAGTCATTCTGTGCAGCGGTTTAAAATTTTTTCATGTGATGAAACCACATGATCCAAGAACGATTCTCGGATCGTTTCATCTATAACCACAACAAGTATAATGCAATACCTCTTGAAGCATGGTTGATCGAGTCTCTACGAAAAGAGACCTCCTGTCTCAAGTCCGATCGTCGGAGAAGCGGCTCGCGAGCGCAGAGATGAATCGTGTTGTCCTCGCAATCCAACAAGTTGATCCAAGCGTGGTGATAACCTGATCTCGTCGTACGAGATCGAACGTCTCCTTCGTGAGTGTAGTACTCCAAGAAGACGGAGAACCGCAGACCGTCGAAGCGGTGGCACGGTGGCATGGGCGATGACGAGATCCTCCCCTAGGGTTATGGTGGTCGGCCACCAAGAGAGAGAGGGAGAGGATTGATGTGTGAGGAGAAAGAGAGAGAGAGAGAGAGAGAGAGAGATGTGCTACCAATAGCATGTACAAGAGCAAGGTATGCCTCTCTATTTATAGGGTTTTGGGATAGATGGATCTCAATCCATGGGACATATAAAATCAATGGATGAGACTGATTTATGTCAATCCAATGGTTAAGATTGTTGTTGGTAAAAGCCAACAACTTGTGATTTAATTTAGATTAAAATATATTTGACAAAATCAAATATAAATCAATCCTAAATTATACCAACAAATAAGGAGAGAATATACATGGAGATTACATCTCCATGTACATTCAAAGGGGCGGCCACCCATTCCATATAGGAATTGGGTGCCGCCCACCACCTTCCAAGTGGGGCAATCTCATGGATTTCCATAAGATTGCATGTCTCCTTGAATTTCTCCATTATTTATTTCCAACAACTTTTGTTGGGATTTATTCACCAAAATAATTCACAATTAATTTTGGGAATATTGCAATCTTGACATTAGAATATTGTGAATCACATTTACAACCCAAAACAAAATATAATTTACATTTTCAACTAATTAGACAATGTGTATCCAATACACATTAATCATTAATTAACAAATATAAATTATAATTAGCTCTCTCTAATACATTATAAATCACGTATATTATGAATAATTAGATATTTCTATCCACATTATTCTTATCCCTGATAATTAAATCACATTTAATTATATTGGATAATTCCTCATACATCATGATAATTAAATCACATTTAATTATCAATTTCTCAATGCTTAGAGCTTATGAAAATATTCTTGAACCATTCAAGAACAATGTTATTTCTCCTCAAATACTTGGAGATAAGGACAGGGCGATTGTATTGTTCCACGTATAGTGACTTGGATGTTGAGATCATATCTCAAATCCAGATCCCATGGGCCTCTCACTGATGCTTGATCAAATCAAGACCGTAGAACTAATCTTCTCATCGCATCTGAATCTCATTCAGATCAATGTCCAGTACATGGACTAAGATTAGGTCACTTCTCTAATGAGAGGAGTCACTAAAATCCAAACCTGTTTCATCACTCCCTCGGAATGGAAGCGTCATGGTTATACAATCGTTTATGATCACATCACCCTCAGGTATTCCCAATACCTGTACATACTGCATACTGGAAGATCTATGATCATTCTGAAGATAAAGATCACTTTTACACTGTCATTTTCAGGGTTTGATCATTAAGTTTCTCAATCTTGGTCACTGGGATTTGGTATAGATCATATGCTTTCACAAAGCATATATCTTACCTTCAAATTCATGTCATGCTTCCAAAACATGACGACCATGCATGGAATTTGTTCAGTCCCAATACCTCATGAGTGAGCTCATGTCTCCAGGTTCATAAGTGAACCTGTATGATCCCTTTGAGAGATCGTATTACTCATATGCCCTTACATGCACACCAGCTCGCCGGTGTATAGACCTTGGTTAGGTCATCAACCTATTGGTCTGCCTAATGTACATACTCAGACATATAGCAACACATCTGTCTCTGGTCGGAGGATGTATGCCTATGCTGTGACAGCATTCAACATAGGTCTTTGGTTATCTCGAACTCGTTAAGTCAACCCATTGACTCAACTAATCTGACACCTCCGAATCACTATTCCCATGCAGAGGACTTGCATCAAGAGGTCAGTCAGATATCAGCCATTTGATAAAAGATTGCCATCTCCTACTCAGGCTGGAGATCATCACTTAACAATCATTTGACGATGCTTGATGAGTCCTCTATCTAACTCCTTAGATATTCATCCAAGCATCAGCCTCTATGATTCATTCAGTGAATCAACAGCTGTATGATCATCAAGTTGGCCATGGTACATAGCCCTTATTGTACAGAGGGACCTTATAGTGCATTCATTCATTCAATCTCAGAAAGGGAGTGAAATAATCAATAACTTTTATTGAAAAATCATTTATTACAATAACATTTATTGTAGGAATGGTTCGCCCGGGGCTCACATTGCTAACAATCTCCCACTAGCCCTCAGAACCATTCAGGTACAATCCTTAAACCCATACTCATTACATGCTGGTCGAAAACCTTCTGTGTCAGAGGTTTGGTAAGAGGATCATCAATGTTGTTGGCAGAGGCCACCTTGGTGATGATGATGTCACCACGCTTTTGTATCTCCCGTATGATGTGGTATTTCCTTTCCATGTGCTTGCTCTTCTAATGCCATCTGGGTTCCTTTGCCTGGGCAATGGTTCCCGTGTTATCGTAGTGTAACGGGATGGGAGTATCAGAGGTAACTACACCAAGCTTCAAGATGAACTTGCGCAACCACACCGCCTCCTTTGTAGCATCCGATGCGGCAATGTATTCGGCTTCTGTTGTTGAATCTGCAGTAGTGTCCTGCTACTGGCTTCTCCAGCTCACAACACCACCATTCAACAAGAATACAAACCCTGATGTCGACTTTCGATCATCTACATCCGATTGGAAGTCAGAATCTGTATATCCCAAGACTTGGAGATCACCATCTCCATAGACCAAGATGTAATCTTGTGTCCGTCTTAGATATTTTAATATGTTCTTTACTGCACTCCGGTGTTGTTCTCCATAGCAGGATTGGTAACGACTTACCACTCCCACTGCATGGTAGATATCTGGCCTAGTACACATCATGGCATACATTAAGCTTCCTACAGTTGATGCATAAGGACATCCAGCCATGGCCTTCTTTTCCTCAACAGTTTGAGGAGCCATTCCTTTAGACAGGTGGATACCATGTCTTAAGGGTAGGAATACTTTCTTGAAACTATCCATATGGAATCGTTCAAGAATCTTCTTAATGTATCCATGTTGGGACAATCCCAAAATCCTCTTTTCTCGGTTTCTGAACAACTTCAGGCCTAAGATGTAAGAGTCTTCTCCAAGATCTTTCATCTCAAAGGTATGGGATAGCCAAATCTTCACACTAGTCATCATCCCTGTATCATTCCCAACGATAAGGATGTCATCTACGTAAAGCACGATGAACACAATGGCGCTCCCACTAAGCTTCTTGTATACACAAGGTTCATCAGGATTCTGCATAAAATCATAACTCTTTACGGTTTCGTCAAATCTGATGTTTCAGCTATGAGAAGCTTGCTTGAGCCCATAGAAGGATTTCTTCAGCTTGCATACTTTGCCATCCTCAGTTGTGAAGCCCTGGGGCTGCTCCATGTAGATATCCTCCTCGAGGTATCCATTGAGGAAAGTCGTCTTGACATCCATCTGCCAGATGTCGTAGTCAAGATATGCAGCTATATCTAGCAATGTCCTGATGGATTTAAGCATAGCCACAGGAGAGAACGTCTCATCGTAATCAATGCCTTCTCTCTGTGTGTAGCCCTTGGTTACGAGCTGTGCCTTGAAAGTCTCACTTTCCCATCAGGTCCCCTTTTTCTCTTGAAGATCCATTTACACCCAATGGGTTTTACCCCTTTAGGTGGTTCCTCTAGGGTCCATACACCATTCTTATGCATGGAGTCAATCTCTGACTTCATTGCTAGCATCCATCTATCCATGTCTTGATCCGCGAGTGCTTCATCAAATGAAGTAGGATCAATGTCAGTCTCACTTGACACATGGAATCCATACCTTTCAGGTGGTGAAACCACCCTCGAACTCCTTCGAAGAGGTATGGGTGTTTCGTCTTTATTTATCTCTTCAGTTTCTGGTCTAGGAAGCTCAGAATCCTCAGGCGATTCGATGAGTTCCTCTACTTCATTTTTGTCTTGACCTTTAAGGAAATCATCCTCCAGAAACTTCACATCTCTAGAGACAAAAACCTTTTGGGTCTCAGGGTCATAGAGCTGGTATCCAATACCATCTTTAACATACCCAATGAAGTAACACTCATGAGTGCGAGATTCTAGCTTACTTGCATCCACGTTCTTCACATGGACCAAGCAACCCCAAACCCTCAAGTGATTAACACTAGGTTTGGTTCCATACCATAGCTCATGAGGAGTCTTAGGCACAAATTAGCTAGGAATCTTATTTAGGATATAAATTGCAGTCTCTACTGCATATCCCCAGAAACTAAGAGGTAAATGTGCTTTGTTTATCATTGAACGGACCATGTCCATGATGGTCCTGTTGCGTCTTTCAGCAACACCATTAAGTTGGGGAGTTCCAGAAGGAGTGAGATTGGAAACAATTCCATTCTCCTTAAGATATTCCTCGAATTCATCTGATAGGTACTCGCCACCTCGATCAGATCGAATCCGTTTAATCTTCCTATCAGTTTGGTTCTCAACCAAAGCCTTGAACTCTTTGAACTTTTCAAAGGTTTCGGATTTATGACGTAATAGGAAGACAAACCCGTATCGCGAATGGTCATCGATAAACGTCAAATAATATCGGTATCCATTTCAAGTCGCGGTACTGAAGGGACCACATACATCGGTATGTATTAGGTCAATAATACCTTCACATCTTGTAATTTTGTTACGGAAAGGCATACTAGTCATTTTACCTCGAATACAATGTTCACAGGTAGGCAAAGATTGAACCTGTAGAAAATCTAAAGGTCCATCCTTTATCAATCTGTTGATCCTATCAACAGAAAAATGACCAAGCCTTTGATGCCAAATCATATTCGAATGATTATTATTCTCCCTGGATTTCTTATGGTTTTTATTAGTGGTTGAAACATTCATGACATTCTCATTGATCCACAATTCATAGAGTCCTCCAGAAGTTAAAATACCCTCTGCAATATATTTATCATAATGATTTATGACTAATTTATTACAGAACAGGAATGAATATCCACTTCTAACTAGCTTAGATATATATATTAAATTCCTTCTAAGTTCAGATACATAAAGACACTCTTTAAGTACTAGGACTCTACCACTAGATAATGATAGTCGACACGTCCTGACGGCAACTGCTGCAACACGTGCATCAGATCCCATCTGGATGACTATCTCCCCTTCTTCAAGACTTCTAGTTTCCTGAAACAAATGCAACAAATTGCATACATGAACAGAAGCATCAGAGTCTACAACCCAACTTCCTTCTCATCCAACGAGAAAGCTAGTTTAAATGATGAAAATAGATTTCATACATGTTGGGGCTTTACCTTTGTCTGATGACTTCAGGTATTCTGGGATATTACGCCTCCAGTGCCTCGGCTTTTTGCAGTGATGACAAGCATCAGATTTCTTTGACGCTATCACTGTGGAGGGACTAGAAGATGAGCCAACGCCTTGACTCTTCTTCTTTCTCTTCTGGGTCGGGCCCTTCTGAGAACCTTGCTTCCGATCGTGCTTCCCACTGACCTGTGCAACCATTGCACTGCCAGCGGGACCATCTTTCTTCGTTATGTCTTCTGCATACTTTAAAGCAGCAAGAAGACCAGCGTTCGACAAGTCCAACTTGTTCATGTGGAATGAAACCACAAAATTATTTAAAGACTTGGGCAGGGACAACAGAATGAAGTCAGCTTGCATGTCTGCATCCATGTTGGCCCTAAGAGTCTCCAGTTCAGACAAGTACCCAAACATTTTGAGTATGTGCTCTCGAACCGAAGTTCCTTCCTACATCTTGCAGCGAACGAGTTCTTTCATAATATTGTAATGCTGGGTGCAGTTGATGTCACCAAACATATCTTTCAGATTCTGCATTATCTCCTGGCATGTGCTCATCTCCACGTGTTGCTTTTGCAGAACATTGGAGAGAGAACCCAGGATATAGCATCTAGCCAAGACATGATCTTCATCATACTTTTCATTGTATGCTTTTTCTTCCTTTGATTTAGGGCTCTCATTCTTGTCCTCGGAGAGCACATAACTTATGCGCTCTGTAGAGAGAACAAGCTCCAAATTACGGATCCAATCCGAGTAATTTGGGCCGGTCAATTGGTTGATCTCAAGAAGCCTACTTAGTGGGTTCAAGGACTTCATTTTCTGAAATTAAGAATGCACTATATTACAACATATAATCATATATTCATATTTATGATATTTTATTAAGGCATTTTAAATCAAAATGTTCTTGATTTGTCAACCTTGAAAGTTTATTCCCTTAATCACTTTCAAAGTAAGAGATATGCTTACCATTATATCTCAAGCAAGAACTGGGATCTCCTCCTTATCTTTGTCATATCCCAATAATATGAGAACCTATGACTCCAATAAAGAGAAGTAGGAACACATTCCGCCTTGCAAGTCTAACTTGCATCTCCCAATTCGGTCTTTAATACCCGGGTCCACCACCCCTAAGGTGATGTTGACCCGTCATTAATGAACCAACCGTCAACAGGAATACAACTCGCTATGCGCAATCCAATATCCCCCCAATAATATGAGGACCCGATATTGGGGTCACTACGCATACGTCCTTACTCTTTCGAGAAGCGACGAGCCCGATCCAGATGCGCTTGCATACAGGAGCTGTCACTTCGAACAGGCATCTCCCACATGCAATCCCTGACTACGGAACCCTTCGCCTTGACGGGAGACCATGGATGTCACTTATATAATCCTCCATCACATATTCAAATTTTTAATTAATTATCTTGAATCCCATTCATATAATCACTTCCAAGGGAAATGACAACTCTATTCATAATAGAGTGTCTCAATTGGACATAATCAATTTAATCATATTAAATTAATTATCAATCCAATTCAATCAACAAACTTGTTTATTTTACTTGAACATATATATGGTAATATCTCAAAGTACGTATTAATTTGAATTTTAATAATTAGAAAATACACCTTGATTTTCTCTGGTATCATCGAGTCCCTACCCACTGTCATGGCCAGTACAGACGAGAGTGGGTGGACCACATACGTTACAACTTGCAACCCCAATGCTCTCCGACTAGACACCATATCTACCTCAGGAAAGGATAATGCCAGATATATCAATTTGTACTTGAGATGATCATCGGTTCTTCAACCGAAATTACACCATATAGTAATAATAAAAACATTATTGATTATAAGGAAATTTGCTACAGAAATTCCCAATGCTATTCAAGCATCAAGTTTGATGATTGTGCCTCCAATTATGATTTAGATCAAATCTAATCAGTTAATTGGTCGAGGCCAAGTCAATTAAGGAAATAATAATCTTCCAATATTTCACAAATATTTTTCATAATATTTTATGAAATTAACAATTAATTCACCAATTGACAATCACTTGGTTCTTGATTAGGACTGCAATTTTAGTAGTGACCCCTACTCACTAAAATTAACATATCTCAATCAATTTAAATCCAAATTAGAAAAACTCAATTCTCAAAGATTCAAAGTGATGTTTCATGTATTTAGAGGCGGATCAAGACAGTAATTAACTCTTTAATCATGTTAAGATCTGCAGTTCCCGCAATAGTGCATACATGTTTATGAAAACAACCATATCTCGAGCATACGGAATCCGAATTACGCAAACTCAGATCCTATGATTTTCTTATTTAATGGGGAACAAAATACACGTAAATAATTCGTGCTTAAACATTTTAAACATAACCTAAATTATTTACTAAATAGATCTACGAAAATCAAATGCGACAAAAACTTTTGCGACCTTAACGAACCCAAGTCGTCCTCGGTTTTGCGAATCATATTCGAAACCGTCGACCTAAGGCTCTGATACCACTTGAAGGATATGGAATTATCCTCAAGCACATCACGGACGTGTGATCATTGTATTAAATACGACGCAGAACGACTAGCCGTACTAGTTGTTCTGTCCAGCGGAATTTAAATATTTTTCATGTGATGAAACCACATGATCCAAGAACGATTCTCGGATCGTTTCATCTATAACCACAACAAGTATAATGCAATACCTCTTGAAGAGTGGTTGATCGAGTCTCTACAAAAAGAGACCTCCTGTCTCAAGTCCGATTGTCGGAGAAGCGGCTTACGAGCGCGGAGATGAATCGCGTTGTCCTCGCAATCCAACAAGTTGATACCAGCGCGGTGATCTCCTGATCTCGTCGTATGAGATCAAACGTCTCCTTCGTGAGTGTAGTACTCCAAGAAGACGGAGAACCGCAGATCGTCGAAATGGCGGCGCGGTGGTGTGGGCGACGACGAGATCCTCCCCTAGGGTTATGGTGGTCGGCCACCAAGAGAGAGAGGGAGAGGGTTGACGTATGAGGAGAAAAAGAGAGAGAGAGAGAGATGTGCTACCAATAGCAGGTACAAGAGAGCAAGGTATGCCTCTCTATTTATAGGGTTTTGGGATCCATGGATCTCAATCCATGGGACATATAAAATCAATGGATGAGATTGATTTATGTCAATCCAATGGTCAAGATTGTTGTTGGTAAAAGCCAACAACTTGTGATTTAATTTATATTAAAATATATTTGACAAAATCAAATATAAATCAATCCTAAATTATACCAACAAATAAGGAGAGAATATACATGGAGATTACATCTCCATGTACATTCAAAGGGGACGGACACCCATTCCATATAGGAATTGGGTGTCGCCCACCACCTTCCAAGTGGGGCAATCTCATGGATTTCCATGAGATTGCATGTCTCCTTGAATTTCTCCATTATTTATTTCCAACAACTTTTGTTGGGATTTATTCACCAAAATAATTCACAACTAATTTTGGGAATATTGCAATCTTGACATTGGACAATTGTGAATCACATTCACAACCCAAAACAAAATATAATTTACAATTTCAATTAATTAGACAATGTGTATCCATTACACATTAATAATTAATTAACAAATATAAATTATAGTTAGCTCTCTCTAATACATTATAAATCACATTTATAATATATTATGAATAATTAGATATTTCTATCCACATTATTATTATCCTTGATAATTAGATATAAGAGGCTTCTCTAAGATCTTTCATCTCGAAGGTATAGGATAGCCAAATCCTAACACTGGTCATTATTCACGTATCATTCCCAATGATAAGGATGTCATCTACGTAAAGCACGATGAACACAATGGCGCTCCAACTAAGCTTCTTGTACACACAAGGTTCATCAGGATTCTGAACAAAATCATAACTCTTTATGGTTTCGTCAAATCTGATGTTCCAGCTACAAGAAGCTTGCTTGAGCCCATAGAGGGATTTCTTTATCTTGCATACTTTTCCTTCCTCTGTTATGAAGCCCTGGGGTTGCTCCATATAGTTATCCTCCTCGAGGTATCCATTGAGGAAAGCCGTCTTGACGTCCATCTGCCAGATGTCGTAGTCAAGATACGCAGCTATAGCTAGCAATGCCCTGATGGACTTAAGCATAGCCACAGGAGAGAATGTCTCATCGTAATTGATGCCTTCTCTCTATGTGTAACCCTTGGATACGAGTTGTGATTTGAAGGTCTCTACCTTCCCATCAGGTCCCCTTTTTTCTCTTGAAGATCCATTTACACCCAATGGGTTTTATCCTTTTAGGTGGATCCTCTAGGGTCCATACACCATTCTTATGCATGGAGTCAATCTCTGACTTCATTGCTAGCATCCATCTATCCATGTCTTGATCTGCAAGTGCATGAGGCTGGATCATTGTCATTTTCAGTTGACAAATGGAATCCGTACCTTTCAGGTGGTGCAACCACCCTCGAACTCCTTCAAAGAGGTACGAGTGTTTCATCTTGATTTATCTCTTCAGTTTCTGGTTCAGGAAGCTCAATATCCTCAAGGGATTCAATGAGTTCCTTTACTTCATTTTTATCTTGACTCTTAAGTAAGTCATTCTTCAGAAATTTTACATCTCTAGAGACAAATACCTTTTGAGTCTCAGGGTCATAGAGCTGGTATCCAATACCAACTCTAACATATCGAATGAAGTAGCACTCTCTGGTGCGAGATTCTAGCTTACTTGCGCCCACGTTCTTCGCATGGACCAAGCAATCCCAAATCCTCAAGTGTCTTATACTAGGCTTGGTACCATACCAAATCTCGTGAGGAGTTTTAGGTATAGACTTGTTAGGAATCTTATTCAGGAATATTGCAGTCTCTACTGCATATCCCTAAAAACTAAGAGGTAAATGTGCTTTACTCATCATTAAGCGGACCATGTCCATGATAGTCCTGTTGCATCTTTCAGCAACACCATTATGTTGGGGAGTTCCAGGAGGAGTGAGATTGGAGACAAATCCATTCTCTTTGAGGTATTCCTTGAATTCATCTGAAAGGTACTCGCCACCTCGGTCAGATCGAATCCGTTTCTGCCTATCTATTTGGTTCTCAACCAAAGCCTTGAACCCTTTGAACTTTTCAAAGGTTTCAGATTTATGACATAATAGGAATATAAAATCGTATCGCGAATGGTCATCGATAAACATCAAATAGTATCGAAATCCATTTCGTGTCGCAATACTGAAGGGACCACATACATCAGTATGTATTAGGTCCAGAATATCCTCACATCTTGTAACCTTGTTACGAAAGGGCATCCTGGTTATTTTACCTCAAATACAATATTCGTAGGTAGGTAAAGATTGGACCAGTAGAAAATCTAAGGGTCCATCCTTTATCAATCTATTGATCCTATCAACAGATAAATGACCAAGTCTTTGATGTCAAATCACAGTAGAATCATCCTCCCTGGTTCTTTTAGGGTTTTTATTAGTGGTAGTGACATTCATGAAAGTTCACCAATGCACAGTTCATAGAGTCCACCAGAAGTCAAATGCCATCAGCAATATGTCTATTATATTGACTTATGACTAATTTATTACATAACAGGAATGAATATCCGCTTCTAACAAGCTCAGATACAGATATAAAACTCCTTCTGACTTCTGGCACATAAAGACACTATTTAAGTAAAAGGACTTTCCTACTAGATAATGATAGTCTGCATGTCCCGACGGTGACTGCTGCAACAGTTGCATCAGATCCCATCTGGATGACTATCTCCCCTTCTTCGAGATTCCTAGTTTCTTGAAACAGATGCAACAAATTGCATACATGAACAGAAGCATCATAATCTACTACCCAACTACCTTCTCATCCAACGAGAAAACTAGTTGCAATGATTAAAGTAGATTTCATACCAGCAGGAGCTTTACCTTTGTCGATTGACTTCAGGTAATCTGGACAGTTACGCTTCCAGTGCCCCGGCTTCTTGCAGTGGTGACAGACATCGGTCTTTCTCGATGTCATCAGTATGGAAGCACTAGAAGATGAACCAACTCATTGATTCTTCTTCTTTCGCTTCTGGATCGTGCCCTTCTGAGAACCATGCTTCTGACCGTGCTTCCCTTGACCTGTGCAACCATTGTACTGCCAGAAGGACCATCTTTCTTTATTACATCTTCTGCAGACTTTAATGCAGTAAGAAGTCCATCGTTTGTCAAGTCCAACTTTTTCATGTGGAATGAGACCACAAAATTATTGAAAGACTTGGGCAAAGACAACAGAATGAAGTCAGCTTGCATGTCTACATCCATATTTGCCCCAATGGTCTCCAGCTCAGACGAATACCTAAACATTTTGAGTACATGTTCTCGGACTGAAGTCCCTTCCTGCATTTTGCAGCGAACGAGTTCTTTCATAATATTATAACACTGGGTCCGGTTTAAGACACCAAACATATCTTTCAGATTCTGCATTATCTCCTGGTATGTGCTCATCTCCCCATGTTGCTTTTGAAGAACATTGGATAGTGAACCCAGGATGTAGCATTTAGCCAAGACATGATCTTCGTCATACTTGTCATTGTATTGTTTTTCTTCCTTTGTCTTAGGGCTTTCATGATTGTCCTCAGTGAGCACATAACTTATGCGCTCAACCGAGAGAACAAGTTCCAAATTATGGATCCAATCCGAATAATTTGGTTCGGTCAACTGGTTGACCTCCAAAAATCTATTATGAGGGTTCATGGACTTCATTGTCTGAAATTAAGAATGCACTATATTAGAATATATAAAGAATTATATACATACTAATTAAATTCTTTGATTAAGGAATTTTTAATCAAATTAGTCTTGCCATGTCGACTTTGAAAGTTCATTCCCTTAATCACTTTCAAAGTAAGATATATACTTGCTGCTATATTTCTAGCAAGATATGGGATCTCCTTTCCTATCCTTGTTACATCCCAATAATATGAGGAACTGTAACTTAGATAAAAAGAAGCGGGAACTCATTCCACCTTGCAAGTCCAACATGCATTTCCCAATTCGGTCTTTAACACCCGATCCCACCACCCCTAAGATGATGTTGACTCGTTGCTAATTGAACCAACCGTCAACAGGCATAATACTCGTTATACGCAATCCAAATCACCCTAAAAATATGAGGAACCGATATTGGGATCACTACGCATACGACCTTACTTTTTCGAGAAGGAAAAGGCCCAATTCATGTGAACTTGTATGAGGAGTTGTTACTTCGGACATGCGTCCCCTATATACAACCTCTGGTGACGAAACCCTTCGCCTTTGAAGGGAGACCATGGATGTCACTTATGTGATCCTCCACCTCATATTCAAATTTTAATCAATTACTATGAATCATATTCATGCAATTAATTCTTCCAAGGGAAATGCACATCTAATCATAATAGACTCTTTTAATTGGACATAATTAATTTAATCATATAAAATCAATTATTAATCCAATTTAGTCAACCAACAAACTTGTTTTCTTACTTGAATAGATGGTATAATCTCAAAATACGTATTATTTGAATTTTAATAATTAGAAAAATACATCATGATCTCTCAAGCATCATTCGTTCCCTACCCGTTGTCATGGCCAGTACCGATGGGAGTGGGACAGACCACACACGGTACAACCTGCTACCCCAACGCTCCCCGACTAGGCACCATATCCGCCTAGGAAAAAAAGAATGCCGAGTCAATCACTTTGTACTTGAGAAAGTTATCTATTTTTCAACCGAAGTTATACCATGTAATATTCATCAAAAGCATTTTGATAATATTATAAGGAGATTTTATAAACAAATCCCCAATCCTATTCAACCAAGAGGGTTTTGCATTTAAAAGTTATCCTACAACTATCGTAGGATAAACTAGAGGTTTGCATGAAAACAATATTTGTTGGTGATTTCATATCAACCAATTGTGATCAAGATCAACTATCTTATCATTTTGGTTATTGCAATGTCATTCAAAGAAATAATATTATCTTTAAATATTTCACAAATATTTATCAATAATAATTTCAAAAAATTAACATTTAACTTTTATCAATTTATTTGAATGACTATCACAAGGTTCATGATCAAGTTTGTTAATTTCCAGCAGTGACCCCTACTCGCTAAAATCTACATAACTCGATCAATTTAAATCCAATTAATGCAAACTAAATTTATTTAGTTTGTCAATTTGATTTACAACAGAAATAAAGTGATAATTATGTATTTCCAAGTGTTTAAAATCCGTAATTAACTCTTTAATTACGTCACTAACCACCGTCAATGAAACAATGGATATATGTTCAGCAAAACGATCATATCTTGAGCAAACGGAATCCAAATTATGCAAACTCAAATTCCACATTTTCCTTGTTTAATGGAGAACATTATTCATGTAATATTTTCAGTTAAACATTTTAACAGGGACGAAATTTATCACAAAATAGGGCTGCGAAAATAGAAATGCAATAAAATATTCACGAAACCTAACGAGTCCAAATCTTCTTAAGTTTATGGATCGTATCCAAAACCTCCAACCTAGCTCTGACACCACTTGAAGGATATGGAAAATCCTTAAGCACATCACGGAATCGTGATGATCGCATCTAATGCAATCGGAGCGACTAGTTGCACTAGTTGCTCGGTGTAGCGGAATTTAAAAAATTTAAAGGGATTTTATCACTTGTGCCCCTCCGAGATATCGCAATATCAGTTATGCCTCTATCTTTTTGGTAATATCAGTTGTGCCCCTCACTTCTTGCTCCGTCATCGGTTGTGCCCTTCCGTCAGATTGACCGTCAAAAATTTAAAATAACCATGGTTTATTCAAACCATGGTGTGGTTAAGAAGGGTATTATGGTCCATACATCTTCTTCATCTTCTTCCTCCTCCATTTGCTCTTCTTCCTTCTCTTCATAGTTTCTCTCTCTTACTAATACCTTCATGCATCCATCGAATCTCTAAAATGTTTACATTTCCACGGACATATCACTCATTACGGATCAAACGATGAATTTTATTGAATTTTTGGATGACTTTTTATGAATCAATTAGTCAAAAATTTATCAAAATTTAACAAAAAAACACAACTCCAGTTTCAGCCACATGCGGAGGAGGAAGACGGAAGGGGCCGGAGGAGGCGCGGGAGCCGCAGGAGGGGTAGGCGAGGGGGCGGAGCGTTCAGGGGGAGGGGGAGGCGAGGGCAGGGGACGGGGGGAGGTCAGGGCGGAGGGGGCGACAGGGGGCGAGGCGGTGGTGACACGGCGCGGGGCGGGGCGAATTACTTGTATGTGAATCAAAACTTGCACCGTCAGTTGCTACACAATCACGTGGAACGAATTACTTGCATGTGAAGAACATGCTTGAAGATTTGAGCAAACTTAGAGCCTCTTCGAAAGAATCTGAAGCATCCGAACTGGAAGAGCGCAATAACCAAATCGCAATACAAACTTCATCAACCCATCGGCTGCGAGATTAGAAGTTCCTATTGCCTGAAGCAAACATCTTAGAAGGGAAGGGGACGGAGGAACCTTATCACCGCTGAGCAGAGTAGTCTAAACAACCGTTGTGGATCAGATAACATCGTTTTCAGATCTTCGCTCCGACTGAAGCCGACATCCCATTCAGATCTGAGAATATGTCGCTGCCTTCGTTATTTTGGGGCAGAGGCAGAGAGGCGACCTGGGGCCGGAGGGGGGGAGGCGGAGGGGCGACCTGGAGGCGGTGGCGACCTAGGGCGGGGGTGACAAGGGTGGGGGAGGTCGGGGCGGAGGGGCGGCAGGGGTGGGGGAGGTCGGGCGGAGGGGCGACAGGGAGTGGGGGAGGTCGAGGCGGAGGGGCGGCAGGGGTGGGGGAGGTCGGGGCGGCAGGGGGTGGGGGAGGTCGGGTTGGGAAGGGGGTGCGGGGCAGGGGCTGCGGGCTGGGAGTAGGTGCGGAGAGCTCGGGGCGGAGTTGGGCGGAGCTGGGCGGCGCGGGGCAGGGGTGGGGGCATAGAGGGAGGAGGAGGAGGTTGGAGGAGGAGGAAGAGGATGGGGAAGAGGAGGAAGAAGAAGAGGGTGTCAAATGACCATTTAACCCTTTTTTTAAAATTAATTTTGCTTATGCCCTCAAAGTTAACGTCCGTTTGCACTATGGATGGACGGTAACTAACCCGAGGGGCACAAGTGACAAAATAGCAAGAAGTGAGGGGCACAACTGATATTACCAAAAAGATAGGGGCATAACTGATATTGCGATATCTCGGAGGGGCACAAGTGATAAAATCCCAAATTTAAATCATATGATGCAACCACAAGATCCCAAGAATATTTCTTTTATCGTTTCAACTAACCGCAAAGTATTAGAAATACCTCTTGAAGTGTGGTGCGATCACTTGATCTCTAAAGCAAGAGATCCTCCTGACTCAAGTCTGATCCACGAAGATGGCACTTGCGGGTGCAATGATGAGGTGTGTGTTTCCCGCAATCCACGATAAAGATCCAAGCCTTGAATCTCCTGATTTTGTCAAACGAAATCTGATGTCTCCTTCTTGTGCAAGAAGCTCCAAGGAAGATGGAGATCCATGAGCAATCGAGGCGACAGCACGACGGCGTAACTACGACTGCAATTCTCTCAAACTTAAGGTGGACGACTACCCTTAGAGAGAGATAGAGATGATGTGAGAATGAGGACAGAGAGAGAGAGTGTGTAAACATGTGTTTCAAGGGCTAGGGTTGCCCCTTCTTATATATTAGTTTGGGAGTCCATGGATCACAATTCATGAGATACACAAAATCAATGGTTAGATTGATTTGTGTTTTTAATCATTGACCATGATCGTTGTTGTTTAATAAACAAATTATTAATTTATATTAAATTAAATATATCTTGCATTATCATCAACATAATTTAACTCAATAAAATTAATTATCAAAAGATAATAAAAAAAGATAATAATCCTCTCTTAAAAAGGGGAGGTGTCACCCATGACCAATTCAAGGGTGACGCCACCCTTTTATTTGGGGGTTTTTATCTCCTTTTTATATTATATAATTATCTCTTAATTATTTGCAACAACATTTATTGCAAATATATTCACTAAATTAATTCTAAATTAATTAGCGAATATTTCAATCAAGCCATTGAAAAATTGTGAATCACATTCACAACCCAAACAAAAATGTAAATTACATTTCCAATTAAATGTTTAATGTGAATCCAATTCACATTAACAATCAATTAGTAAATCTTATTTACAAGTGTGCTCTCTCTAATATATTATAAATCATATTTGTAATATACACTGATATTATGGATAGCATGGATAGTACTATCCACAATCCGCATTTCCCTGATAATTAAATCTCATTTAATTATCTTGGATAACCATTCTCATAATATGAATCTCATTCATATATTCTTGATAATTAAATCTCATTTAATTATCATCATCTTGTTGCTTGAATACATAATTCATCAAAGGAATTATTCTTGAACTCTTTCAAGAATAGTGTGCTTTATCTGCAGATACTTGGAGATAAGGACAGGGTGATTGCATTGTTCCGCGTATAGTGACTTGGATATTGAGATCATATATCAAATCCAGATCTTACGGACCTCTCACAGATGCCTGATTATATCAAGTCCGTAAACTTAATCTTCTCATTGCATCTGGGTCTTATTCAGATCAATGTCCAACACTTGGACTAAGATCAAGTTACTTCTCTACTGGGAGGAGTCACTAAAATCCAGACCTGTTTCATCACTCCCTTGGAATTGAAGTGTCATGGTTATACAATCGTTTATGATCACATCACCCTCAAGTATTCCTAATACCTGTACATCCTGCATACTGGAAGACCTTGAATAAACCCGAAGTTATAGATCTCTTTTAGACTGTCATATTTAGGGTTTTTATCATTAAGATTCTCATTTGATCATTGGGATTTGGTATCGATTATATACTTTCCAAAAGCATATATCATACCTCTAAATTTTGTCAAGCTTCATAAACTAGACGACCATGCATGGAATTTATCGATCCCAATATCTCATGAGTGAGCTCATATTTTCCAGTTCAAAAGTGAACCTGTATAACCCCTTTAAGAGATCGTATTACCTATATGCCCTTATATGCACACCAGCTCGCCAGTATATAGACCTTGATTAGGTCATCAACTTATTGGTCTACCAAATGTACATACTCAGACATATAGTAACACATCTGTCTTCGGTCAGAGGATGTGTGCCTATATCGTGACAACATACGATGTAGGACTTTGGTTATCTCGATCTCGTTAAGTAAACTCTTTGACCTAACTAATTTGACACCTTCGAATCTCTATTTCTATGTAGAGGACCTGCATCAAGAGGTCGGTCAGATATCGGCCTTTAGAGTTAGGATTGTCATCTCCCACTCATGCTGGAGATCACATCTTGATGATCATTTGACGGTGCTTGATGAGTCTTCAATGTAACATTTTAGATATACATCCAAGCACCAACCTCTATGATTCAACAATTGAATCATTAGCTTTATGATGTCATGACAGCCATGGTACATAATCCTATTTGTACGGAGGGACCTTAGAGTGTATTCATTCACTTAATTTCATACAGGGAGTGAAATAAACAATAACTTTTATTGATATATCAAACATTACAATAACATTTATTGTAGTAATGGTTCGCCCAGGCTCACATGTCCAACACGTTGCTCCTCCGTTTTCTTGAATATCCCCTGATGATCGGTGATCATCTACAGCAGATCTGTGAGGATAAAGCTTGAACAACGATGGCATGGGAGTAGATAAAAGTCAACGAAGATGAAACCTCCATGGAGGAAAAGTGGCAGATCAGAGGAGTGCTTCAATTTCCGACCATTCACGGTTTCCAGACCTACATGTGTTAGATAAAAATAGCTGAAGCAAATTTGAAGAAGATGTGCGAGAATATGAGCGAGGTAGAGAGTTGTAATGGCATGAAGAAGGTGTAGCTCTTTGGGGTTCTTCCACCATATCTAGAGGAAGATGAATCAATGTGGTAGAGTGTGATAGAACTGGAAGTACAGAGAAGAGAATTTCCAGCGTGGATCAAGGACCCATGCTGAAGGTTAAAACCATGTCCGATGATAATGTAGATATTCCTACATGGATGAAAAAATTGAAGAAATGACGAGAACAACATAATTGGCTAACTATACATGAAGAAACTATGCGATTGATGGAGTGAAAGGTTTGGGAGTGAAGCTCAAATTGCATCTGGGTCATCGCTCCAACAGGTCAACCTGACTTGGGGCTCGAACAGACACCTATTGGTGATGTAACATGGCTTCCATGGACATGGGTCAACCAGAGCAGGAACTCTGTTGTTGCAACTCGAATCTTCGAGCTTCTTGTCATGAAGTGAAGATGAGTCTAGGAGTATGCTTGTACCAGGGGTGGACAACCACCGCACAAGGTGGCAGTGGCGTATTTGAAGAGAAAATGGGGGAGGTTGCAGGTGGTTTTGGTGTAGGTTGCAACCGCAATGAGTATGAAGTAGCTAGGGTTTGGAGAGATATGGCATGGAAGGTGGTTGCAAGGCAAAGGGATTGGGGTTGGCAGTTGGTCGGAGGGAAGGTTTAGATGGTCAGGATAATTAAAGGAAGGTGAGCAGTTCTGACGAGGCCAGCAACAGTTGGAGGTTAGGGATGACCTGTGCGCCGTTGGATCATATGATCCAACGGTCCACAAGTGAGCGGAAGTGGATGGCCAGGATTAACTCTGATAAAAAAGATCAGATGGTTCATATCTAGGCACCAACAGACGACTAAGATGGAACATAGTAGATCGTACGACTGAAATTAAGGTATGAGTAGCGTCACAGGAGAAGGCCACGTGGCACGATATGAAGGCGCCAAGTGGCCTAATCATAATTAGTTTAATTCAAAAAATCAATAATAATTAGGAAAGAAATAATTAGAGGGTGAATCAGAAAAAGTAGTAAACATGAAAGTTGTAGTTCTCGATGATATCTATAACTTTCATGTAGAAGTCAAAGATATCAAAGGTCATTTGTATATAGATAAAAATTAAATATTATCAAACACTATATAAAACAATTTTCTTTATTTTCCATTTGCATATTTTTTGGATTTTTTTTTGTTTTATGTCATTTTTTATATAAAATTTTATTCTAATTTTTATTTGATTTTAATTAAGGAATAAATACATAAAATATTACACCATAATAATATATAATAATTAGTGTTAATTATATACAACACATAAATTATCAATTATTGTTAATTAGTCAATGAATCATGTTATTAACTTAAGTAAAAAGAAAAATATAAATAATTAAGCTGATAAATCTGGGATTTATCAACGAGATGTGGACTCGATCAAGAGGAGTAGAGCGTGGGGGGGTGACGGGCCTAGAACAGGGGTTGGCAATGGCTTGGAGGGAGGGGCAGAGGGCCTGGAGGGGGCATGGGAGGGGGTTATGGCAACTAGCTCAGAGGGAGGGGCGACTATTCCCTGATCCCTCGAGTCCCCTGGAAAAGCGCAGAAGATCTGGGTGACTACGAGCAGAGGGGCAGAGGAGGGGCGAGGGTGCAGGCAGAGGGGCAGAGGAGAAAGAAGGGGAGGGGTCATTTATGTTGCATGTGAGATGGAGGAGGAAGAAGTTTTTTGACTTTTTAATCGATAGACTAAGGGTTATATTAACCCAACGATATGGTTGGATTAAGGGGAAAACTAACAGTGGGTTATGAGTGTGAGACAAAGTGACTATCCGAGGTTTCTCGTGTAATTCACTATATGTAGGGTTATGATTGTAATTGTGAAAATACTCAGAGTTATGGGTATAGAAATCCACAGATATATTTACATGTATTTATATAGGGATTTCAAAGACAAAATAAAGTAATAAAGGTGAATGAATGGGCATTTATCACATTCTTTCCATTCAAATTCAAATTTCATTAATTTTGCATTGTGATTGAGTGCATTGCACAAAACCAGTAGGAAGCGTCTATTTTTCACGCGTGCACTTCATCCCATAAAAATACAAAAGAGTATGTTCTGAAATTCTCATTACAAAAGATTTCTTAGAAAAAATAAAAATTTTCTAGTTTGGTCTAGATTTAGATTGAAATTAACTTACTGAAGTTTTTTGTTTTCCTTAATAAACCTCATTCATTTTGCATTCCCATTTGCATATAAAATACCAAAAATACCCTTCTCGTGAAACCAAACATTAAGCAATCTAAAATGAACCTAAGTTGATTTATTGCTTCATATATTCGAAATTGGAGCTTGCCCAAGTTAAAAATACATAGAATCACACGCTTGTATGATTGATTGAATTATTCATGTGGTCTTTTTGATTAATCTTCGATTTCCCAACTACAACATCAAATTCTTAACATAGGTTAAAAGTGGATCATCACAGATGAAATGGGTTTACGATGGAGTAAGATGAATAGGGAGAAGACAAAGAAGAAGGGGTTTAGAAAATGACATATCTACCTTATTTATTCGGTCTAATTACCCTTGTATCCTAAAAGTTAACATAGAATTGGGATGTGGATGGATGCCAACTAACCGAGGGGTGCAAGTGATAACTTGGGAAGAAGGCTAAGGCACAACTGATATTCCAAAAGGGGATTGGCATAACTAATATTGCAACATTCGAGAGGGGCATAAGTGATAAATGTTCTATATATAAAGTACAATATATTACATAATAAATTAAATTATATAAAATACATAAAACACAAAACAAATGTACTCTAATTACCTTCTTGATATTATATCTATACTACATATATAGATAATAGCAGAATAATAAAGAAACTAGTTATATAGTAAAAACATACGTAAATTTGACGTATAATACATATATACATATGTTTACTTCATCACTTCCTAATATATATATATATACCATTTTATTATTTATTTATTTAGAGGATGATGTACTATACTTGAATATATTTTTATCAAAATTTTAAGGATTTATTTAAAAGTTTAATTTAATATATATTTTTTCACTATTGGCATATCATACTTCGATTTTATTTGGTCAATCTTTATTATAGTTAATTAAGATATTTTCTTTGTTATTGTTATTTAGTTTATAAATTATACCATATTTACAACAAAATAAAATTACAAATTATAAAAAATACATTAAATATAGAGAAAAAAGTAAATCGTGTTCTACATATACCATATGTGACCCGATGTTGATATTTTGCATATTAGCTATACTTCTAGTTACAATACATTCATCGGATAGATAATTTAATAACTTGACTTTCGAAAGTGATTTTTTCAATTTTAAATTCACATGAAATGTGAAATCAACATGGAAGTTGAACTTCATTTTCTGGTTCAAGATTTATAAGAATTTATTAAATGTAGAAATTATTTTATATTTTTCTATTTTTCTTTATAATTTCATATACATGCTAAAATAAGAAATAAGTTAATTTGAGTTAGTATAATTTCTGTAAAAAATATAAAAGTATGTACAATATATACAAGGTGAATTTTGTGTTGAATTATGTGTAAAACTAGTGCTTATTGGGATTTTTCTTATATTTTCCTTATCTTTGTATTTTATTGTTAGTTGACTAATCTGATACAATATATATCTCTGGGTAAGGGTCAAGTCTATACATATTTATAACCTTTCTGATTCTTTCTTTTTCTTTCTTTTTTTATTCTTTTATATTTTGCGAATTAGTGTGTACACTATTCATGAGCACAATTTTGTAAAAAAAAGTAATAGTTTATGATTATTTACATATATTTTACTTCAGATTCTAAACAAAATAAAAGAATAAAAGAGATGAATTATGAATTCAACAAGTGAGTCCAATTGGGCCCTTTGATCACCATCCAAAATGCTTAAGCTCATGTTGTGAAGTAGTGATCTCCTCCTCTTTCATAATCCATTCTCACACTTTGCGAGTAACATATGTTGACTTTTGTTTATTGCTTTTCAATCTTATCCATTTATGTTCACAACATCCGCATTATGATATGTCCATTAGTTACTCCTAGTAATGATGGTGTCTGCATGCTCTAAGTAGCTTTTTCCTCCTATATGTTTTTATAAGGTTGGCTTAACCTCTATAGTTTTCATTTCCATTAGTACAAGGAACTTACTTTGACACCATTTGTAGCTTCTCAGACTTAAACTCAAGTCATTGTCTAGGAATTTTGCCCCTAACATCTTGTTTGGATGGGGCCAAATTGGACATGTTGACCACCAATCAACATGCTTAAGCTCAAGTTGTGAAGTGGTGATCCCTCTCTCTTACACTCTGTGAGCACTAGAGCGGGACTATATTTCAAGTGTTTTGTCATTATATAAATTGAATTTCATATTCAAACGGTGACTGATGAGCTCAAATTAAGTGATAGATTATAATTTATATAAAACTAAAAAGCGATTGATCAAATGATCATAGGCTATCGATCAATGCATAATTAATAGTCAAAGTGACCGATCAACTCACATAAACAAACCAATCTATGAATAACCATGTAATTAAAGTGTCCAATCAATGAATTAAGAATAATTGATGGCATTCATAAATAATGACAAAAATGATTGACTAGTATCACAAAAGTGATAGATTAATATGGGGTATACATGTAAATTTGCCATTTGAATGAGTAATTTACATTCTTGTAAACATTTATGCAAGACATTATATCTGTGAGCTTTTACAAACACTATTATTAGTAAAAGACTGATAGATCTTGAGGTATTCTTGAGCAAAACATGTCTTTATCTTTCAAATAAACTGAATAACTCGATCAATCCCGCAATGAGTAAATGCAAGTGCATATCGATGATTCTGTGTCATTACTAAAACAATGAGTTAGGGTTTTTTGCTATCAACTTACATAGTGAAAATGCTTATCTTGATATAGTTGTGACAGTTCAATATTACACACTAATTTCTTTGAGAGAGGTAAATTGGTGATTGAGTAAATAGATCTATGGCATGTTGGGAGGTGATTACACATACGATATGTAGGTAGTAATCAACATGAAACTACTTTTTTTACTGATATGAATGATTAGTTTTCTTGAAATCATGCCATTATTAGTAAGATGCATAATCAATGGGTTACATTATGTTTTCACCATAGCAATGATCTTGGACTTCACGAATATGAAAACATAATAGATCAGTGATTGGGGGTTTATGGGTACATCAAGTGATTTTGCATAATATTGTAAGTAGCAAAAGCGAACTCACACATACATGATCAACCAAACAAACACGCAAATACACTGATTTACAAGGTTTACCCATAACTGGGCTATGTCCTTGTGCGTAGGCGATCTCTTTCACTATTTGTGAAGAAGAAAATATAGAGGATGCAAAGAACCCTAACCATAAGGAGTTTATGTACTATGCCCAGTGCATACATGCCCCAGATGCAGACAGATTTGATTACTTAAAAAATTCGTTTCGAGATAGTGGGTTGTGGCACAATAAGGAGGAGGGGGTGTGCATAAGGTGATTCCTCAATTGAGTTCAAAAGAACAAATGGTTAGGATTCAAGGTATATCAACATAGAAGGTGAATCATTTGGTGTGGTTGAATGCTGGATGCAACACTCTGGTCGGAGACCAACTTAGACTGGAGAATTAGGTCACTAGTTGGAATATACATCTAAATGGAAATAGTGACGAGGAGGAGAGATGACATCGGTGGCATCATATGGGTAACCAAACTTCAGTTGAAGTTGCTGAACTTGGAACATTTTTATCTCAAGCTTGGACATCGTAGCATTGATAATGAAGAGGATGAGCACTGATGGCACCTTCTTAGAGTACATAGGTTTGTATATCAAAGGGGAAAAGGGGTGGATTGATTCACTTGGCAGATCACTATATTGACAGGGATGCAACTTCATTGTAAATGATTATCCCTCAAAATTTGTTAACCGACAACCATGGCTGATTTAGCCTCGATATTAAGACAATATTTATCTTCTAGTTCGTTGTGAGTCAAGGATCTCTAACCACATAACCCTCCTTTTCCAACTTTGGATTTGCATATCTGTTGGAGCTAGAAGGGGATCTTCTCAAAGACTCCATGGTGGAACCGGCTAACTAACCAGCAACCTGATCTAAACAAGGACTGCTGAATTATGATTATTTTTCCCTTCCTTTTATTGCACCCCTTTCTATGAACATTCTCATTTCTCCATTTCCTTTTGTTAATTACTCCTTACATTATTCTTCTCCTCCGCCGTGTACTAAAGTACCTTATGCCAATTTTAATCGAGATAAACACACCACCTCACAACTCAAAAAAGTCACCACTGGATTTAAACAGATACCACTCCTTATCATCTAGCTAATTTAGCCCAAAAAGCAAATTATATACAGCTTCCAACAACATAAAAATAATGCCAGCCTAGATATAAATAAAATAAAGAAACGCGTCTTCCGGAGAATGCCAGGAGTTCCGTTTTATCAAACTAATGTAATTTCGTTGCCCTATCAATCCTTCCAGTTGCTACGTAATTTCACGTCAACACGGAGAGGGCTAAGTAGTAAATGACCATCTCAAACCCAAGTCGGTATGACCGGTATGTCGCACGCTGGCAATTGGCAAATCGTTGTTTTTATTTTTGCTTTATAATTCTTTCTTAATATGGTCCTCGTGACAGCTTTTACTTTTGACAGTCTTGTGTAGTTCCTCTCGGTTGAAGTTCTCAACGCCACGTCCACATAAGCAGGCTGCTCGTCCCAGGACACAAGCGGCCTATGCATGCAAAAGTAGAGGGCAATTCGGAAAGATCACCCCGTCTCTTCCCCTTACATACATTCCTCACCTCATCCCTCCTCCCTACGGCAACCAAGACCATCCCTAAGGCGTGGCACGAGTCCACGGTCTTTATCTTCCTTCTCTGCCCGGCATCCGTTTCCTTCGACTTCTGCGCGTTGACGGCACATAGCAGCGGAAGAAAGAAGGCGTTCAATCAACGCACGCTTTCTCTTTTCCTTCGTTTCCCACCTCTCCTCCCCACCTTCCCATCCCGATCACACGACAGACCCCATATATACAAGCAAACACACGCACCTTCAGAGAGAAAGAATGAAAGGAAGAGAGTAGGTCACTAAGAAGAAGGCACTTGCTGCAGGAGCGTCCGCAAGAGAAACAATATGGTGGCGATGGTCTTCCCCAAGTCATGGCTCTCCGCCATCCTCCACCCCCGGCGCAAGAGCCCCTCCGACGACGACCCGAAACTCGAAATCCTCGCCTTCGAGGCGGCCAAGGCCATGTCACGCCTCGTCTCCCTCCACCGCGCCCTCTCCGAGCCCCAACTCCTCCACCTCCGTTCCCACACCGCCCGATCCTTTGGCGTTACCCACCTCGTCTCCTTCGACCACCCCCGCCTCCTCCGCCTCGCATGCGCCGAACTCGCTCTCGACCTCGACTACGCCGCCGATGCGGTTTCCCGCCTCGCCATCCGCTCTCCGCACCCATGGCCCCGTGCCTTCCATCACGTCTACACCGACCTCAAATCCGCTTCGACCGATTTCGACCGCAAGCTCGGGTTTTCCCTTCCCGATGTCGAGAAGAAGATGCACAAGATGGAACGCTACGCCGCCGGCATCGCCGCTCTTCACTCCGAGATGGAAACCCTCGCCGAGATGGAGGCCTCCGAACGCAAGCTCCAGCGATGGAAGAGCTACAGCGGCCCCCTGACCACGCCGTCGCCCCCTCCGCAGCAGAACAACCCCCGTGGCGCCGAACTCTTCCTGAAGAAGCTCGCAGCTCAGCGGCGCCTCGTTCGCCGGCTCCAGGACGAGTCCCTCTGGGGGGAGACCGTCGGCAAAACAGCAGAACTCATGGCGCGCGCCGTGATCACTGTCTTCGGTCGGATGTGCACCGTGTTCGCCGCTGTGGTGCCGGAGCTCCCACGTGTCACTCCCGACGGACGTGGACGCTTCCGCGTGCTCGGGCCGAGTTACCCCCGGATCCACCCTAACTACGCCTCCGGCCCGCTCGAGCGTCCGGCGATGCGGAGCTCCACAACGAAGATGATGATGAATTCGGGGCCGATCTACGGGACGAAGAAGCAGAACTCGGACGAGAAATTATGGGCAGTTATGGAGATGGAGGCATTGGCGGGGACGGTGGGCGAGGCGGGGCTGGAGTTGCGGTATGGGGACGTGATCTCGATGGCGGAGAGGATGCTTTATGCGCCGGACATGGTGAGCGAGGAGGCGAGGAGGGAGCTGTATGCGATGCTACCAGGGGAATTAAGGGCCGCAGTGATGGCAAGGAAGTGGGAGGTGGACGGGAGTGAGGATGCCGCGGGGAGAGGGAGGGAGGCGGCGAGGAAGGTGCTGGCGTGGCTGGGGCCGATGGCGGAGGATACGGTGCGGTGGCACGCCGAGAGGAGCTGTGAGAGGCAGAAGCTGGATGGGAGTCCGCGGGTGTTGGCGATGCAGACGTTGCGATTCGCGGAGCGGCTGAGGACGGAGGCGGCGATCGTGGAGGTGCTGGTGGGGCTGAGCTGCGTGTTGAAGTATTTGAACGGGAAGAGGAGGGAGGAGGAGGAGGAGGAGGATGACGCCACTTCAATCTTGAGGAGGTGATTGCAGAGGATCCTCTCGCTCTACATTCTTTGTATATGATTTCATAAGGTCCTTTTTTCGTTTTGCTTGGGTGGCTGATGGTTTCATGTGAACAAGAGAAGCTTGTTGTTCTTGATGGAAACCACCTGTACTTGCTCATAGAAGGTATTGCTTTTCATGATCACAAAGTAGCTACGTTCCAGTCGTCTACCTTCATCCTTGCATTTATTTTCTTACGGTCAATTCCATGGAAGGAAGCTGTTGAGAATATATCCTGTTCCTCGATCAGAATCTCCAGGCCGATTGGGTTGAACATATCCTGTTATCCTAGGACAACTTATCCCGCAAAAATGTTAGTTATCTCCTAAAAGAACAAGCCAATTTTCAATTCTATTTGACCAGAGTACACGGACCGAGTTCACACATATATTTATGGGATTTTTACCCGGCAGACCCTGTAATCTTTTGCAATTACCGCTACGACCTCCGAAACATTCTAATTCCTCTCTCGACCCCGTAAACTTGCTAACCTGTGGTTAACCCCCATCCATTTGGCCGTTAAAACTGACCGGATTCCGTTACATTTTTCTTTTATATTAGGGATTTTTGCATCTATAACCCCCTCCGCCCATACGCCTCGTCGCCTCCCTTGCTTCCCCGCCGCCTCCCCTGCTCGGCCTTCGCCCCGTCGGCCCTCGCCCGAAGCCCCCCTCCGCCCCCCGCACCTGGCCGAAGCCCCCAGCTACCCACGCCGCTCGAAGGTCTCCCCGCTCCCATGCCGCTCGAAGCCCCCCTCTCTCCTCGGCGTCGCCTCCCCTGCTCCCTCCTGAAGCCCCAACCCCTCCCATCGCCTCCCCGCACCTGCCCGAAGCTCCCCCGGCCCTCGCCCGAAGCCCCGTCGGCCCCTGCTCGACTCGAAGCATCCCCGTTCCTCGCACATGCTCGAAGCCCCACTGCTGGAAAGCCCCCCCGAAGCCCCGACCCCGCCTACCCTGCTCCCCCCCTCTCCCCCGCCCCCGAAGCCCCGACCCCGTCCCATCGCCTCCCCTGCTCTCCCCTCCCCCCCCCCCCCCCCCCCCACAGCAGCACCGCCCCCGAAGACCCGACCCCCGCCCATCGCCTCCCATGCTCGCAACCCCCCCCCCCCCCCAACACCGGCCCCGAACCCCCGACCCTAGCCCATCGCCTCGCCTGCTGGCACCCCCCACCTGCACCAGCGTCGCCCCCGAAGCCTCGACCCCCGCCCATCGCCTCCCATGTCGCACCCCTCCCCCCCCCCCCCCCCCTCCCGCACCAGCGCCGCCCCTGAAGCTCCGACCCATCGCATCCCCTGCTCTTCCTGTCCCCATCCCCTGGAAGCCGACCGCCTCCATCCAGAGAAGCAACGTCCCCCCTTCCCCATGCATCGTCCTCCCCGAGCAGCACTCCTCCTCAAAGCCTCTGGTCCTCCTCGGAGCTCCGCCGCCGAGGAGTCTCGCGTCCATCTCCCAGTTGCACTTGAGGGAAAGCCTGTAGATGAGGGAGGATAATTTTTTTATTTCTTGGTTAATTTTAGCTGTCGGATCGCAGATTGTTAGATTAACTGATTTTTAACTCACAGAAGTTAACTTTAGATGTGTAACTTTAACGGTAGGGTTCGTGGGGTAGGACGGAGCAAGTTTACGGGATCGAGAGAGGAATTAAGATGTTTCGGAGGTCGTAGCGGTAATTGCAAAAAATTACAGGATCTGCCGGGTAAAAATCCCTATATTTATTGCTCAGGCTATAGTTGAATGCCCCTTCGACAAAAACAGAAAAGAATACATGGACACCCTTTAATAAAAAGAGAGCCGCGTTTGCTATATTCTTTAATTTCCTATGCCAAGTCGTATCTCTTGCAGTTGACAGGCACGTAACTGGCGAATAAATGGAAGGAATTTAACCAGTGGCGGACTTAAGTATTTGGCTCAGAATGGGCACCATAATATGTAAATCTACCCATGATAGGAAAATAAGGAAATACTTAAGTTAAATATTGATAAGGTATAATCAATATATTCTTTACATAAAATCGAGAAATGAGGAATTTAAATAATATAGAATGGTGTAGTCTGAATGGTGCATTTGGTTGCCGGGTTAGCTTGGATTAAAGTGAGGGAGGGTAAACTGTTTTTATGTTGGGATAATTACAACCATAACTCTGAGTAATTTTGCAATAACATTCATAACCATGTATAATCGCGAATTACACGAGAAACACCGAGTAATGCTTAACTCTTACATGACATAACCCTGTGTTATGTTTCGTTTGAGATATCTGTCAACAGTTTCTGTCAGAAAGAGATAATTACCCCTATTCCCCATTCTTATTTGCAAATCATGCCATCGTGTTCTTTGTCCTTCACTTTGGAGGAGCTACCTGCCGTCGACCTCCGGAAGTCACCCCCGCACCTCTGCAAGCATCCCTCCCACGATTGCCGTCGATTTCTGCAAGTTCCCCAGCCCCCCTCCCGGATCGTCGTCAACCTTGCAAACCCCCCCCCCCCCTCCCTCCCGCGCCTCCCCCCCGCACATGTTTCCTTTGCAAGTAACCGTCGAGCTGCAACACCCCCCCCCCCCACCCGATCGCATCCCTCTTGCCTTTGGAGTCTTTTTGGCATTCGCTCTGCAGGTGTAGACCTCAACAGAGATAAAAACTTCTGGGTATATGTTACTATCTTGTGATTCATCTGAAGAAATTGAAGCATCTCTTGTTGTCGTTTCGACAATAGAAAGGGAATTCCCATCGTCATGAACCTCCACGCCGCCGTCAAGGAGAACTTCCGGATGCACTCCTCCACTCCTCTCTCTCTGTTCCTCACTACTCCGCAGAGACTGTGAGGTCACAGGGTACCACATACCCAAGAACACCACCCTCCTCGTCAACGTATGGGCTATTGCCCGGGACCCCAAGGCTTGGAGAGACCCCCTCGAGTTCCGTCCGCACGGTTCCTTCCGGGCAGCAAACGGCCCGATGCCGACGTGCGGGGGAACGACTTCGAGGTAATTCCGTTTGGCGCGGGGAGGAGGGTATGCACAGGGATGAACCTGGGGGTGTGGATGGTGAAGCTCCTGGTGGCAACCCTCGCGCACTCGTTCGAGTGAGAACTGGAAGGCGGCGTGGCCAAGGAGAAGCTGAGCATGGAGGAAGCGTATGGGATCACACTGCAGCAGGCGGAACCTCTTCTTGTGTATCCCGTCAAGAGGCTCGTGCCCTTCGCCTACAACTCGTGAATCCTCTTGGGGTCCTGGGAGGTGGGATGGAGAGCAGGCAAACGACGGGTCGGGGAGGATGGGCGGGATGTTGGAGGCCGGAGAGGAGGGGAGGGGGTTCTCTGCCTGGGATAGGGGCAGGTGGCAGATCAGAGAGGGTGGGTGGGCATGTCGCGAGGGGAATCTTGGTGTTCAGGGGGGTGGGGGTCTTCGGCTGCCTGGAGGGCTTCGTCGGGGTGCTTCCTTGGCTGGAGGAGCAAGGAGAAGAGCGAGGAGGTCGACAGCGATGGGGAGGAGGGGAGGGAGGGGGTGGTTGTCGCAGGAGAGGAGGAGGTGGAGGGGGAGAAGGAGGTAAGAGGGGGACTTTTTTAATTTTTTTTTAAAAAATAACAGCCATTGGATAGGCTAAGGTTGGATTAACCCAATAGTATGGTTGGATTAAGGAGAAAACTAACGAAGGGTCATGCGTGTGAGACGGAGTGACTACTCAGGGTTTCCCGTGTAATTCACGATTATACAGGGTCATGAATGTGATTGCGAAATTACTCAGGATTATGGGAGTAAATATCCCTTTTATGTTTTGGTGTTTTGATATAGGATTAGATGTTGAGTGGATTTATTGTGATGTGATTGTATTGAAGTTTGGAAAAGTGGGTGATTATTGTAATGTGATTATACTGAAGTTTGGAAAAATAAGCAGAAGCGTAGTAGTTTATAATTTTTAAATGATATGATGGTATATTATATTATTGATTTGATAGAATAGATGAAAGAAAATAATTTATTTAATATTTAAATAAGGAAGGGAGAGTAAGCCCTACAAGTGAGAGAAAAGGGGGTTTTGACGGTAAACCCTCCAAAGAGGGGGTTAACCCCCCATCCCAACGGACTCTTAAAGTCTAGTTTGTAATTCCGAGATTAAAGTAAACTATTATTGGATAGTCATCTTTCATTTGATTCGAACATTAAATTTACAATATTTATAATTGAAAATGCTATTTAAATGTTTACAGTTGTAACTTCTATTATTGATGTCGACGTAGATAACAAAAATTCCAATAGATAGATGTTAGTTGTCATAATTATGTTAGAGTGATACTTCTTTTTATTATTATATCGCAATGAAATTTTAAAATACATCTAATAAAATATGTTAAAATATTGGCTAAAAAAGCATCAACGTTTAAAATACAGGAGAAGGCTTTGTTTATATTGTAAGATGAATGAAGTAAATATGGTTATTGAATTTGACCATAATGAAATAAAGATATTGCAATTAATGATTTCATGGTTTATTGATATTTAGCATCTTTTCTTCACCTGTGAGTTATTGTTGAAGGTCGGGAGAGAACTGTCAATTCCATAGGTGGATTCCATAGGTGGATGTGAGTGGTCTACTGAAATTTTGGGAGGGGTAAGGAAAATAGGAGGCAATGTAATGTCTCATGTGTCCCCTCTTTTATTAATATTATGGATTTACGGTGACTCTCACCTGGGTGATCGCCCTCTTTCAAATAAAAAAAGTTAATGAACAACAATCAATATGATTCATTACTTGTAAATAAACAACGAATATGATATTCAATGTTGATTTTAAGAATCAAAGATGATTTCGAAATGAATAATTTTTGTTATAATTTTAATATTGAAAGATGTAGCAACAATACTCAAATAATTAGTTACTATAACATCTTTTTCATCGAATATCATTAATATAGAATGTGAGGGAGGTCTCTTTCTTGTAATATTAGCATGCACAATACATTTCATTCAATTGTCTAATGGGGGTTGAAGAAATGAGGGGGAGCATGTGCTTCTCTTCATAATAGTGTAGATCCTCCCATGAACTTGACCATGGTCAACACAAAACTCATCTTATATTTGACATAGAGTGCAACACATCAACCCATCAACCCTTGAACATAATTCCAGATCGGAAACTCACAAAGATTGAGAGAGAGTTATAAGTATGGATGATTACTATTTGGTAACTTGGGCTTAGCATGCTGGGTCGTTGTCAACAGGTCCAATTGGAGTGAAACCCAACAAGTTGTCAGAGCATGTTTCTTTGATAACGGACTGAGGACCTAAGTCAGGGACATTGCAGAGAGTTTGAAGTTGGTATCGTTATACCAATCGGGATGAGTTATATTAAGATAAGCAGTCACATAGTAATTGCATTATCAATTATATTACTGTTAGGGGTTTTATCAGTTGTTCCCCTTTGAGATATTGCAATATCAATTATTCCCTCTCTTATTTGGAATATTAGGTGTGTCCCTGACTTCATGTCATTCTATCGCTTGTGCCCTTCCATTACTTTAGTGGTTATTGAGTTGAACTTAACCAAGCCTTTTTCAAACCATGGTAAAATTAAGAGGGGCATTATTGTCCTCACCTGGAAGATCTTCAATACTGCAGCATTAGGAGTCGAGCTAGAGACCCCAGATCTTATCAGCACCAACTTGATCTTCCTTTGATCGACATCAATGGACGATCATATCTAATCATATGAAGTTAGAAAAAGAATCATATAATACCAGGAGATCGAGCCATCACTAGATCGAGAACAACAACTGAGTCAAGCGAATCTCGACCTGCACATCCGAACAGCTCTGAACATAACGATATTTTGGGGCGAAGGACTCCTCCCCTTCTGACCTCTTATGCCCACATTCATGCACTGCATGGATCTCGCCGTCGACTCCCTTTACAAGGCTAAGCTCATCCATGGCTTCTGCGATGGCCAGGAGGCCATCAACATCGGCATGGAGGCCGTCATGACCAAGAAGGACTGCATCATCACCACCTACAATGACCACTGCGTCTTTCTCGACAGCGATGACTCCCTCATAGAGTTCTTCGCCGAGCTCATGGGCTATCGTGCGGGCTGCTCCAAGGGTAAGGGCGGATCCATGTCCTCAATGTTTGCTAAGGAGGAGGAGGAGGGAGAGAGTGAGAAGTCCTTTAAACCCTTTTTCTTAAATTTAATTACCCTTGTGTCTCCAAAAGTCAACATCCGTTTACATTGAGGATGGCCGTGACGTTTTCTTCTTCAAATGCAACATATCATATTTGCTTGAATTTCTAAGCCGTGCTGTGCTGTAGCATTGTTTATGATTATTGTATGGATTTCGCTAATACTCACGTGGATTGATCTCCTCGATTTTCCAATTTTGTCTCTTCTTTAGGCCTTGAACCAACGTTCACGGGCAGCAACAGCCACAGCTACGCAACAAGACATCAAACGAAGGGGTTGAGGCCACGGCAAGAGCAGGTCCTCCACACCACATGTGACTCGTTACAGAAAAAGTCGAGAATTGTGAAGACAAGAGCTAATAATACACTTCTGTCCGCGTCCTCCATTTGTAGAGAGGAGACTAGGGAGAAACTCCATGTACGTCCAAAGTTTAACATAAAGTAACAACAAAAAAATTCTATTATATTCTCTTTGTTAAGATAAGCAGAAAGTAACAAAACCAAAGAGGTCTACTGCATACCCTAACAAAGATACTAACGAGAGTAACAAAAACAAATAATACTGCTACTAATTCCAGTAAGCTTGATGCGGATTCTCACGAGTACCAGCACAAAATCTTTGGTAACCACAGCTTGTGTGATGCACAAACCTCATGAGTGTCGAGATAAGCCCAGTTTTCTTTTGAGATTTTTACCTCATGAATTCTAAAATCTTTGCAAATTACATGCTCGACTCTATAAACGTCATTATTATTACAAAAATCTCATAAACTTGCTATACACCACGAACCATGCGGTTAATACCCATCCATTTAGCTGTTAAAGCTAACTGGATTATGTTTAAACTTTTTGCATATTGTCCATTTTATTTATCAAAATTACAATGAATACCCCTTCCTTTCTCCCTACTCACTGTCCTCCTCACCTCCCCTTTCCCACACAACACTGACCTCCACCCACCTCCCCGACCTCCTCTTCCCTCCACTGTGCCTATTGAACATGCGAGCCCACGACGAGCCATTATGCAATAAATGTTATTGCACATATCATTCCCTAATCTGATATGAAGAATATATAATTTGCATAATAGGTCTCTTAGTACAATTAGGGTTATGTATCATGGCCATCTTAATAATCATACAGCTGTTGATTCAATAATTGAATCATAGAGGCTGGTGCTTGGATGAATATCTAAAGGATTAGATTGAGGACTCATCAAGCACTGTCAAATGATTGTTAAGAGATGATCTCCAGCCTGAGTAGGAGATGGCAATCCTTTCTCAATTAGGCTGATATTTGACCGACCTCTTGATGCAGGTCCTCTGCATAGGAATAGAGATTCGGAGATGTCAGATTAGTTAGGTCAAAGAGTTGACTTAACGAGATCGAGATAACCAAAGTCATATATCATATGTTGTAACGATACATGCACGCATCCTCTGACCAGAGACAGATGTGTTACTGTATGTCTGAGTATGTACATTTGGCAGACCAATAGGTTGATGACTTAACCAAGGTCTATACACCAGCGCGCTGGTGTGCATATAAGGGCATATGAGTAATACAATCTCTCAAAGGGATCATACAGGTTCATTACTAAACCGGAAGACATGAGCTCACTCATGAGATATTGGGAAGAAACAAATTCCGTGCCGGTCGTCTTGCTTTGGAAGCTTGACTGAATTTGTAGGTTTGATATATATATATATATATATACTTTTGAAAAGTATATGATCAAGACGTAGGTATGATATATATGCTTTTGGAAAGTATATGATCGATACCAACTTCCAATGATCGAATGAGAAACTTACTGATAAAACCATGAAGTAGACAATATAAAGTAGATCCAATACTTCGGGTTTATTCTGAGTCTTCCAGTATGCAGGATGTATAGGTATTGGGAATACCTGAGGGTGATGTGATCACAAACGATTGTATAACCATGACATTTCCATTCCTAGGGAGTGATGAAATGGGTCTGGATTTTAGTGACTCCTCTCAGTAGAGAAGCAATCTAATCTTAGTCCAAATGTTGGACATTGATCTGAATGTGATTCAGATGCAATGAGAAGATTAGATTTGCGATCTTGATTTAATCAAGCATCTATGGGAGGCCCGTGATCTGGATTTGAGATATGATCTCAATATCCAAGTCACTATACGTGGAACAATACAATCGTCATGTCCTTATCTCCAAGTATTCGTGGAGAAAGTGCATTATCCTTAAAGGAGTTTATGGATAATTCTATTTTTGATATATGTATCCGAGCATTGAGAAAATGGATAATTAAATGTGATTTAATTATCATGATTAATATGAATTTGATTCATATTATAAGGAGAGTTATCTAAGATAATTAATGTGATTTAATTATCAAAGATGTGAATAATGTGAATGTGATTCATATTATTTGGGCACACAAGAATAGATATCCAAGATGATTAAATATGATTTAATTATCATGGATATGAGTAATGTGAATAGCAATATCCATATTAGTCATATATATTATAAATGTGATTTATAATATATAAGAGAGAGCTATTGTAATTTACATTTGTTAATTAAATGTTAATGTGAATTGGATTCTTATTGGACATTAAATTGAAAATGTAATTTATATTTTATTTTGGGTTGTGAATGTGATTCACAAATTTCCAATGGCATGATTGCAATGTTCACAAAATAAATTGGATTTATTTTTGTGAAATAATTTGCAACAAAAAGTTGTTGTAAATATTGGAGAGAATCATGAGATAATGAGATAAAATAAAAAAGGGGATAAACCACCAAAAATATGAGATCGCGTCACCCATGAGTTGGTCATGGGTGACGTCCCATATTTTTAGGGATGGATTATTATCTCTTTTAATTATTATCTTATTATCTTATGATGATTGATTTTATTGAATTAAATTATGTTGATGATAATGAAATATATATATATATTTAATTTAATATAAATTAATAAGTTGTTGTTTTTTAACAACAATGATCATGGCCATTGATTAAAAACACATATCAATCTAACCACTGATTTTTTGTATGCCATGGATTGTGATCCATGGACTTCCAAACTAGTATATAAAGAGGGCAACCCTAGCCCTTTGAAATATATGTATAGTACATGTCTACTCTCTCTCTCTCTCTCAACTCTCATTCTCGCTCATCTCTCTCTCTCTCTAAAGGAGGCCGTCCACCTTAAGGTCTTGAGGGAATAGCAATGGCATCTACGCCGTCGTGCTGTTGCTTCGATTGCTCTTGGATCTCCATCTTCTTTGGGGATTCTTTCTCTAGAAGGAGACGCCGGATTTCGTTGGACAAAATCAGGAAATTCAAGGCTTGGATCTTCATCGAGAATTGCGGGAAACACGCGTCTCATCATCGCACCCGCAAGTGCCATCTTCGTAGATCGGACTTGAGTCTCGAGGATCTCTTGCTTTAGAGATCTAGTGATCGCAACCACGCTTAGATAAAACGATCCAAGAAACGTTCTTGTGATCATGTGGTTTCATCTCATGATTTATATATATTTTTTAAATTTCGCTGCACCTAGCGACTAGTGCGACTAGCTGCTCCAATCGCATATGATGTGATCATCATGCTTCCGTGATGCGCTTGAGGATTCCTCATATCCTTCGGTTAGTATTGGGAGTACCATAACCCGTTGACTTTCATCAACGACTCCTGCTCAAGGTGTGGAGAGGGAAGAGCTGCCAATGGCTGATCAGATTGGTAGACCACCATCCGAGTATATGGGGTTGGTGGTGGCTGCTAGTATTGCTGGAGCGTCTATTGAACTGGATTTGCCTGGATGTGGTTAACCTGGTGGTACGAGATAGATGGTTGTCTAGAGCTGCTCCGTGGATCAACCCGTGACCAGAGACGAGGTTAGAAGCCCTTTGCGCCTCCTGGAGACACATGATATGGATCTTTAGGTCACTCAACGTTTGTGCCAACTGATCAATCTAGTTCAGACCCTGGTACTATTTCTTCTCAATGATCTTGATGCAGTCTAGCTTCTCACTAATGATACCTATGTCGGCAGATTAAGACTCGGTTGCTGCTAACAAAGTAGAAGCACTAGCATCGACACGTGCGATCCGTTGTTAAGGAACGACCCGTGGGAGGGGCTTCCCCTGAGTGTAGACCCTGGTCTGGGACATCACTGTATAGTTCTCGACCACCTCCTCATAGATGACCCAGACCTGGTCCTCGTCCTTGGTAAAATAAGACCCTTCGCACGAGGTGTTCACTAGCCCTTGCAGCTCCGGTGTCAGCCTACAGAAGAAACTCTGAACAAGGTTGGATTTGGATATCTTGTGATGTGGACACCAATCAATGATCTCTCTGAATCGATCCCAAGCCTCGTGGAACTGCTCATTTGGGATAGTAGTGAAATTGTTGATCATAACTCATGATACGTTGGTCCGACCGAGTCGATAGTACTTGTTCAAGTACTCGATCCGAAGCTGCTCCCAGGTGGTGACGTACCTCCCCAAATGCTTTAGCTAGTAGGTTGCTCTGTCAACTAGGGAAAATGGGAAGGCAATCATCTTGATCATATCCTCATCAACAAATCGGTCATGGATAGTGCAATAAATCATCTCGAATTCCTATAGATGGAGGTACAACTCCTCAGTGACTAGCCCATGGAACTTGGGCAATTGTTAGATAGGATGGGGGCGGAGCTTGAAGTCGCCTAGGATCTATGGAAGTTGGATCTATCTGTGTGAGTGTTGCACTAGGGTTGTGCAAGTGCCTCATCAACCATGGCTATCTCGCTGGCTGCACTAGGGCTGTGCAAGTGTCTGGGCCCACCCTCCTGATGTGGTAACTCTCCACCGGCTGATCTATGCGTCTCATCTCTGTCGTCTTGCATCTGTGTTAGTTCTCATCTCACTTTGTCCATAAAAGCTCCCTAGTCCTTGATCTGTCGCTACATGGTCTCCAGGGAAGAAAGTAGGGTAGTGTTGATGGCGGCCTGATCCAAAACATAGGAAGAAGTCTGCGACTGCTCATGGTGCGGTTCTCGTTGCTGGCCATCTCTTGGGTCTCTACAAAGTCAAAAGACCCCAACTCAGGTGTCGTTAAGTGAACAAATAATTGTGCTGGCCTCTGCTCTGCACCTTAGGAACGGTAGAAGAGTGGTCGAGGGGGAACAAGTTGGTAGCGAACCTGAGTTCAGAGAGCGGGTCTAAGCTCTCTGAAGACGCCCTAGATGAATGGAGAGGAGTGCTCGAAAGCAGTGATTCTAGAGGTAGCCCAAGGGACCTCCTTCCCATCATCATGATGTGGGGATTTATGAGGATTAAATCTGTAATGTAAACAAGATGAGAAGTTAAACCCCCAGTTCACCTAGTCAACATGAGTTGATGACCGTAAAAGTTCGGTAGTTAATATTGTTTAATTTTATTGAGGTGATCAATCAATCTATCAGAGCAATTAAGCGAGTTGTTGGGAACCCAGTGCTTCCAGGAGACTGGCCCAATCTCACAACCAGTTTTCCCAGCCACTATGGGTACGGACCATTTACTAGCTACCCGATCTGCCCAATCGGCTAAGGAAGTCCCAGACAGATTACCAGATACTCGGTGAAGTCCTCATTATAAAACAACTAATCACAAGACTAGAAGAGAGCTTAGGTATGGCTCTACCTTAGGTGCAGGTCACTCTCTCGCTGCAGATAAATCAACCAATGAGGGGGTGACTCTCCCCAAAATAAGGATTTTTAGATGAAATGTATTTTAAGGTCAAGTTTTCATTAGCAGTCCCAATTTTATTTGGTTATCTCTTTTTAGGTATTTTTATGAATGAGACAACACCTAACGATTTTTTCAATTTCCTTGGTTATTTTGAGTCCAATAAAACAGAAGGGAGGAAGTCCGAAAAGATGATGCACTATCAAACACAATGATGCATGAAGAGATAGAAATATGTACTTGACTCCAGCACTCTACATGCAAGGAGATTCACGCATAAAAGTAAAGACAAGAAATAAACTATCTATATGATGCACGAGAAATCGGCCTTAGATGAGCAACTTCTATTACGTGAAGCACATTAGCTAGCTAATCAAATATAAGACCGGAGTCTGATCTTGGGGGTCACTTGGAGCCTACCACAACGGGTCCTGCTAGCGATGTATGTGACTCCTCACGGCGCGTGGTCTCGTATCCAATCAAGCTAAAATTTTCAAATTTATTTTTAGCTAAGTCCAATTACGATCCATAAGAACAGATAAGCAATTATGTGTGGGGCCTTAGATACTTACATCACAATCAAGCAGAAGTCCTAAGTCTAGGGGCTAAATCCTCAGGAATCAAATATAAATAAAAGGGATAAAACAAAATCACAAAAACCACGGTGAGGTTCCCTTAGTACGCCCAAACTGAACGAAACAGACTTTGAAGTCTAAGTGTCCAAAGAGAGTCTAAAAGTCTACAATTATTACAACAATAATAGTTTTTGCAAGAAATAAATATCTATCCAATATAACTAAATCTTCCTACTCCTCTGGTCCTCCTCGGTTACAGGTTCCTCCAACAGAAAGCTGAAGCATCCCTTGGGTGGTTCCTCACACAAAAAGTGAATCAGAAAAGACGTCAGGAACAATTATAATAGACAGATAATAAAATGTCAAAAGTAAAAAATGACTTCTAAGCAGTGCTCGCCGGCAGCGACGCCAAACTGAAGAGCAGCCTACCGACTAGGGTTAAGTATCAAGATAAATCAAAGGTCGTTGTGACCTCAATCTATCAACCGACTCAATGAGAAAATAAAATCGCTCCAAAATCAATCAACCAAACAATGTCAGCGGTTCCCTACTTTTATTTACCAGGTATAGCCACCAGGGTCAAACAAAGGAGCAGAATTGAAAATTTCATTAGTCAAATTTTGAAAATAAAAAATAATGGTTTTTAATTTTTTAAATTTAATTTTTTAAATAAAGACAGGCGAGCAGTATTTACAAGCTACACACAAAAGACTCTTTTTGGAATTTTAAAATAGAACATAAATACTCAGAAAATAAAACTAAAAAAATGTTTTCTAATTTCGATAGTGTTTTTGGCATTTTTTTAGATTTTTTTGATGTTTTTGTAATTTTATAAAAAAACAAATAAGGTTCAAAACTCACAACAATGCATAACCAAGACCAAATTGCAAATTAAAATTATTTAAAGTGCCCGAAGGTCTGAGCTAGCAATTTTATGATGAACAAGAGATATAAAGCTAAGTACATAAACTAAAATCACATTTTTTTAATTTTCCCTTGATTTTATATGATTTTTATAACATTTTTGTTTTTTTTGTAATTTTGAGGGTTTTTAAATGGATTTTCAAACAAAATTAAAACTAAGCGTAAAGTATACAAAAAGGCACACACATGAATTTTTATGGAATTTTTAAAGCATTTTTCAATTTTTTTAATTTTTTACAAGGCAAACAAGGATTATATAAAGGGTTTTTGAATTTTAAAAATAGAAAATGCAATCAAATCAATCCAAGAAAATCCAATAAAAAACACACACTAGCAGGAGCTAATAGTAATTTTTAGGTAATTTTTAAAATCAATTTCATATTTATTATGTTTAATGAAAAGCATGAAATTAATCACAGTTAACAGGTACCAAATCGCATATTATATTTTTGGATCAAATGATAACACAATATAAAAGCTCGGGGTCTGATCTGAAACAAGCTCACTCAATTCGCATGCACGCTCAATATCCAACGCACATGGGTATAAATGCAATTTCTAACAAGACAACATTCATTCACTAATAATAGCAAAGTCCGAGGCAGAAAGCGCAAATAACCCAAAATACACGTGAGCACACACAAGCTTCATACTCAGAGGGGCTGTAGTATAAATAACACAAAGTAGGAGGTCCAAACTGTAAATGTTATTAACTACAACTTTTATTTAATGGTCTAAATCAAAATAAAGAAACATGCAAGGACAAGAAGGAAATATACCCTCGGCATGGACACGTGGCGTGCCCAAGAGAGGGCTCTGACCTACGACTCTGATCTGATGCCCAGGTGGATCTGGCGGCTGCAGGGAATGTCGAAGACGTATGGGGTAGATGCGTCAGATGCTCTGATCTAACGACCAAAAGGCTACCATTGTCTGGTGGCTCGAATCAGATATGGCAGGGGTGGGCTGATCCAACGACTGAGAGGGGGTCTGAAAGAACACTCCCCCAACATACTTCAATCAAGCATAAGATAAGATCCAACGGCCCGATGAAGAATTTAAGAGGCCCAACAGCTTCGTGGAAGCGGGGCACGTCCATGGGTGGGCTCTGACGAAGGAGGCAATGGTTGGATGGACGTGGCGGTGTCGGCTCGCCTAGAATTGCTCTAACTTAGCAGATGGGGATCCAAAGAGGTATCTGCACGCACGTTTGTACCTGCAGAAGGTAGAGGAGACTCGGTGCTATGCTCCGATCCGGATTATTACTTCAGAAGATAAGGGGAAGCGAGGTGGATGGTGTTTGACCACCGGCGAAGGTGAGGGATAGAGGTCGAAACCTCAATCTCGCTATGATGGGCGAGGTTGAGGGGGATCAATTCGTGGGAGAAGGTGTGGGATGAGTCATGACACCGATCGATGCGGAAGGAAGTGCATAACGGGGCTCTGACCAGCTGGTTGGAGTAGAGGTGACGGGGGTGGAGTGAAATGGGAATTGTGGATCGAAAGTGGAACTAAGGTGGATAGGAGTGATACATGAAGGTTCGGATGAGTTCCTGAGCTTTAGGCGAAGGTGTGCGACGAGGTCTTGGCCTCAACCAAGCTGTGGCTGGCTGGGAGGCTTCACGCTGTAAAGCTCCAACCACGTCGTGACCTTCTAACCTCCAGGCACTGCCTGACGGTTTTAGGATTCTCCTCTGATAGTTGTCACTCTAGGGAAGGTGTATCAGTTTCAGTAGTGGCACAAGGGACGAGCTAAGGTGCTGAAGGTGAGGGAGGAGAGTATACATAGGCAGCAAGAGGCTCCTAGAAAATTGGAGAGATGCACAAAACCCTAGGCTGATCCGATTGCGTCTAGGGATCCACAAGGATCATGGAAGATTAGGCTTCAATCAAGTGTAGAAATGGAGTCAAGAAGTGGTCGGGTTTGGGCATGAAAATATGGAGAAAGCGCTCCGGCGAGGGACGTTCGACCCGACCTGGTCTGGAAGAGACCGTTGACCGGGTCAATGATTCGAGTTGGACCAATCAGAAAATAGGATTTACAAAATTCAAAGAAAATATAATTAAAAATAGTAAATGAACTTAAATAAAAATGTGTAAAATAAAAATATTTATTTTTTTCAAACTAATTTTCTATAAGTTTTAATTATTTTTATGAAAAATAAAATAGTGTATATACGGTATATAGTATTATATACATGTATAATATACCTATGTATTATTTACTAGTATTTTTATTTTATTATTTTTACAAAAATACCTTTATTTTATATTTACTTTATTCACAACATGATTTTAGGAGTGTAAAAATAATTTTTATTTTATTTTATTTAATTATTTAATGGTATAAAATAAATAGTGAATGTAGTGTATATATGTGTATTTTATACAAAGGTGTGATGTTTTTATTTTTATTTTATTTTTCTAATTTTTATTTTATTTTTATATTATTTGTAAGGCTATGTACAAGGGCGTAAAAGAATAATATAATTTTATTATATCAAAAATAGATAGATAAATATTATGTACAAGTATAGATGATGAGTGTAGTACATAGTGAACCCTATCTCTCTCTACTTATTTCTTTACGATCAGGTCAAGATTTGACCTTCTCTTGGGATTTGGATCACTCTGTATTTATTCTAAATACGTCATTCTTTTTAGTTTCTCTTTATTCTTTTATTTTACAAAAATTAGGTGTTAATTAACAAAAGCATGCAATATGTAAGTTATTGTATTTATAGGTATTTACAAGTATTTTTGCCGAAAAGAAGAGCTAAAATAAAGAATAAAGAATGAGAATTGTTGATTCATCAGTAGCCAAGTTGTATGCTCTGAGGGGACAATGTAGGTGTGTGTGAGCACACGCCTGGGTGCGTGTATGGGGTCATTCTCGAGTTAAGAAAAGCCAACTTTTGTTTAAATATTTTGTCATATATTTTACAATATATATTACCATGACATGTACATGAAAATATAATTATAATAATATTACTGCATTGGATGAAATCGTTAGTTACATTTAGAAGCTATTTTTTTTTGAACTTGGGTGTTCAATCTAACCATTTAAATATGCGTCTTGTTGTTGTTTCTCCTTTTCATAATAGAAGTATCTACAAGATCATATGACTTGTCGACCTCTGAAACTCATCTTCATTGATCTAGAATGACCGCTATTATTAGTACATGACCATTATTTGTTGTCTCACATGTTGATACTTGTTATGACTCGTGTAAATAATGAAGCAACCTTCTTGTCAAATGTAATGATTTTATTTTTCATAGAAATAAATATAATTTACAAAAATTGTTACAACATTTTGTTAAACGGGAACTGACTTTTAAAAGCTTAAAAAGACCCCACCTAGAGAGAGAGGATAAGAAAACGAGGAAATTGGGAAAGTTGAGAGGAACATTCAAATTTTTCATTTTCGATGATCATTGAGGTCGACCATCAATAAGTCACATTTCTTCTTTATGTGCATCCATAGTAATTACTTATTGCATCAACTTTCCCAATAAATTACATTTCTTCTTTATGCACTTCCATAATAATTAATTATTGCACCAACTTTCCCAACAATCGGTAAATGAGCAAGCAAGATTTGAATCGACACAAGGTTGTGATGCAACGAGTGTATGCTTCAAAGGTTGTGAAGAACTAGTAGTGGTAATTTCTTCAAAAAGATCCATGGGATCGAAGGATTTGGCTGGTGACAGTTGACAGTGACATGGTGCAAAGAGGCATGACAACAATGCAATTGATAGAGTGACATGTAACATAGGATCATAAAATCAACAATTACGATGAAATGTTGAGATGGGGCTCATCTAGGAAAGGAGATGAGAGATCTTGTTATAGTATGACACAACTTTTCATAAACTCATCAGTATGGATGATCCAATGAAAGTTTGGAAGAAACTCAATGTACGATAAAAATGTTCAAATCTTTAACAAACATGTTATTACTAAAGAAGATACAAGGTTTAAGGATGATTGATAAGATAAAGCTGGGCAAACACTTTGATGTATTCAACAAGATTATATTGGACATGCCTACACCTAAGGAGAAACCCATGATGAAGAGTTTCTTTAAGGAGAAGGATGCACTGAACGTTTTAAATTCACTTACATGTTTTTATGATCATATTACGATGATATTTTTTATGAAAAAAAGATCGTTACAAGTAACAAGATGGTTGCTTCATTGTTTGCACAAGTCTCGACGAGTATCAACATGTGAGGCATGAGTCACACGCAAGTTAAACTAATACAAGTTGAAAAGGTTACAAGGACCATGCCTCAGGAAATCCTGGCATGCAACACATTGTAAACGTAAAAACCATCATGGTCACATAGTACTCCATTCCACGAAATCAAAATAGCACAAAGATAAGGCACCGGATGTAGGCAGCCACCCCGAGAAGTAGCCTTAAGATTTAGCCATCCATGAAATTGATGTAGACTGATGCCAGTGCTGCTTTCATCATCAACAATGACAGAAAAAACACATGTATTTATTGTTACATATGCACACTTTAACCAGTCTATACAAGCACATAATATTTACATCCAAAATGCACAGCTGAAGTTAGAAATCATGTCATGTGAACCCGAAATTGTGACAAAAGGCCGATTGATGAAAATCAACAAAAAAACTTGATCTATGGAGAGGGGTGCTACATTAGTCGTTATCACCACCACCTGCTTGAAAGACAGAGAGGCTACTATTTTGATTTTGAGAAAAGCATCGTAATTTTCAGGAAAAAACCTGGTCTTTTTGAAGCCGGCCTTTTCTTTGGGAGCTGATTGGAGGATTTAGGTAGCAAATCATTGACAACCACGGCTGTTTTCGCCGCACTATCTACTTGATCATTCCGCGTCCTATCTCTCAGGATTTTTAGCAACCGGATTGCATCTTGTTTCCCCCTGACATTTCCATTCACAGAAATATCCACCAGAGCTGGGATGACACCCTCATTCATGACTAGAGAACAATTATCATGACAGTTAGAACACAGAGATAGCAATATAGCTGTGGCATCTGCCTGTTCCTCTAGACTCTCAGAATCCAAAAGCTCTGCGATGTTAGGGATACACCCATCAGTTTTGGCGATGGCCTCCCCACCCTCATTGGTGTCACATATATAAGCAAGAACCTTCAAGCAATTTCCTGCATGCTGCTCGTCTCTGAGAACTGGGGCCAACTTGGATATGCAACCAGAGGATAAAATTAGTGACTTAATACTAGCAGCAGAAGATATTTCGGAGAGAATTTCCACAGCAAATCCTGAGAACTCAGGATCTCCATATTGTAGGATGTCGATAATTGAGGAACATATACCAGAAGCCACAATGACAGATTTACCATGTGGATGACGGCATAAGACTTGTATGAGAGCCAATGCCTCTTGTTTCAGTGTAGAGTTCAGAAAGAACGACAGTACTCGAACTAGGTCATCACTAATGGATTGTATTTTGAAACTGGATGTGATTTAAACAGTTAGATATCATGTCACTAAATGATTGTGTGTGATCAACAAGAACAACTGAAAATCATTATCGGTATCAGAAACAAGGTGAAAATAGCGAATACCTGAAATTGCTCAGAACAGCCAATAGTATTTGCAGACCAGTTTTTTGGGCAATTGTGTTAGATGAATCACTCACGTCTTTCAGAAAACCCAGAATGGCTTCTGCGAAACCATTATACAGCATTGTATGGGAACAATCAACGTCACTACTAAAAATGTGCATTACATCTTCCAATGCTTTTTTATGAAGAGGTGGCGGAAGTCCCGAGAGATCAGAAAGAAATTTCAGATATAAAGCATATCCAAAATCAGCAAAAGATTGGAACTTCATGTAGTCATTGCTCCATGAGAATATTTGAGAACTAGCACTGGACGATTTTTCTGGGACTTTGCTATTTGATGCACTAGAGCAAAAACTTGCATCAGAAGAGACAGCGGATACGCTGCTGTAATCACTTCGGAATAAATATTGTGCAGCTTCACCATATAAAAGGCCAGCGGATACATTGTGCACGCTGGATACAGTCGTAGAATGTGAAACATCTGAGCCAATCACTAGAGAAGATGAAGGTTGCCAACATGGACTCTGAACAGTAATGCCATGATCCTGACACCATTGGGAAATAAGCTTCGTCATGGAAGAATTATGGATCATTCGAAGATCTGATAGCTTTGCACGTGTCTTTGGGCATGTATCATTTCCTTCTCTAAACCAGCTCTCGATTGATGTCCTTTCATATGTTTGTCCAGAAGCAATGATAACTGGATCATACATTAGTCTTAATGAAATAGGACACAGGAATTCCTCAGGAGGTGCATCTGGAGGATACAAGTCACCATCACAATCACTCTTGAAGTAGTTGTTCTGCGCTTTATCATCTTTAGGCTTGCCCAGCTTTTCATTGCCATTAACATCACATGAATTTGTTCTAGAAAGTGAATCTTTACTTGAATAGATGCCATTTTCTCCGAGTTCATAATTCTTGTTAAGTTGCTTGGCATACTTATTAATAAGACGCATGAGGTACCTCAGAATCTTCTCCTTCTTCTCCGAATCTCTGAAGCTTCCAAGCAGCTTCTTAATGCATCTTCTCTCTATCAGAAGTTCTTTAGAAGATGAGAGGTTTAATCTCGCAGTTGCTATTTTAAAAGCTGTGAATTCCATGTCTTCATTTGCATCAGAGAGTCGAAGAAGTGACAATAATGCATCACCAGCTTCCTCTTCATTCTTATCAATACCGAACTTCACATCCATTATAGTTTCAAGAGCAGTAGCAATCTGTATATGGAGAAAAACGATAACAAAAAATACCTCATAGCTAAAATCACTTGATTTCTGTCACAACTGTCCATGAAGTTATTAAAAGACTCCTGTGACTAAGAACAAAAATAAGTACAGGATAACTTTTCAGCAAATAATACCTAGGATGGCAAAATATAATTCTAGAGGCATGGATCCAAGGATGAGGAATGTTTCTGTTTAGGAAGACAAAATTCCATGCTATGGTACAACAACAAAGCCTTTTCCCATATTAAGCAGGGTCGGCTACATGGATTCTCTCCCTCCATTCAGATCTATCTTCGATCATTCTTGGGCTTTGATCCAAAAAACTAAGATCCATTCGTATACTAGTCTCATTCCAACACTTCATGGGCCTTCCTCACCCTTTCTTAGCCGGCTCAACATCCCAAAACTCGCATCTCCTCAATGGTGCATCAGCTGACCTCCTTTGCAACTGGTCAAACTATTTTAAGCGATTTCTTCACATCTTATCCTCAATTGGAGCTATACCAACTTTCATTCTGATTGCATCATTCCGAATCCGATCTTTACATGTGTGTCCACACATCCATTTTAGCATTTTCATTTTTTCTATTGTCATTCTCTGCATGTGTATATGGTCCACATGCCAACATTCAGATCCAATCATCCAAATAGTATAGGAGGTCTCACGGCTGCTTTGTAAAACTTTCCTTTGATTTTCAAAGGAATTTTCTTATCACAGAGAACAATAGAGGTTCCTCTCCACTTTAGCCAACCTGCATTTATTCTATTAGTAACATCTCCATCGATTTCCCCATCATGTTGCAAAATAGATCACAAGTATCTAAAAGAATCTCTTCTAAATGTTATCATTATCAATCTTCACCTCGATTCATTCGCCATTGCTTCCATCAAAAGTGCACTCCATATATTCAGTTTTATCCCTGCTTATACGAAATCCTTTAGTCTCCAATGCATGTCTCCAGGACCTCAAGCTTCTCATTTACTCCATCTCTAGTCTCATCAATCAACACAATATCATTGACGAATAACATACATCAAGGTATCTCATCATGAATGTGACATGTCAACTCGTTCATAATCAAAATAAAAAGGAATGGACTCAATGTTGAACCTTGATGCAGACCAGTACTGATGTCAAAATAGTCAATCTTTCCATATTGTATCCTTACAAAAGATGAAGCTCTACTATACATATCGTTGATGAGGTTAATATATAGGACATATACTTGCCTCTTCTCCAAAACTCTCCACAATATCTCTCGTGGGTCAAAATCGTAAGCCTTCTCCAAATCAATAAAAATCACATGGAGGTTCTTCCTTTTAGCTCTATAAATCTCCATTGTTCTCAGCAAGTGGATGACTTCAATAGTTGAGCGACCTCGCATGAATCCGAATTGATTTTCTTTTATTTTTGGAAACTTTCCTCAATCTTCTTTCGATTGCACGTTCCCAAATTCTTACAATGTGACTCATCAACTTGATACCTCTGTAATTTGAACAATTTTGAATGTCTCCTTTATTCTTAAAAAGAGGCACCACGTTGCTTCTCCTCTAATCTAAAAGCATTTTCTTGCTTCGTCAAATAACATTGAATAATTTTTTTAAGCCAAGTCAAACCACACTTACCTAAAACTCTCCTAACTTCTATAGGAATGCCATCAAAACCTACATCTTTCCCAAGTCTCATAACCTTCAAAGCCTCCTCTCCTTCCTTCTTTTATATTCGTTTATAACTTGCACAATTCAAGTAACTTTCACTACAAGCTAGATCTCCTCAAGTGAACTCTCTATTTCCTTCCCTGATGAAAAACTTATGGAAGTACTGCTTCCATGTAGTCTCTATATCCTTCTGAGTAACAAGCATATGACCTTCCTCATCCTTAATGCATCTCACTTGAGAAAGAACTTTGGTCTTTCTTTCTTTTGCTATAGCCATTCTGAATATATCCTTCTGGCCCTCCTTAGAGTCAAGATTTTTGTAGAAAACTTCATAAACTTTTGACTTAACTTCGCTTACAGCCTTCTTTGATTCCTTCTACGCGATTTCGTAATTTGAAACAGTTTCATTTACTCTATCCTTAGACATAGCTTTAAAGCATGCTCTTTGATTTAAAGCTTCTCTTACATCCATCCACTCCACCACCAAGCCTCCTTCTAGCTTGGAGCTCCTCCCTTTCACTCGCCTAGCATCTCTTTGGCTATCTTTTGGATACAAGATGCTATCGCTTCCCACATCTCGTTTGCACTTCCGTTACAAACCCAAGATAAGTATTCTAAAACCTTCTCCCTGAAGCTTGATTGCTTCAATTTAAGATTCCACTATCTAGTTCTAGTGATCTTGGAAACCCTCTTTTTCCTTACCGGCCCTTTTTTTTCACATCCATGACTAACAAGCGATGTTGTGTGGTCACTCTCTCCCGGGATTACTTTGCAGTCTTTGCAACACAACCGATCTCTTCTACTCAACACAAAGTAATTTATCTGTGTTCTAGTTGAACCACTCTTATAAGTAATTAAATATCCCTTCCTCTTCCTGAAGAGAGTGTTTGCTATGAAAAGATCATAAGTTGTTACAAAATCTAGAATGACTTTTCCCTCTTCATATCTATCCTCGAAGCAATGTCCTCCATGAAGACTGACATACCCTAAAGCATCCTTTCCCTCATGTCCATTAAGATCTCCACCTATGCAAATCATCACTCTTCGTGGGATTCCTTGCATAATCTTATCCAAATTCTCCCAGAAAGCTTGTTTAATCCTTTCATATAAACCAATTTGCGGTGCATAAATTGAGATGATATTAAGAATTTCTTCTTCGAGCACCACTTTTAGCAAAGTAATCCGATACCCGATCTTGGCACCTCAACTACACAATCCTTCAAATCCTTATGAACAACCACTCCAATACCATTTCTACCATTATCTTTACATGAATACCAAAGTTTAAAGCGTGTCTTATCGATCTTCCTCGCTTTCTCTCCAACCCATTTTGTCTCTTGGAGACATAGTATCTGAATTTGCCTTCTTTCCATTGTATCTACTATCTCCATCGATTTTTAAGTCAAAGTGATAATATTCCAACTACCTATCAACAACTTCCTTCGCGATCTCTTATGGACTATCTTCTTTACTGCATGCATCCATAATGCGAACTCTTACAAATTTTGGCATGCATACAAGCAACAATGCAACGGAACCATGGAAGGCCGTATCGATATCGATATCGTTTCGGTCCGCCCGGAAATGGATATATCGGGATATATCGACGATATATCGACGATATCGGTGGAAATATCGAAAATGGCGCAAAAAAGCCATTTTGTTGGCATTTTTCAGAAATTAAGGTCATCCAAGATATTAAAACAACAAATAACGTACAAATGCACACTTATATCACACATATTGGTCCGTATATAGACCATATATCGCACATATCGGTATCGCACATATCGGTCATATCGAACATATCGATATTAATATTGATTCTTGACTTATAAATACTGGAAATGGATTTCATTCAAGTTCTTATAACATGAAATACTACAAATATACACCTAGAATATATATATATATATATATAGATCATTTATGAGGACTATGATCCTTATAGTGCACATATCGGTCAAATCGAACATATCGCTGATATTGTTAGTTATTGACATACTATATATATTGAAAATGGAGTTCATCCAAGTACTTCGATCACTAAATAATTTACAAATGTACTCTTACTCTCTTAGATAACACATATCGATCATCTATGAACCTTATATCGCATATATCGATACGGTTGTACTGTTAGTTGTTGACCTATATATATATATATATTGAAAATGGAGTTTATCCAAGTTCTTAGATCACTAAATAACTTACAAATATACTCTTATATCACACATATCGATCATCTATAAAGCTTATATTGCATATATCGATCATTTCAAATATATCGATATTAATGTTGATTCGTGACTTATAGATTTTTTTGAAGAATTGACTTATAGATATTGGAAATGGATTTCATTCAAGTTTTACAACATGAAATAACTTATAAATATACACCAAGTTGAAGAACTATTTTATGCACCCTCCTGTCGCACCATACCCTACAAGTACGGGGGTCTCGCACCATACCCGGAATAAAGTATATAAATCATAGATTGTTTTAATACTAGGTGTAGCTAGATAGGTAGTGTAATCAAGCTTGCATGAATAATAACATTCATATATAGGAATATCGATGAAATATCGGCGATATCGGTCGATATCTTGTATTTTTTGTACTAAATCCATTCATTTTGACCGATATGGCCGATATGGCGATATATCGGCGATATATCGCCGATATCCCTGTAAAAGGATATACACTCCGATTTCGATACCCCCAGCCTCTCGATACCGATATATCGGTGATATATCGCCGATATATCGCCAATACGACCTTCCATGAGCAGAACTAGCTTATTTACTCGCATGTGTTCCTTATGCGAGAACCCTTGCAAATTTTGAACTACATCCAGGTAGCGATATAGCGACCCTTACCAACTTCTCATTGCATTTGGACGATGCAAAGAATCGCTAGTAGGGAATTCCCCAACGAAATCTAAATGTTTGCTTAAATCCAGGTTGAAAAAATTCCATGTTATAGAAAGATTTTTTTTAGAATAATGTACCTATATCGCACCTTAAGAATACAATATATGTAGCGCACATTTGAAATGTGAGGTACATCTTTTGGATGCTTTTTGCGTATCACATTTTAGTTATGTGTCACCTACACAAACTTAATAATCCACTACTGAAATTCTAGTAATCCTCCACATGTCATGTACGGCTAGTGGAACTCCGTTAAACTTTAGGATTTCCTCACCCAACTCTCCTCCCGAGTCTTCCTTCCTCTTTCAGACTTCAGCACCAAAATTGATGCCAACTGTCGATAGCCGACTTGTTGCCAACTCATGTTTTCCCTTCACCAGACAGTCGCCAAGTCCATCTCTCCACCCAACATAAACCTCCACCCTACCTCCTTTCCTTTGTTCTTCACAGGTGAGCCTTCCGTCCCACCAATTTTTTGTTTTTTGATTAGGTTTTCAAAAAATGGAAATTTTAGGACCTTTCATTAGAGTTTAAAGTCATTGATGATGGATAATATGATCTTTGTGGAAAGAAAAAAATAAGTTCATTCATGAGGTTCTAGGATTCTCTTGTATAGAGGATAAACCTGTTTGGGCAAATTATATAATATAAACCAAAAGAAAAGGAAATACGTAGAATAACGAAAAGAATTCTAATATCATAACATTCTTCAAGATAGAGCATATATAAACAAAAAGGTGAAATCTTCTCCCACTATAATTAGGGTCGGCTACATGGATTCCTGCTCAAATCCATGTTGAAAAATTCAATTATTTTTTACGCTGGCAGTCGACTACCTAATGCTACCGCCACAAGGGGGGATTTGAACCCTGGTCTTTTGGGTGGTATGCACATTGCACTACCACCAGACCATTTAAGTGGGTTGAAGATAAACTATAGATATTGTTGGAAAATATAATCGCATACTCCTCGTAGAGATCCTAGGGCTCTCTTATACAATATTCGGAAATGTGGTCCATGCAGCATAAGCGATGGCATATGCGTATTCGGTCACTTGACCGAAGTGCATATGCCATATGCGACAATATGAGGTCAAAACGCATATGCGGTCTAATTATGCGGCATATGTGGCCGCATATCTAAACAAGAGACTTGCATATAGTATTCATGTGTTTTTTTTGTTCAGTCCATAACATGTTGATGACACATTAACTCAGTTTCTTTTCCAACCAACTCTTATATCATCATTTACATTGATGCATCTTTTCATTATTCCCGTATATGTCGCATTTATGAATATAATCTGAGGTATTTTTCTCATATCCATATCTTTCCATTGTTCGTAACTACCTTTTGAATTTTTTATCTAATGAATTCATTCTATTTCTTCAAATAAAAGATGAAATAATTTACTAACATTCTGGCACTTTACATTTGTGTGCTTCTAATAAATTTTCTATGCAAATACAATTTTTCTATATATTTTGTGTCAACAAGTTTTATCCCTTGGAGATTAATATATATATATATATATGTATATTTTTCGGTGTATGATTTGTATACCTATGATTATTCTTTATCTTTTGTTATCTATAGGCTCTATATATGCATTAAAGGTTTTCTTATAGAATTCATATGTTCCCTATTGAATCCAAATTTGTGTGGGTGCATATATATATGCATTAAATTCAAAATATACACTAAAAAATAATCAATTTATAATATCATGCTTATATATCTTATTGATTATATTATCTTATTTGAAATTTTTTATTTTGGATTTGTTATATCATCAAATTTTTTATATAATCACATTTTATTATTGTATTTTTTTAATATTTTTAATTTAAATAATGCAAACCGCATATACTTCCGCATATACGCTTACTCGCTCAGGACCGCCTAACAGAACAAATACCGCATAATGCATTTCTGAACCTTACTCTTATATAGGAGAGAAGCCTCGAGAAATTACATAGAGGTACATGAGAAATATAGAAATAGGAAACAAATACAAAGAGATACAAATATCTTAACACTCCTCCTCAAACTAGAGCATATATGTCTCTCATGCTCAGCTTGGAACAACACTTCTGGAATGGACCTCGAGCAAGTGCTTTGGTGAATATATTAACAGTCTGATCTCATGTACCAACATGGAAAGTGGATATGAGTCCTTTCTGGATCATGTCTCTGGTATAGTGACAAGTCACTTCTATATGCTCGGTTCGTTCATGGAATGCATGATTATTAGCAATAAGAAGCATTGGTTGATTGTCACGTAGAAGCTATAAGGGAAGAGGTACCTCAACGCAAGATCAGTCAAAACCGATTTCACCCACATCTCAATGCTCCCCTGAGCCATGGCTCTATACTCAGACTATGCACTAGACCTAGCAACAATTGTCTGCTTCTTACTTTTCCATGACATGTGTGAGCTGGAGTGCGAGTCAAATTAAGGACTCGGAATCGGACCATCGAGTCTGAAACTGCGCTTGGAGGATCTTCATTTACAAACTGTAGAGTCTGAACAATCTGAATGGCATGGACTCTGGAGTTTGGAGAATCTGGATCAGACTCGGACCAACAACTCTACATTATACTCCCCCTTTCTCCCATACTTGTCAGAAAATCAACATCGACCAAGTTGGGAGAAGACACGATGTATGGGGAGATAACAACTCAATAAGTCGATCAAAATTTTTCTTGACTTTTCAAACAATATCAACTCAATGTACACAACTGTTGGCTGTTGTTAAGGACTTCGCTTCTCACGCCATGCAGGTGAGGAGGATAAACGGGCTGGAGTGTGAGTCAAATTGAGGACTCGGAATCTGGCCATCGAGTCTGAAACTACTCTTGGAGGATCTTCATTTACGAACTGTAGAGTCTGAACAATCTGAATGGCATGGACTCTGGAGTCTGGAGAATCTGGATCAAACTTGGACATGTAACTCTACACAATACCCCTCCTTTCTCCCATACTTGTCGGAAAATCAACATCGACCAAGTTTGGAGAAAACACGAAGTATGGGGAGATAACAAGTCAATAAGTCGATCAAAATTTTTCTCGGCTTTTCAAACAATAATTCTTTTAACATCATTTCATTTTTAAGCCGTTTCATTTCTTTTTTTACGGCTTTTTTCTTCTCACATATTTTTTTTTTATTTTTTCGCAAACACGCATGTATAAATTTTTTATTTGTAAGTGCCTTTTTCGAAAAACATATATTTTTTTAACATTCCATCAACCCACTTTGGCCCAACTCTCTCTCTCTTTCCCTTTTTTTACAGCTAACGTAGCCCACTTGGGCCTTACAATAAAAAAACACATTTTTTTAAACGGGCCATCGAGCCCTAGGGTTCCCATCATGGGAACCCTTCTCGTAAGAGGGCACCGCCTTGGGACAATGAAGGAGGCTCCGTCTAGAGATGATTCCTGTGCAGCGCCTTGTGTGCACCATCGTGCAAGATCGATGAAGGGCTGGAGGGCGATGCTTGCGCCTGGCTGTGGAAAGATGTGCATGAGCCTACGTTGCCTGACGCGGAGGGAGAAGGAAGCGTATCATCTGAGATCTTGAGGGGGGGGGGGGTGGCTGCAGCGACGCCCTTGGGTTCTCGAGGATAGGGTTCGTGCGCGAAGCAATCATCGATGGGAGCTAGAGTACGAGGGGCGACACTCATCTAGATCACCTGTAGTGGGTTTCCGCTTGGAGTACTGCCTGTGTAATGCAGGGAGGTGCGATGGAACTGGAGGGGATACGCGCAGGAGAAGGAACACCTATTTCTTCATCAACGTTGCGGTTGTGCATGCGTTGTTGCATTGTGGTTCCGCTTGGGGGCTCTTCAGAAACTAGAGAACGAGAAGGGCACGATGAGGGGTGCCTCAATGTGGGCTCCTTGCTACCGGTGTGTTGCTGTTGCTTTTTTTTGTTCCTCCTGGAGCATCGAGAAGGGCCCCTGCCTGGGGCACGCGAGAGATGGCCCCGCCAGAAGATGTGGTTGCCCCTGATTCCTATGTGCCTGGAGTCTTTGCCTTTGTTAGGGCTGGAGTATTGGGGCTGCAAGAAGGAGATGCTCTTGACCGTCGAGATGGAGGTGCATCAGATCTGATATGCAACGTCTGCCGATTCTTCTGCTTCTCGTTCTAAAAAAACTTCAATAATGATAAATTTCCAGAACAATGAATAAGATGCCGACGAGTCTTGAATGAGCATGATCGTGAATAGAACTCCAGAAATTAGGGTTTCAATAGAAACCTCAGAACTTATAAAATTTGAACAAATAAGAACAATCCACAATTGAATCTCGAACAAAACTAATGAAAATGATTACTCAAGAATCGAACCCGCTCTGATACCATGTTAAAAAATAGGAATGCGGAAACGTATCAGAAATAAAGAATAGAAAATATTGAAGAACTCGGGATTTTAACGTGGAACCCTACTCCCTAAGGAGCGCGATGAAACCACGGGAAAAAGCCTCAAAGGGCTGATAGCCTATTGCTTTTCTCAATGGCTACAGGAGGTTTGGGACTCTTTATATAGCCTCCATAGAGCCTCCAAGTCCCATTACTGGTAGAGGTGGGACTAAACACTGGATGGGGTAAGTAGATCTTGGGAGTGATCCTTTTACACATCCACAACTCATGTGACACACAACCAAGTACTCCAACATTATAGACACTACAATTGTTTGGTTAGTCTGTTCATTGTCGCAACGCAAGTTCAAATCACTAATAGAAGGATGTTCGTCTATGACATCATCATCAGAATCTTCATCATTTTTACTTATGCCTCTTCATGTGTGCTACATGGCAGAGAGTCATTTGAGGAGATGATTTATTTCTATCATAACATTCTCATGCATAATTGTGTCATGACAGATATCTTCGACTATAATGTTATGTGACAAAAAGTGGTGGATCATTACTTTCATGACCTGCAACTGACGTAGAGGAATGTGGACTTCATTTGAGACATAAAATTCAATCCGACCTGTGTCAACCCAACGACTTTCTTCATCCTCCCTCTTTCGTTGTTCCGACTTCCCCACTTCCGCATCTGTCGTATTCGAGAAAGCTTGCTTCGTGGCTCGATCACTACCGAGACTGATTCTTGTAACTCGGAAGGCAGGGTTCTGACCATTCCAAGGCTTTCTTTCTTAATCTACTCCTCCTCGTGCAACGCAAAGGATGCTTTGCTCACGTTTTATATACTAGCATTAGAGTCGACCTTGCGAGTGGTATATAAATCAATTTAGAATCGACACCCGCTCCACAACTTCTATTCTTCTGCTTCTCATCCTGGACAAGAACTTTCAGGGGTCGATCTCCCTTCAAGGTTCATCTCCAAAGTAGTACTGTGCCTTAAGGCCTGGGCAAGAGCCTCTGTGGTCTGACAAGCACTGAAAATACTAGAAAATCTCAAGAAAATGGGGCAGTGAATGGCTGAACGACCATTCCGGGGTGCAAGCATCAACATGTGAAGGAGATCATCAGTGTGCTACATGGAGGAGAGTCATTTGAGGAGACGATTTACTTATATCATAACATTCTCATGTATAACTGTGTCATGACATATATCTTTGACTATAATGTTATGTGACAAAAAGTGGTGGATCATTACTTTCATGACATGTAGCTGACGTAGAGGAATGTGGACTTCATTTGAGACATAAAATTCAATCGGACCTCTGTCAACCCAACGACTTTCTTCATCCTCTCTCTTTCGTTGTTCCGGCTTTCCCACTTCTGCATCTGTCGTATTCGGGAAAGCTTGCTTCGTGGCTCCATCACTACCGAGACTGATTCTTGTAACTCGGAAGGCAGGGTTCTGACCATCCCAAGGCTTTCTTTCTTAATCTACTCCTCCTCGTGCAACGCAAAGGATGCTTTGCTCACTTTTTATATGCTAGCATTAGAGTCGACCTTGCGAGTGGGATATAAATCAATTTAGAATCGACACTCGCTCCACAGCTTCTATTCTTCTGCTTCTCATCCTGGGCAAGAACTTTCAGAGGTCGATCTCCCTTCAAGGTTCATCTCCATAGTAGTACTATGCCTTAAGGCCTGGGTAAGAGCCGCTGTGGTTTGACTAGCACTGAAAATACTAGAAAATCTCAAGAAAATGGGGCAGTGAATGGCTGAACTTCCATTCCGGGGTGCGAGCATCAACAACATGTGAAGGAGATTGTCAGTGTGTAGTCAAAGATGAGATGAATCGGATAACCCACTTGATGCGATAAGCTTTCAGGAGTCGTTCTGGGCTTTTTCGTAGCAAGTTGGAGATTGATTGATATATATCAGGCATCCTCCAGATAATTCTAATCGATGCAATTTGATGTCTGACTCGAGTCTATTTGGCAATTGGTGATCGACAGAAAAACTCCAACACACCATCTTTGTCATATATTCCATATATCACACTATATAGGTCTCATATTCATGGAATATGATGAACTTTCAAGATGCCTTGATGGTGAAATGGTAGACACGCAAAACTCAAAATCTCATGCTAAAGAGCGTGGAGGTTCGAGTCCTCTTCAAGGCATAATATGGAGAATGCTCATTGAATGAGCGAGATGGAGGCTCAAGTCAGGAGGTTGAAGAGAAACTGCAACGAAGTGAGAAGAAAATCAGAACTAGCTCTACTCTTCCTGCAAGGTAATTATTTGGGGTCTTAGATCTGGTCTACCTCTTCCCACTCCTAGGTTCAGGTGAGGACCTTCTTCCTGCTTTCTCTAGTCCAATGTCAGCTTCTTTCTCTCCAAGTCTGGCCCCTAATATCTAGTTTTGCTGCCCTAAAGACAAAAAAAGCGGCAGAGCCCAGTTACTACCCCTACCGGGCAAGGAGAGATCAAGTTCTTCTGAAATATTTAAAAGAAAGTGAGGTGCGCTTAGGAATCGCGGAAAACAGATATTGATTCAGTAGTATATGACTTCCCAGTAGATTTCATATAAAGAAAAAAAACATTAGATATCATCATCGTGTAGAATGGACATTGCATATGGCCACTTCCTATTGTACCCGTGGGATATCCTTACGGCAACATATTCTCAAGCAAGGAACGAGACGGAGATTCTCCAACTCCAGCATGATATATTTACTGTGAAGCAGAACGACCGCTCCCTCCATTCCTTGTATACATCCCTACGAGGGATGTTTGAGAAGCTTCACAATTTCATGCCTCTAACTGCGACTCCAGAGCAATAGAAGACATATAGGAATGCTAATGTTATGAAGAGGAACGAATGAGACGTTTATTTCATAGAGCTAGGGTCTCTTATATAGAGAGAAAACCCTAGAGAGTACAAGTGTTATGGAACCCGAAGGGTCACAGGAGGTTACGGAACTCGAAGGGTCACAAAGAGTTACGGAATCTGAAGGGTCACGGGGGTTTATGGAACCCGAAGGGTCACATGCATAAATGTAAATACAATAACTCTAACACTCCCCCTCAAGCTGGAGCTGAGAAAGCTGCATCTTGTAACAAAAAGAAAAAGTATACACCACATCTTCACATGATGCATCATAAGAACATATGTCCGCTGCTGGTAGAAGACCTCGCTCGAGGACGGGTCTACGGCTTTCAGGTCACCGGAACGTATCTCTGCCATGGCTGTAGAATCGCTGCGATATCAGGTCACCGGAATGTATCTCTGTCGTGCCTGCAGGTCACCGGAACATATCTCTGTCATGCCTGGAGAAGAATCGTTGTAGAAGAAGTCCAACACGGAGTAGTAGTCGGGTCGTAAAAGAAGAAGTATACGCCTTGAAGAAGAAGTCGATGCTCGGTGAAGACGAATGATCTGAGTAGTAGTCTGGAGTGTCTGTCTGTTAGTCGGGTTACAGTAGCAGACGAACTGAAGAATCATTTCTGACTCCCCCTTTCTCCCATACTTGATAGAATAAAGAGTATGGAACATGAAGTTGGGAGAAGCAAAAAGTTGGGAGAAACAAGTCGTGGTGAAGCATGGGCTGTTGGATGGGGGTCGAGGTAGTGTCGATGACGCTGGAGGAGCGATAAGAGCTGCTGGAGCCTCGGGTGGCGCTTTAGGTGTCGCTGGAGGTGGCAGCTGGTGCTACTGGGGACTCGGACTGCCTTGTGCGAGACCATCGAATCCACGAGAGTTGCAGGAGGTCCAGCCCTCTCTCCTTGTTGGCGGAGAGAGGGCTGGTAGTGGCGGCGGATTTAGGGTATTAGGCTTCGATCTAGGACCGTCGCTCTGATACCATGTTAAGAAGAGGAACGAATGAGATGTTTATTTCATAGAGCTAGGGTCTCTTATGTAGAGAGAAAATCCTAGAGAGTACAAGTGTTACGGAACCCGAAGGGTCACAGGAGGTTACGGAACTCGAAGGGTCACAAAGGGTTACGGAACCTGAAGGGTCACGGGGGTTTACGGAACCCGAAGGGTCACATGCACAAATGTAAATACAATAACTCTAACAGCTACCATAGTCAGTGTCCTCCTAACAGCACTTGACCCGGAGTATGATGCAGCTCGCTCTTAGATTTTAGCGGATGCCACCATTCCTCCAATGGAGGAAGCATTCCGCAGACTCATCAGGATTACAGTTCCATCTACAGCTATTGGCCTATCTTCCTCGGCCATGGCAGCCTCTCGAGGTCGAGAAGGCTCTTCATTTTCCCGTGGACGTGGACCTCGTGGTAGAGGAGGCCGCATTCGTCAGCCTTATACGTATTGTCATCGTCCAGGCCACACAGAGGACACATGCTATTCTAAGCATGGTTTTTCAGCTTCAGCCCATGTTGCAGAGCAGGCTGAATCTCCTGCTACCCCTTCTTCTGATCAGAGATTTGATGAACTTGTGGCTAGACTGAGGGATATCATGCCTCTTGCCTCATCTTCCTCTTCTGCAGGCCACTCAGATGTTGCTGCTTCTGCATCTGCTAGTACATCTGCCACAACCTGTACCTCAGGCTGTATCTTTGCTCTCACATCATGTCATGGCTTTGAGATTTCTGACTGGATTATGGATTCTGGAGCTACTCATCATTTCTGCAGTGACATGAATCAACTTACATCATATAGTCAGGTTCCATCAGGTAGAACAGTTGTGATTGCCGATGGGACGCATTCCCCAATCACTGGACAGGGGAGGTTTCTTTGACACCTTCTATGCATTTGAAGAATGTGTTATATGCCCCTGATTTCTCTATGAATCTGTTATCCATTAGACAGATTACAAAAGATTTGCATTGTAGAGCTATTTTTGACCCTTCGTCTCTTGTTTTTCAGGACATACTTACGGGCAAAGTGATTGGATGTTGTCGTGAGTAGGGTGGTCTTTATCGTCTTGTTCGAGCATTTGTTGGTGTTTCCTCTTCTACAACAGACCCAGTTTCTCCTCATACTTGGCATCTGCGGTTTGGTCATCTCCCACTTCAGAAGCTGTGTCATATGTTGTCTCAGATTTCACCAGGAGTTTCTTTTCAGTGTGAGGCATGTCAGTTGGGAAAGCATAAACGTTCTACTTTTCCTAGTCATCAGAGTCGGAGCAGTATCTCCCCTTTTGGTTTATTTCATGTTGACATTTAGGGTCCGAGTTGTGTTTCTGATTACCAGGGACACCGCTTTTATCTAGTTGCTGTGGATGATTTCTCTCGTCTGTCTTGGGTCTTTCTTTTGAAGAATAAATCTGAAGCTGGGGATGTAATCAAAAATTTTATCAATGAAGTATAAAATATTTTTTCAACCTCGGTTAAAATTGTGTGGACTGTTAATGCTTTGGAATTTTGTACTTGTGCCATGTCCCATTTTCTTTCATCCCGTGGTATTATACATCAAACATTTTGTGCCTACACATCTCAACAAAATGGGGTTGCGGAGAGGAAACATCGTCATTTACTTGATGTCACTCGAACTCTTCTTATTCAAAGTCGTGCCCCACATTCCTTCTGGAGTGATGCGGTCCTTACAGCATGCTACTTGATCAATCGCATGCCTTCGTCTGTCTTGGGTGAGAAAATTCCTTTTTAATAGTCTTTCCTGAAAAAGAATTGTTCTCACTCCCTCCTCGTGTGTTTGGTTTTGTGTCCTTTGTCCATCAATTGCTTCTAGGTCTTGACAAGCTCTCTTATAGAGCTGTCAAATGTGTGTTTGTTGGTTACTCAAGGACTCAAGGGATATAGGTGTTATGATCCGTTGCGTCAAAAATGTTATATTAGTGCGGATGTCACCTTTTTTGAATATGTGATGTATTTCTCTCCTACAGGGGACGGGTTGGCTTCGTCCAGTTCTGAGGAGGGAATCTATGTGCCTCCTCCTATGAGTCCGCCACCTATATCACCACGTCCTCCTCCGCCTCCACCACCTCCTCCCACTGTTCCACCATTTCCTAAATTCTACACCCGTTAGACTGCCTCTGCCCCTGGCATACATCCACCTGTCACTACGCCCCAGGTTTGTTCTGATATTCATGTCTAACGATGGATTTGAAGATATACCTGTGCAGAATTCATTACAGGGGGATAGCTCACGGATACGTGAAGTTTCTAATGATCTGGATTTACTTGTTGCACTTCAAAAGCAGAAGCAGACTTGTGCTTCCTACCATATTGCTTCCCAGGTTTCGTTTCACCGCCTGACAGGGGATTTTCAGAGATTTGTTGTTGCTCTCTCTGCTGTGGATATTCCACGGAATTACCAGGAAGCATTGAAGGATAGTTGTTGGCGTTTAGCTATGGAAGAAGAGATGGTTGCACTGCGATCACGTGGTACCTGAACCTTGGTATCTCCACCTCCCGACGCGTCAATTGTCAGTTGCGAATAGGTCTTTACTGTCAAATATCATGCAGATGGTAGTCTAGATCACTACAAGGCCAGATTAGTGTCACGGGGGTTTACTCAAACTTACGACGTCGATTACTTGGATACTTTTTTTCCAGTAGCTCGACAATATACTCTCCGTGTCCGTACAATGGCTGTGGTACGTGATTGGCCCTTCATCTAGATGTTAAAAATGCATTTTTGTATGGTGATCTACAGGAGGAAGTCTACATGCAGCAGCCACCTGGGTTTGCTGTTGAGGGGGAGTGTCAACAAGTATGTAGACTTCATAAGACAATATATGGCCTTAAACAAAGTCCAATGGTGTGGTTTCAGAAGCTATCAGATTTAATTGAGAAGCAAGGGTTCAAGATGTCAAATGCAGATCATTCACTCTTTGTGCAGAAAACAACTAGAGGTACCGTTGTCATTATGGTACATGTAGATGACATACTTGTTATAGAAGATGATGTGCATGGGGTCAAGATGGCAAACGAATTTCTGGTTCATCACTTTATTACCAAGGACCTTGGTACTCTAAGGTATTTCTTGGGGCTGGAATTTGCCAGGAATGCACAGGGTCTTATAATGACCCAAAGGAAATATGTTACAGACTTGCTTGTTGAGACAGGTATGGTTGGGTGTCGACCATTTAGTACTCCAATGGATCCTAGTATGAAGTTGTATGATGATACAGAAGAGGTTGACAAAAGAAGATATAGAGAGATGGTTGGAAAACTCCTCTACATTACCTAGACCTGATATGCCTTTGCAGTGAGTCGGGTGAGTCAGTTCATGGAGCAGCCTCGACAGGTCCATATGTATGCTATATACATGATTTTGAGATATTTAAAATCTTCTCCAGGGCCAGGATTATTATTCAGGAAGGGAGCAACTCTTTCAGTATCTGCATGTGCTGATGTAGATTATGCAGGATGTCCCAAGGATAGAAAGTCCACTTCTGTCTTTGCCGTGTTTGTGGGAAGTTCTCTTGTTTCTTGGAAAAGCAAGAAGCAAATGGTGGTGGCTAGGTTAAGGGCTGAGTCTGAATACAGGACTATGGCTCAAACAAGCATAGAAATGATGTGGATGCGAGCAGTGTTTGCAGATTTGTACATCGAGATACCACTTCCCACACATCTACAGTGTGATAATCAGGCTGCTTTATTTATTGCAAATAATCCTGCATTCCATGAAAGAACCAAACATATTGAGGTGGATTGCCATTATACTAGAGATATGATCCAGAAGGGTTTAATTTCTACCTCTTATATCAGTTCAGGTAAACAGACAACAGACATCTTCACCAAGGCATTGCTCAGGGGACCATTTCAGAAGTGTTCGTCCAAGTTGAGCATGATTGATATCTATGCTCCAACTTGAGGGGGAGTGTAGAGATATTTCCATGTCTTATGTATTGTTTCCATTGTTTTATTTTTCTTATGTCTATCTTATGTAATTAACCCACATGCCTCTCCTTTATATAAGAGAGCCTAGGGTTTCAGGAATAAACAAATTATCATTTTCTCCCAACACTTTTCGCATAGTATCAGAGTCACAATCCTAGACCGGAGTTCTCGTATCCTACGCCCTAACCTCACCTGTCGCCCCCTTTTTTCTTTGCCTAATGCGACAGGGGGCCTCTCTACAGGTGGTTGCACGGCTGTTACCTACCTCCAAGGGTTGTTACGTAGCCAACGTACCTCTCTAAGGTCTATTACGCTTCTACCCAACCTTTCCAAGGGTTGTTGCAGCACTGCAGGACCCTTTAAGGCACCTTTATGTCGATTTTGAGTCACCGTAGGCTCCTTTCGGCACCACCCAGTCCTCTTTGTGCCACCAGAATCACCAATCAACCCATCCCCTTAGGCCACCTGTATCGTCGTCCAGCCGCATAAGGCCTCCTTCATCATAGGCCGCCGCCAAGGCCCCCTAGAGCCTCAGACGCAATCTCGAGATCTATTGTGATCCTATTGAGCACATTTTCGGTGATGTAGGATCCTTTTTTGGTCTGATTTTAACCGAAGAAGGGTGATTCGGACTTTTAGAGCACCTCTCAGGCCCTTGCACGGATCCCAGATTGAAGAGGATGGTTGTATGAGTATACACATACAACCACTCCTTTATATGATCGTGTAGAATCTCTCGGATCAGTCTACTACCCCGGTCGAGTTCCAGTTCGACCCTCTTCTTCATCATGTGACAGAGCAATGGCAATGTATTCTTGTCGTCTGGTGCCTTCAAGGGCCCAGATCCCATCGTCAGGTTGGATAGGACCAACTATGAGTTATGGTCCATGTAGTTCCTAACCCTCATTTAGTAAAATAACAAGGAGCACATTCTGACACAATCGAAGTCGACGAATAAGATTGGGGAGAACGCTTCATGGAAGAAAGATAACACGTACACGTGGATTTGTCTCTCTTGGACCCTCGTCATAGAGATTGCCAATGATATCGTTAACTAACCCATCACCCAAGCGATGCGGATATCCTGACAGCCACATATGGCCAAGTGAAGACCGATACTAAGATTCTTCAGTTACAATTTGACATCTTCATAACCAAGCGGAATGGTTGTCCCCTGCATATTTTCTACTCTTTGCTTCGTGGCATGTACGAGAAGCTTTACAACTTCATGCTCGTGACCATATCTATTAAACAACATATGGTGTACATGACTTTCACGATGGTTGGAGTTTTCTTGGCTACTCTAGACCCTAAGTATGAGGCAGCACACACACAACTTCTTACCAGTGCAGCTACACCTCCCATGGAGGAAGCATACAATCGTCTCAGTAGGATCATTGTCCCACCACCTGCCACCACACATACCTCCTCAGCTATGGCAACATCTTGCGGTAGGGGAGATGTAGTTCAAAGGGTGTAGTCTCGTAGCAAAGGAGACTGACATCAACATGGTCTGTGCATCTATTGTCGTCGTCCTGGTCATTCAGAGGATGCATGCTATCAGAAGCATGGATATCCTACTTCTGCTCATGTATCCAAGCAATCAGTGCAACCTGATAGTTCGACCCCTTCTACATATTCGCAACTTGTTGGGAAAAAGAATTAGAGTTGTTTATTCCTTGAACCCTAGGGCGCTCTTATATAAAGGAAAAACCTATGAGTAAACTACATAAGATAGAAATGAATAAAGAAAACTGAGAAAACAATACATAAACATAAATTTATTACTATAGTCCCCCTCAAGACGGAGCATAAATGGAAATCATGCTCACTTGGATGAATACTTCTAAAACGATCCTCTGAGCAAGGCCTTGGTGCAAATATATGCAGTTTGATCTCCTGAACTGACATAGGAAGTAGAGATAAAACCTTTCTGGATCATGTCCCGTGTATAGTGACAATCTACTTCGATATGTTTAGTTCTCTAATGAAAGGCATGGTTGTTTGAGATAAAAAAGGCAGATTGATTATCGCATTGTAACTGCATAGGAAGAGGTACATCTATATATAAGTCTACTAGCATTGCTCGAACCTACATCATTTCTATGCTCGCTTGTGCCATGACCCTATATTCTGATTCAACACTTAACTTGACAATCATTGTTTGCTTCTTACTCTTCCAGGAAACTAGAGAACTGCCAACAGATATATCCAAGCCTGAGGTAGACTTCTTGTCCTTAGGACATCGTACATAGTCTGCATATGTACATGATATTATAGTACGAGTTGTTCCTTTCCTGAATAGTAATCCTACAACTAGAGATGATTTTAAGTACCTTAAGATCATAAATAATGCCTCCATGTGTACCTATCGGGGCTGCTCCATGAGCTGACTAATCCGACTAACAACAAAGGAGATATATGATCTAGTGATAGTAACATAGAAAAGCTTTCCCATTAATTCTCTGTATCCTTTTGTCTACCTCATCTGTATCATCATCTTACACCCTCATATTGAGATCCATAAGAGTAGTAGCAGGTCAACACCCAATCATACATGTCTCAACTAGCATGTATGTAACATGCTTCCTTTGAGTCATAACGAGACCTTGCTGATTCCTTGTAAACTCTAACACCAAGAAATACCGTAGGGTGCCAATGTCCTTGGTATCAAACTGTCGAACCAGGAATCCATCCTCCCTCTTAATCCCATGTGCATTATCTCTTGTAACAAGTATGTCATCAAACATAGACCATGATAACAATGTACCTCTGGAGATTCTTTGTATAAACAATGAATGATATGCATTTGATCTCTTGAATCCCTGCTTCTCAGTTGGATCCGAGAGCTTTTTAAACCATGCCACTGGACTCTACTTTAGGCCATATATTGCCTTGTGAAGTCTATAAACCTGCTGGCACTCCCCTTCAGCAACAAACCCCAAAGGTTGCTGCATGTACACTTCTTATAGAGATCATTATACAAGAATGCATTTTTAACATCAAGCTGAGAGCATTCTGTGATGCCCCCCAGGGATCCAGATATTCAACAATACACATCCACAAATACGATTCCACATTCAAAATACCAAGCTGTGACAAATATGTAGGAGAATAGTAAAGAAAGAAGAACCGATTTTTTTCAGTTCCATTTATAATATTGTTGGAGTATTTGGTTGTGCAACTATTATATTATAGATAGGTAAATAGATACCTCCAGGATCCATTTACCATCCATATGTTTAGTCCCACATCTACCAGTGGTGGGACTTGGAGGATCTGTGGAGGCTATATAAGGAGCCCTAGACCTTCTGTATCCATTGAGAAAGTTCAATAGACTATCATCCCTCTGAGGCGTTCTCCCGTCGTTTCATCCCGCTCCTTAGGGAGTAGGGTTCCACGTAAATCCTAGTGTTCAATAATTTTTTATTTCTTTATTCTTTGATACGCTTCTGCATTCTCTATTTTATCAGAGCAGGTTCGATTCTTGAGGATTTCATGTTCTTTGTTTTGTTCAAGATTCGATTAATGTTCATTTTTGAAGATCAATTTTTATGAAGATATGATTTTGGTTCAAGTTTGATTTCTAGGGTCTTTTTGGAAACCCTAATCATGGGGTTCGGCCGCTCCAGCATCACGGTGGCGTGATCCTTTGCGCACGTTCTTGATGCTGCACATCATCTCCGATTGCGCACAACAAATCCGAAAAAAAATGAAACGTCGGTTCCAAGCCAACATCTTCAAATGAGGCATTGCACCTTCATCTCTCCAGCACGAGCAGACGTGTAAGACTCGTGCCTGCCCAGGCGATGGGGGATCATGCCATCTCCAACTCTAGCTTCATCTCTGGCGGCATTATCGGCCGACGACACCATCTTGTTGTCAGTTTTTCCAGATCACCGAATGGAGCCCTCGCACGTAAGCCCTTATCCCAGGCGATCACTGAACGGAGCCTTCGAACGGAGCCCTTTTCCGGCAGAGCTCCAAGAGGAGCTTGTCATCTCCAACAAGCGCTGATGGCAGTGGCTTTTCCCTTCCATTCGACATCTTCAAGCGGAGGCACATGCCTCGCGCTCTCTCCCTCCGCTCCAGATCGGAGGTGGCACTGCTCCCTGTCCAGACGCCCAAGCGGCACCTTCTTCGCAGCCTCCAGCGGAGGCCTCCCACTACCGCGAGACCCTCCAGCAGGCGGATCTTCAGATGATCGCGTCGCGCGTGCCACATCTCCAACGCCAAGGAGGTGCGCACCAACAGATGGCGGTGGCGGCGGTAGCCTCTGCGGAAAGAGTTCCCCTCGTGGGAACCCTAAGGTGGGGCACAACTATAATAAAAAAGGGAGGGTCATTTGCTGGTAAGGGCTCAATGCTGAGAAAAATGGGATTATTACTGTAAGGCTCAAGTGGGCTTTTTACAAAAAAAAATTATAGTCTGGGCCCAAGAAGGCTACGACCAACAAAAAAAAGGCTGAGAGGTTGAGCTGTTAAAAAAATGTTTTCGAGAAAGGCGCGTACAAATAAAAAGCCATACACAAATTGAAACAAAAAGGGCGAAGAAATTGAAAAGCCAAAAAAAATATTAACAGCTTAAAAAATGATGATTTGAAAAGCTGTAAAAAATGGTGAATGATTTAGTTGAAAAATATCAAAAAAAAGAGAAGAGGAAAAACCAGAAAATTGAAACGAACTATATATATAAAAATATTTTTTTAAAAAAAAGATTGATTAAGAAATGAATGAGATGCATGATGATATTAGACAAATTAAGGTGTTCTTGTAACCACTGATAAATATTTATGGCACACTTATATTATAAATATAAATATAAATTATTAATTTCTTGTAATACAGATTTGTTTCATGTGTTCTTGCTTGCTTTTACAATTGTAGACGAGAAATCTGGTCCAACATAGAAATGTCTTAGGTCTCTATTCGTATCAAGGTTGCGGGGAAGTGTGCAGAGCCAATATGCTTAATTTCTGATCATCATCCAAGAATCAATCCCTTAGTGACAACGACGTAGATTTTCAACCACCTTTTCCATAATGATGACTTCAATTCTGTTTTCAATGTCACAATTGCGTCACTTTAAACATCCACCTGAAAATTTACGTATTTTATGGAAAAGCGCAAAAAGTGGGATCCAAATGCATGTATATGGTTTGCAACACATCATTGTCTAGAAAGCATTGGACTATGACAATTGTTTTAGATTTGGTCGAGTGACCTCAAATCTTACAGCGAAATTAAATGAAGCACTTGTTTATTCTGTCGTCATAAGGCTCCTTTATATAGAGGAGAAACCCTAGAGGGGAAATAACAAATATGGAAATTACATAAAAGAAAATAAGAAACATATAGATGATATTTCCTATAATACTCCCCATTAAGCTGAAGCATAGATATCTATCATGCTCAATTTGGAAACACGCCTCTACAACGCCCCCTTGTCTAGAGCCTTGATGAATATGTCTGCAGTTTGATCTCCTGAGATGATATGCGATGTAAAGATGAAGACCTTTTGTATTATGTCTCTAATGTATTGGGCAATTCACCTTAATGTATTTGGTCCTCTCAAGGAACATTGTGTTCTTGGCAATGAACAGTGCAGTTTGATTGTTACATAACATCAGCATGGGAAGACGTGTTCGATAACTAGGTCAGCCAGAATATAACTGAGCTACATCATCCCAGTGCTTCTTTGTGCCATGGTCATGTATTCAGATTCAACATTGGATCTAGAAACAATTGTTTGCTTCTTATTTTTCCATGAGTCCGGCGAGCTCCCAATAAATAATGTTGTTGGGAAAAATACAAGTTATGTTTATTCCTTGAGCCCTAGACTCTCTTATATAGGGAGAGATCTATGGGAAAATTACATATGATAGACAAACAAAAAGGATAATAAATAAAAGATACAGAACAATAAACTAAACTTCTACACTCCCCCTCAAGATGGAGCATAGATATCTATCATGCTCATCTTGGATAAGCACTTCTGGAAGGGACCCCGAAGTAAAGCTTTGGTAAGAATGTCTGTTGTTTGGTCTCTTGAGATGACGTGGGTTGTAGAAATGAAACCTTTCTGTATCATATCACGAATATAATGGCAGTTCACCTCAATGTGCTTTGTCCTCTGGTGAAATGCAAGGTTGTTTGCAATGAATAATGCAGCCTGATTGTCACATTTTAGTGACATGGGAAGAGGAACATCTATATGTAGATCTGTCAAAAATGTGTGAACCCACATTACTTCTGCACATGCTTGGGCCATAGCTCTATACTCCGATTCAGCACTCGATCTCTCAACTACTGTTTGCTTCTTGCTCTTCCATGAGACAAGTGACTCCCCAACGAATATAGCAAAGCCTGATGTAGACTTCCTATCCTTCAGGCACCCTGCATAGTCTGCATCTGCACATGCTGAGATAGTATTAGCGTCCTTCTTTCTAAACATCAATCCTGCACTTGGAGATGACTTAAGATACCTTAGTATCATCTGTATGGCGTCCACGTGTACCTGGGGAGGTTGCTCCATAAACTGGCTCACTTTATATACTGCAAATGTAATATCTTGTCTGATAATAGTAACATAAAGAATCATCCCTACCCGTTCTCTGTACCTTCTTTTGTCAACCTCCTCAGTGTCGTCGTCATGCATCTTCATGATCCATGGGTGTAGAAGCAGGTCGACATCCAAGCATACATGTGTCACTTAGCAAGTCAGTGACATATTTCCTCTGAGTCATCACGAGTCCTTGTTCATTTCTAGAAAACTCCAATCCAAGGAAATATCTAACTATTCCTAGATCCTTGGTAACAAATTTACAGCCCAAGAATTGTTTTTCTATTTTTATTCCCTGCATATCATCTCCTGTAATGATTATATCATCAACATACACCATAATGACGGTTATATCTCTGGATGTCCTCTGTACAAAGAGAGAATGGTCTGCATTTGACCTTTTGAACCCTTGCTTCTCAAACAAATTTGAGAGCTTCTGGAACCAAGCTCTTGGGCTCTGCTTTAGGCCATAGATCGCCTTATGAAGCCTGCTTACATGTACATACTCCCCCTCAGCAGTAAACCCAGGTGGTTCCTGTATGTAAACTTTTTCTTGAAGATCACCATATAAAAATGCATTTTTGACATCTAATTGAAACATGGGCCAATCTTGAATCACAGCAACAGATAAAAGAATCCGTAAGGTAGAATGACGAGCAAAAGGAGAAAACGTGTCAAGATAATCTACCCCATATGTCTGAGTAAAGCCCCAAGCAACCAGTCAAGCCTTGTACCTATCAATATTGTCATCAGCATTGTGCTTCACCTGTAGGAGCTTGTTGTGGTGCATACAAGGGTGAAGGAGGAATATATATTTCATCATTTATATCTGATGGCACCAACCTGTCACCTGTAGGAGAGAAAAACATGACTGACCCAAAAAACGTGACATCTGCACTAACATAATATCTTTGACGTAGCGGATCATATCAACGATACCCCTTTTGAGTCCTGGAATACCCGACAAAAACACATTTGACAACCCTAGGAGAGAGCTTGTCAACCCCTGGAGACAACTGGTAAACGAATGCCACGGACCCAAAGACACGAGGAGTTCAAGAGAACAACTTGTTAGGAAAAACAAGGGAAGGTATCTTCTCCCCCAATACAGATGAGGGCATGCGGTTAATGAGATAACAAGCAGTAAGAACTGCCCCCAGAATGAGTACGGAGCACAACTCTGGATAAGAAGCGTACGAGTGACATCAAGAAGGTGACAGTGTTTTCTTTCCGCGACACCATTCTGTTGGGACTTGTGGGCACAAGACGTCTGATGAAGAATGCCATGGGGTGAAAGAAATTGAGATAATGTTCGAGTACATAACTCACGGGCATTATCAGTTCTCACAATCTTGATAGAAACATAAAACACATTCTGCACTTCTTTAATAAAATTCATAATAGTAATGTCTGCTTTAGATTTATTCTTTAACAGAAAGACCCAAGAAAAATGACTAAAATCATCAACAACAACTAAATAGAACACGTGTCCCTGATGATCGGGAACACGACTCAGACCCCAAATATCAATATGAAAAAAACTCAAATGGAGAGCTACTGCTCCGACTCTGACGACTAGGGAAGATAGACCGATGATGCTTCCCTAACTGACAAGCTTCACAATCTAACGACGAGCGGGGTGAGATCTGAGGAAGGACTTGACGCAGTTTTTGAAACTGAAGATGACCAAAGTGCAGATGCCATAAGTAAGGAAAGACAAATCCGGTGGAATGAGATGATGCTCCAGCATAAGGTGTATGGACCAGCCGATACAGTCCGCTTTGCTCACAGCCATGTCCAATCATGTTGCCCGTGAGAATGTCCTGAAACACGAGATGATGGGTCAAATATCATTCGACAATGTAGATCCTTAGTAATATGACTAACAGACAGTAAATTCATTGAGAATTAGGAGCATGGAGCACATTCTGCAACTGCATAGAAGGTGTTAAGGCGATCTGTCCCTGTCCCGTGATGGGAGAATGAGTCCCATTTGCTATGACTATGGTCCTTCCTGGGGAAACTTGCTTGTACGATGTGAGTTGGTGTCTATCTCCATGCAAATGATATATAGAACCTGAATCTACAATCCAATCTGAGGTACGTGAACCCTGGGTAGAAAGTAGAAGTATGAGCACTACCTGAGGAACTAGCTTCTGCAGTAGCAGCAATGTCCAGGCTGCTCTCTGAAACAGGTGGAGGAGTATTGGCTGGTGGCATGATATCACGCAGACGAGACACTAGGTCATCATATCGTGGATCCGATGCTGGCGTAGCACCATGATGTTGGATTTGTTCTACTGCACGGGCAGATGCTGGGAAACCATGCTTAGAGTAGCATGTGTCTTCTGTTGTATGACCAATCCGACGACAATAAGTGCACTGTAATCCACGACTACGACCAACCCTACCACGTGGTCCTCGTCCACGAAAATGAGATGAATTGCCTCTTCCTCTAGAGGCTGCCATAGCAGAAGATTTTGGCACAATAGTAAGGCTAGAGATGTTGATTCAGCTCAATCGCCGAAAGGCCTCCTCCATGGGAGGAATGGTAGCATCTGCCAGAATTTGAGAAGTTGCCTCATACTGTGAGTCAAGAGAAGCGAGAAAGACTTCCACCATTGTAGCGTTCTGATATGTCTTCAATTGTTCTAGAGTAGCCATGAGGGGCCTGAAACTGTGAAGCCTTTCAAACATTCCCCTCAATACAGTGTAGTGACCATATATGGGTCGACTATTCTGCTTTATCGTGAAGATGTCATGCTGGAGCTGTAGGATTTTTATCTCATTCTTGGCTTGAGAATACGTGGCAACAAGAATATCCCGCATGGCTTTGGCAGTGGGATGATGCAAGACATCATTAGCAATGTCTGGAATCGGAGTACCAGACAACCAGACCTGAGCATATGCGTCATCAGCCTCCCATGAGGCATACAACCATGTTTTCTCCTCTGGCTCATCCTCAGTAAGAATATGTTTCTTACCCATCAACTTCATTAGGCTTATAAACTGCATGGCCCATAACTCATAGTTGGATCCATCCATCTTCACAATAGGCGCAGGACCTTTGAAGGCGCATGTAGTGGGTATCTCAATCTTGCTTTCTGACATTTTGAATGGAGAAAACTAGGGTTGTAGACAAGATAGGCCTTGGTCTACACTGACATGATTAGGTTTAGTTGCACATGTAGACTTCTATGCAACCAAACCCATAGACCTGGAAGCGAGAGGAGAGCCTCTTATAAAGATGACAATCGAACCCTAAGGGCGGTGGAACCCTAGGGACAGCGGCTGCAGACCACGACCTAGGCCTAGGTCACGGAGAAAGGAGAGACCGTACGGGCAGGCGACAAGCGTTGGGCGACGCACAGTCGCACGTGAAAGCATCGCGCGTGAGGGCGACGCGCGTAGGGGCAGCACGCGTGGGGTTAGCGCACGTGGGGGTGGCGCGCGTGGAGACGACGCGCGTGGAGGCGATGGCGGCGCGCACGGAGAGCGGTGCGCATGGAGGCTTGACGGTGGAAGGCTAGGTTTAGGGTTCAGTACGAGAGCTCCGGTCTAGGACCTCCGCTTTGATACCATGCTAGGAAAAATACGAGTTACGTTTATTCATTTGAGCCCTACACTCACTTATAAAGGGAGAGGTCTATGGGCAAATTACATATGATAGACAAACAAAAAGGACAATAAATAAAAGATACAGAAACATAAACTAAAACTCTACAACTGCAAATACAGAAATTGACTTCCTATCTTTTGGCATCCTTCATAGTTAGCGTATCCACAAGTCGTGATCTCAAGAGATGTCTCTTTGCTAAAGATTAACTATGTACTTGGCGAAGATTTCAGTTACCTTAAGATCATGGAAACAACATACATATGAGCCTACTGTGGTACTCCACAAACTGAATAACTTTGCTCATTACAAAGGAGATGTTAGGAAGTGATCGTCACATATAGGATCTTCCCAATAAGCTCCATGTATCTTCTCTTATCCACCTCATCCGTATAATCATCATAGCACTTCCTGCTGGAATCCATGAGGGTAGTTGTAACATCTGGAATCGGCCAAACCCGAACTCGACCCGATTAGGGTCCGTTTAACCCAATAAAGTTGTCGGTCGGTATCAGATGACTTATATCGACGAATTGAGTGTGAACCAAAAGTCTTTCAGTCGAAATCGATCAAAAATCGGTCACATCATAATGCGCGTCGTGAAAAAGTTGCGACGCAAATTCGGAAACCATGAAATGAATCGAGATCGTCATTAGATCCGATTCGACGATACAAGACCAACGGAATCGACCGTTCGTCAATCGAAGATCGTTTGACATTTTTTTATTCACAAAATTTAACTCCAAACCGAAACCGTATCTCGGAAACTTCGGGTATTCAAAACTCGATCGGAAGCATATCAATATTATACTAATTTTGATCGTCGTTGAAAGACGATCAAATCGAGATACTTCGCGTCGGAAACGGAAGCCCGAGGTGCGCGTACGGTAGATTTTTAACTATATCAAATAAAGAGATAAAAAATATAATAATAAAAATTAATTTGTAAGTTCATTAGCATAATGCTACTGTTGATAGATAAAAAAACACCCGTGAGTTAATTTCTCTTCCCCTTTTTGTTTTTTTTCTCTCTCTCTCTCTGCTCTTATTCCACTTGGCATATTCTTCTCCACATGTCAACAATCATGCATACTCTCTTTGGATATATAAACCACAAAGCCCTTCTTATTCCCTAAATTTTTCTCCCTTTCTCTCAAACTTCTCCACCGAAGGGGTCCCAATTCCTTCCTTTTCTTGCTACAGCCACAGCAGCTGTTCCTGGAGGTTTCATGTTGCTGTCCAAGCAATTGGAGCCTCTCCTGCAGCCATTTGCAACCTTATTCAGGTGCTGGAGTGGTTGCTTCTTCAACCTAATGGAGGCTACTGCAAATCAAAGTAGCTGAAGGCCCTGGAGCTACTCCATCAGCCCCTGTAGCTGCAACCAAACCTTAGACCTATATTTGCATGCAAGATCAAACCTAGTTGATCTCTAAATGGTAAAGATTCAAGGTACCATTACCTCTCCCTATATATGTATACACCTCTTTCCCCCTAATTCCCAGCCTAAACCTCTTCTTTCTCCTCCATTTTGGGCTGAAATCTTCTCCTTCTCCTGTTGGCTACTGCAAGTAGTCATATCTGCTTCTGGAAATTTCCCATAGTTGCTGCAGTGCATGCTACAGCAAGATCAAATTCTCTAGGGACCAAAGAATCAAATAGGTACCTCCTTCCCCATCCTTTGCTGCCATGCATGTATATTAAACTTGATTTTTTTTGTACATGTACATTCCTCAACCTATTCCTGTTGTCATGCATGTATAACAATAATCCCACGTTTCTGCTCTCCACGAAAAGGTTTGATTTGACCATGGGAAAATTCTTTAACAACCAATTAGGTAGATGTTGAGACCAAAGTCCCCATATCTTAATCCACATTTCCAGTAATCCAGGATTTTTTGGTGTCCTAATTGATGATATTGATGTGATTCTGGTAGGATTACTGATATGTTTTACAGTTTCTGTTTCTGTTTCGACAAATTTTCCTTCTAATTGTTTAAATTTTAGAATCATATCATATATATAATTGGTTTTATTCTTTTTCAACCAGATATCACTTTTGGGTTATATGAGTTACTAGTTATCGATTTTTTTAACTTTTATCCCAGATTTAATTCAAACCATAAATTGATTCTATCATTTTGTAGTCTAATGTAAATTCGAGTTCAAATTGAAATAATGTCAAAGATAATTCATCATTTTTGAAGTTTTTGTATAATTTAAAATCATGGCTTCCAAAGTTCCATTCGGTCCAATTGACACCATGATTATTATTATTATAAAGACACCATGATTATTATTATAAAGACAGACCGTAAAGAATCCACTCTTGTTATTCTTAGGGAAGCCACTTAAGAGGATGGATAAATTTCAGAATCAACGTAAAAATATAATGGTAATAAAAATGATGATCAGTGCCAATTCAGCGGGAATATAGATCCAGATAAACGTTGTGTTCTTCAAGTCCAAAGATCACAATGTTAAATCTCAACATCAGAAATCGGTATGTTCCTAGGCTACTGTGTTTCACCATAACATGTACTCATTATTTCATCTTGATAAAATTTTGGACGATTATCAATCACAGGAAGTTAGCTTCTTCACCTCAAAACAGAAACACCTCCACTCACATCTAACAAAACACTTCCAGGTAAATAGTTACCTAAGCAACGAGGGTGTAAAAGTTTGTAAAATTATGTAAAAGGGTTAAAAAAATTACTTTATCCAATTAGAGTAAGAGGATAAACCAGAGAATATTCTGAAATATTTTTGGATTCCCATCAAGGTACAAACGAAAGTATTACAATATGAAAGGAGTCAAAATTCTGTGTTAATCCTTACAGTTAATAAAGTTTAAGATTTTATAAATATATATACGCATATATATTGGATGTATAGATATATGTATATGCATATGTATTTATAAACATACGAAGTAGACTCTTTTGGTCAAGAAGACACCCTTGGTATACTTGGAAAAGGAGTAACGTAAGATCACTTAATTAATTACTAAGTACATGATTTAAAGATTTAAAAGAATTAATACAGAGATATGAAATATTAATACTTTTGTGAAGTTTACAAATGATCTTTTCAGATTATGAGGAATAAGAATCCTCAATCAGTTGATCCTTGAGTATAAGATACTATTTATGCATATCACTGAAGATAGGTAACAACAAAACGGATCGAGAAAGGAATGAAAGGTCAAACAAGTAAATATGCTTGATATTTCAGTGAGAAATTAATGGTGAATCAATGATATCAATTAATAGTGTCGGTCATGGTGGCCTTTGCACCTGACCGTGCGAGGGCGCGGTGACCCTTAACTGGACGGGAGATAGGAAGCTCAGTTCGGGCAGCGGCCGCCAAGTGCACGGGTCTAGGATCTCAGTCCTTTCACGATTTTTACGCGAGCTCGCAGTGTTTTTACGCCTCGTTGGGATCCCGACTTTAGACCGGTTCCGCTGACCCTTTGTTTTAGGATACCCAGGCGGGGGATCCTTGGTTTTAGTTTTTCGTACGAGCTCGGTTGCCCGTTACCGGTCGGGTAGTTTTTCTAGAGCGACTTTTCCGGGAAGTCTCTCTCACCCGTCTCAGTGGCGTAGTTTTGGAGTAGACCTATCCCTCTATTGGACCGCGCTTCCAATTAGAGGGCGTGACGGAAGAGCCCTTTTGTAGGCTTCTTTACCGCTTGAGTTTCTTTCACCAACAGACTTGGCGATTCTACATCCAGATCATCCATATCTATATCTACATTATCTAGAGTTACATTTAAGACTGTTGCACTAAGGTTTGAAGGGATTGATTCTAGTCCAGGTCATCTCTATCTATATCTACATCATCTAGAGTTACATCTGATACAGTTGCACTTGAGGTTTGAAGGGATTACAATCAAAGTTGAGTAAATGGGAGTAACTACAATCTGAATCCAAATCTCATTAAGCTAGTGGGCGTGTTGGGAACTTAGTTAGGATGCATTATACAACACCGCATGCCTACGGAAGCACCCCAACCCTAAGACATTCCCCAAGTCTTAGAGTCATAGTGTGAGGTTTCACACGAACCAAGACCACAGACTATCCACTAGACTTAAGAATCTAATTAAATCAAGAAACATTTCCAATCTCAAACTCGTCCATCATCACTCACGAACATGATCTCTAAAGAAAATGATGATATATACTTATACTCCTGCATTCATGAGTATTCATGTATTATATATAAATATGTTAAATATGGGAAATGTTGGGTAAATGGGCAATCATGATAGATGCTTACAAACAACTTGAACACCTTTTTGCTTACGCAAGTAGATGTAAATTGTATTTGTTCCACTTTTCTACTTGTTACTTTTGAACATTTAAATGCCTGTTGATTTTTTATATATATAAGCTTATGGGAAGTACCAGCGCCCGCTGATGCCTTTTCTTCCTTGCATGCATGGCAGGCAAGGAGCCTTTAGCTCAGTAGCGGGTTGATGACTTCAGGAGACAGGGTATATACTAGACGGTATGGTTTATTTTGTCTCAGTTTTTGTTCGGTTGATAATGTAGTATGTTTCCTTCTCTTCTACTTAAAAATTTTGGGACTACTCTATGTACTGTCAAACACTGTACATGTTGTAAAATTATATGGAAATTAATGAAATGAGATTTTGGTGCCATTTATCTATATTAATTTGTGGTTATGATTGTGGATATGAATGCCATGTGGAAAATTATCTGCGCGAAAAATTTCCCTGTTTTTCTGTAAATTGTGCGATCCTGTGGGAATGAAATGCCGTGAAAGTAGCGTAAACGGGTACCCGGATCCTCGAGGGTTCACAATTTTGGTATCAGAGCAGTGGTACCCCGATACGCACATTCGCAATTTTCCAATTCCGATCGCATTAAGTTTTCGGATAGCGACAGCCTTCCGACTTGTCGTGAGTCCGAGAAGGGAAATTGACATTCGGATTCAATCACCACAGATGTCACCAATTTCATTAATTTTCATACTATATCCCAAGAAGAGAAAAAGCATATATTATAAGTATCTCCAAGTGGTACTTCTACGGTTCTCATACAGAGCTATGGCATCCCGACCGGAACAAGAGACGACTAACCAAGTAGCACACATACTGACTACTCTTATCGACCTTTCCATGTTCTATTTGACTCTGGTGTGACACATTCTTTTCTTGCTTCGAGGCTACTTGCTTCTTTAGGTAGAGTCACAGAGACTCTCTCTTCTCCATATCACACCCGAGGGCCAGGTAGCCAGTTGTTTGTCATTTCTTTGATAGTCAAGCACTTGTCCATACTGATTGGTGGACACGAGATGCTCGCAGATTGTCTACTCCTACAGCTTGATGAGTTTGACTTGATTCTAGTCATGGATTGGTTATCAGCTCATCATGCACTTGTTGATTGCTTTAGGAAGACGGTTGTCTTCAGAATTCCAGACCTACCTGAATTCACTTTTGAGGGTACTATACATGACTCCACCATAGAGTACATTTCAGTGTTGCGAGCTCAACGACTTGTTGATCAGGATTGTGATTCATACCTTGCATTTGTTCGGGAGGTATCAGATCAGGAGCCGATGACACAAGACATCAGAGTAGTATCTGAATATCCAGATGTTTTCCTGATAAGCTACCATGATTACCTCCTGAGAGAGAGATCGAGTTCGAGATCACATTACAGCAGATACACATCCGATCTCGATGACTCCTTACCGTATGGCACCTACCGAATTGAGGGAGCTGAAGGTGCAGTTGTAGGAGCTACTTGACTTGGGATTCGTGAGACCGAACCCTTCACCTTGGGGTGCTCCGGTTCTATTTGTCAAGAAGAAGGACGGATCCATGAGGTTATGCATCGATTACAGGCAGCTGAACAAGAGAACGGTGAAGAACCGTTATCCTTTGCCGCGCATCGATGATTTATTTGACCAGCTCCAGGGATCTTCGATTTTCTCGAAGATCGATCTTCGCTCATGCTATCATCAGCTGAGGATTCGAGAGTCTGATATTCCGAAGACTGCCTTCAGGACGCGCTATGGACACCACGATAATGTGGTGATGTCGTTTGGGCTCACCAATGCACCTGCGGCTTTCATGGATATGATGAACCGGATTTTCCGTCCATACTTGGACAAATTTGTGGTGGTGTTCATCGATGATGTGCTCATCTACTCGCGGAATGAATGGGATCATGCGAATGATCTACGGATTGTCTTAGATACATTGCGGGAGCACAAGTTATATGCCAAATTGAGCAAATGTGAGTTCTGTTTATCTCAGGTCTCATTTCTGGGGCATGTCATTTCTGGAGCAAGCATCGGAGTTGATCCTGCGAAGATTGAGGCAGTCATGTCTTGGGAGCAACCCAAGACAGTTACACAGATTCGGAGTTTCCTCGGGCTAGCGGGCTATTACAGACGCCTTGTCAACGGATTTTCACGCATTGTTCGCCCTTTGACACGATTGACACAGAAGGAAGTTCCATTCATTTGGAACGATTCTTGTGAGCAGGCCTTCAGTACACTGAAGGAGAGATTGACTACGACACCTATTCTTTCTCTTCCTTCAGGCACTCAGGATTATGTCGTCTACACAGATGCATTTGAAAAAGGTCTAGGAGCGGTATTGATGCAAAGAGGATAGGTAATTGCTTACACATCACGGCAGTTGAGATCGCACGAGCGGAACTACCCCACACATGACTTAGAGTTGGCGGCAATTGTTTTCGCCTTGAAGATCTGGCGCCACTATCTTTATGGAGTGAATTTCGAGATTTTTTACTGATCATAAGAGCCTGAAGTACATCTTTGATCAGAAGGAGTTGAACATGAGGCAACGCAGATGGCTCGAGCTACTGAAAGATTTTATCACGGGATTGCCGAAGACATAAGGTGGTCATGATTTCGTTTGGGTCGTTGTTGATAGGTTGACCAAGTCAACCCGTTTCATACCTGTCAACACGACTTACACTCCATCCAGATTGGCCAAGCTTTATGTGCAGAATATCATTAGACTCCATGGTATACCACGAGAGGTGGTGTCTGACAGGGATTCGAGATTTACATCACACTATTGGCATCAGTTCATGTCAGCACTATAAACAGAACTGAAGATGAGTTCTACATATCATCCACAGACAGATTGGCAGAGTGAGCGCACTATACAGACACTCGAGGACTTACTTCGCGCATGCTCCTTAGAGTGGAAAGGGTCCTGGAAGGATCATCTGCCACTGATTGAGTTCACGTACAACAACAGCTATCATTCCAGTATTGGCATGGCACCATTCGAAGCCCTATACGGGCGGAAATGCCTCACAACTCTCAGTTGGCGTGAGGTAGGTGATCATGCTTTATATTCCGTAGATCTCTTGGAGGAGACCGCGAGAGCAGTTGATCTTGTGAGACGGAGGCTTTAAACGGCACAGAGCTGCCAGAAGAGCTATGCAGACCGTCATAGAAGAGATTTGGAGTTTCAGGTATCCAATCTTCTTCTCTTTCCTTTATTACAAAATTAACTTATTCTCATATTAATGACATTCCTATCAATTATAGGTTGGAGATTGGGTATTCCTCCGTGTATCTCCCATGAAGGGAATACAGAGATTCGGTGTTCGTGGCAAACTAGCACCGCGATATGTGGGTCTGTTTGAGATTCTTGCGAGAGTGGGGAAAGTGGCCTACCGAGTAGCCCTTCCTCCACATCTATCAGCGATTCACGATGTCTTCCATATATCCAACCTTAGGAAGTATGTGCATGACCCTCGCCACGTCATCAGTTACGAGAATCTTATCGTGGAGCCTGATTTGACATACAAGGAGAAGCCGGTACATATACTTGACCGTGCTGTGAAGAAGCTTCGTAGCAAAGAGATTTCATTGGTCAAGGTTTTGTGGCACCGTCACGGCGTCGAAGAGGCAACGTGGGAGACTGAAGCTGACATGAGAGCAAGATATCCACAGCTTTTCTAAATGTAACAATCAAAACAAGCTTTTGTATTTAAATATATGATGAAATATATGGCTTGTTTTCTCTTTGAGGTTTTTATGGGTTCAAAACCCTTTGAGGTTTTTATGTCCATATGAAATCTAAAGAAGAACACCTAATGACCTTAACTCGATTCTCGAGGACGAGACTCCCTTTGAGGTTTTTATATTTTTTTTGAGGCTCAAAAGAGGAAGCACTCGATGGTGCTCGCCCCAAAATCATATATAACTAAAACGGTAAAAGAGGAGGTTTTTATATTTGTAACATCCGGAATCCGCCAAACCCGAACTCGACCCGATCAGGGTCCGTTTAACCCAATAAAGTTGTCAGTCGGTATCAGATGACTTATATCGACTAATTGAGTGTGAACTAAAAGTCTTTGGAGCGAAATCAATCAAAAATCGGTCACATTATAATGCGCGCCGCGAAAAAGCTGTGACGCAAATTCGGAAACCACGAAATGAATCGAGATCGTCATTAGATCTGATTCGACGATACAAGACCAACGGAATCGACCGTTCGTCAATCGAAGATCGTTTGACATTTTTTTATTCACATAATTTAACTCCAAATCGAAACCGTATCTCGGAAATTTCGGGTATTCAAAACTCGATCGGAAGCATATCAATATTATACTCATTTTGATCGTCGTTGAAAGACGATCAAATCGAGATATTTCGTGTCGAAAACGGAAGCCCGAGGTGCGCGTACGGTAGATTTTTAACTATATCAAATAAAGAGAAAAAATATATAATAATAAAAATTAATTTTTAAGATCAGTAGCATAATGCTACTGTTGACAGATAAAAAAAACACCCGTGAGTTAATTTCTCTTCCCCTTTTTGTTTTTTTTCTCTCTCCTCTCCTCTTATTCCACTTGGCATATTCTTCTCCACATGTCAATAATCATGCATACTCTCTTTGGATATATAAACCACAAAGCCCTTCTTATTCCCTAAATTTTTCTCCCTTTCTCTCAAACTTCTCCACCGAAGGAGTCCCAATTCCTTCCTTTTCTTGCTACAGCCCCAGCAGCTGTTCCTCGAGGTTTGATGTTGTTGTCCAAGCAATTGGAGCCTCTCCTGCAGCCATTTACAACCTTATTCAGGTGCTGGAGTTGTTGCTTCTTCAACCTAATGGAGGCTACTGCAAATCAAAGTAGCTGAAGGCCCTGGAGCTACTCCATCAGCCCCTGTAGCTGCAACCAAACCTTAGAACTATATTTGCATGCAAGATCAAACCTAGTTGATCTCTAAATGGTAAAGATTCAAGGTACCATTACCTCTCCCTATATATGTATACACCTCTTTACCCTAATTCCCAGCCTAAACCTCTTCTTTCTCCTCCATTTTGGGCTGAAATCTGCTGCTGATTGAACTGCTGGAGAGAGTGCAAGGAATCATCCTGCTGCTGCAGGTTTCTGTCAACCTGGGAGGAGAAGCTCCTGTTGTCCAGCAGCTGAAGATGCTGCTCTGGAAGCCATTTCCCTTGCTGGAAGCTCTTCTCCTTCTCCTGTTGGCTACTGCAAGTAGTCATATCTGCTTCTGGAAATTTCCCATAGTTGTTGCAGTACATGCTACAGCAAGATCAAATTCTCTAGGGACCAAAGAATCAAATAGGTACCTCCTTCCCCATCCTTTGCTGCCATGCATGTATATTAAACTTGATTTTTTTTGTACATGTACATTCCTCAACCCATTCCTGTTGTCATGCATGTATAACAATAATCCCACATTTCTGCTCTCCATGAAAAGGTTTGATTTGACCATGGGAAAATTCTTTAACAACCAATTAGGTAGATGTTGAGACCTCAGTCCCCATATCTTAATCCACATTTCCAGTAATCCATGATTTTTTGGTGTCCAAATTAATGATATTGATGTGATTCTGGTAGGATTACTGATATGTTTTACAGTTTCTGTTTCTGCTTCGACAAATTTTCCTTCTAATTATTTAAATTTCAGAATCATATCAGATATATAATTGGTTTTATTCTTTTTCAACCAAATATCACTTTTGGGTTATATGAGTTACTGTCAATATAAGTTATCGATTTTTTTTAACTTTTATCCCAGATTTAATTCAAACCATAAATTGATTCTATCATTTTGTAGTCTAATGTAAATTCGAATTCAAATTGAAATAATGTCAAAGATAATTCATCATTTTTGAAATTTTTGTATAATTTAAAATCATGGCTTCCAAAGTTCCATTCGGTCCAATTGGCACCATGATTATTATTATAAAGACACCATGATTATTATTATAAAGACAGACCGTAAAGAATCCACTCTTGTTATTCTTAGGGAAGCCACTTAAGAGGATGGATAAATTTAAGAATCCATGTAAAAATATAATGGTAATAAAAATGATGATCAGTACCAATTCAGTGGGAATCTAGATCCAGATAAACGTTGTGTTCTTCAAGTCCAAAGATCACAATGTTAAATCTCAACATCAGAAATCGGTATGTTCCTAGGCTACTGTGTTTCACCATAACATGTACTCATTATTTCATCTTGATGAAATTTTGGACGATTATCAATCACAGGAAGTTAGCTTCTTCCCCTCAAAACAGAAACACCTCCACTCACATCTAACAAAACACTTCCAGGTAAATAGTTACCTAAGCAACGAAGGTGTAAAAGTTTGTAAAATTATGTAAAAGGGTTAAAAAAATCACTTCATTCAATTAGAGTAAGAGGATTACCAAAGAATATTATGAAATATTTTTGGATTCCCATCAAGGTACAAAGGAAAGTATTACAATATGAAAGGAGTCAAAATTTTGTGTTAATCCTTACAGTTAATAAAGTTTAAGATTTTTATAAATAAATATATATATATATGCATATATATTTGATGTATAGATATATGTATATGCATATGTATTTATAAACATACGAAGTAGACTCTTTTGGTCAAAAAGACACCCTTGGTATACTTGGAAAAGGAGTAATATAAGATCACTTATTTAATTACTAAGTACATGATTTAAAGATTTAAAAGAATTAATACAGAGATATGAAATATTAATACTTTTGTGAAGTTTACAAATGATCTTTTAAGATTATTAGGAATAAGAATCCTCAATCAGTTGATCCTTGAGTATAAGATACTATTTATGCATATCACTAAAGATAGGTAACAACAAAACGGATCGAGAAAGGAATGAAAGGTCAAACAAGTAAATATGCTTGATATTTCAGTGAGAAATTAATGGTGAATCAATGATATCAATCAATAGTGCCGGTCATGGTGGCCTTTGCACCTGACCGTGCGAGGGCGCGGTGATCCTCAACTGGGCGGGAGATAGGAAGCTCAATTCGAGCAGCGACCGCCAAGTGCGCGGGTCTAGGATCCCAGTCCTTTCACGGTTTTTACGCGAGCTCGCAGTGTTTTTACGCCTCGTTGGGATCCCGACTTTAGACCGGTTCCGCTGACCCTTTGTTTTAGGATACCCAGGAGGGCGATCCTTGGTTTTAGTTTTTCGTACGAGCTCGGTTGCCCGTTACCGGTCGGGTCGTTTTTCTAGAGCGACTTTTTCGGGAAGTCTCTCTCACCCGTCTCAGTGGTGTAGTTTTGGAGTAGACCTATCCCTCTATTGGACCGCACTTCCAATTAGAGGGCGAGACGGAAGAGCCCTTTTGTTGGCTTCTTCACCGCTTGAGTTTATTTCGCCAACAGACTTGGCGATTCTACATCCAGATCATCCATATCTATATCTACATTATCTAGAGTTACATTTAAGACTGCTGCACTAAGGTTTGAAGGGATTGATTCTAATCTAGATCATCTATATCTATATGTACATCATCTAGAGTTACATCTGATACAGTTGCACTTGAGGTTTGAAGGGATTATAATCAAAATTGAGTAAATGGGAGTAACTACAATCTGAATCCAAATCTCATTAAGCTAGTGGACGTGTTGGGAACTTAGTTAGGATGCATTATACAACACCGCATGCCTACGGAGGCACCCCAACCCTAAGACATTCCCAAGTCTTAGAGTCATAGTATGGGGTTTCACACGAACCAAGACCACAGACTATTCACTAGACTTAAGAATCTAATTAAATCAAGAAACCTTTCCAATCTCAAACTCGTCCATCATCACTCACGAACATGATCTCTAAAGAAAGGTACTCCGATACGCACATTCGTAGTTTTTCAATTCTGATCGCATTAAGTTCTCGGATAGCGGCAGTCTTCCGACTTGTCGTAAGTCCAAGAAGGGAAATATGACATTCAGATTCAATTACCACAGATGTCACCAATTTCATTAATTTTCATATTATATCCCAAGAAGAGAAAAAGCATATGTCATATTATCTGCGAACAATAAATTCTATGACTAGTTATGGTTCTCATGTAAAGCCATGTCATCCCGACCAGACCAGGAGATGACTAACCAACTAGCACACATACTGACTACTCTTATCAACCTTTCCATATTCTATTTGATTCTGGTGTGACGCATTCTTTCCTTGCTTCAAGACTACTAGCTTCTTTGAATAGAGTCGCGGAGACTCTTTCTTCTCCATATCACATCCGAGGGCCAGGTGGCCAGTTGTTTGTCATTTCTCTGATAGTCAGGCACTTGCCCATACTGATTGGCAGTCATGAGATGATCGCAGACTGTCTACTCCTACAGCTTGATGAGTTCGACTTGATTTTAGGCATGGATTGGCTATCTACTCATCATGCATTAGTTGATTGTTTTAGGAAGACAGTTGTCTTCAGGATTCCAGATTTACTCGAGTTTACTTTTGAGGGTAATATCTCTACCATGGAGTACATTTCAGTTTTGCGAGCTCAACGACTTGTTGATCGGGGTAAAGTATGCACAAACGGCTAAAGTATATAGAGTTTAATCAGGAAGCATTACAAAAGAATTAGTTCTAATTACTTGGAAATGATACATCTGTATCACTTCAGTTAGCACTGTGCATGGTTAGAATAACTATAAGATAATATACTTATACTCATACATTCACGAATATTCATGTATAATATAAATATGTTAAATATGAGAAATATTGGGTAAATGGGCAATCATAATAGATGCTTACAAATAACTTGAACACCTTTTTGCTTAGGCAAGTAGATGTAAATTGTACTTGTTCCACCTTTCTACTTGTTACTTTTGAACATTTAAATGCCTGTTGATTTTTTTTATATATAAGCTTATGGGAAGTACCAGCGCCCGCTGATGCATTTTCTTCCTTCCACGCATGGCAGGCAAGGAGCCTTTAGCTCAGTAGCGGGTTGATGACTTCAGGAGACAGGGTATATACTGGACGGTATGGTTTATTTTGTCTCAGTTTTTATTTGGTTGATAATGTAGTATGTTTCCTTCTCTTCTACTTAAAAATTTTGGGACTACTCTATGTACTGTCAGTCACTGTACATGTTGTAAAATTATATGGAAATTAATGAAATGAGATTTTGTTGCCATTTGTCTGTATTAATTTGTGGTTATGATTGTGAATATGAATGCCATGTGGAAAATTATCCGCGCGAAAAATTTCCCTGTTTTTCTGTAAATTGTGCGATCCTGTGGGAATGAAATGCCGTGAAAGTAGCGTAAACGGGTACCCGGATCCTCGGGTATTCACAGTAGTGACAGGTCTGCAGTCTGCTACCCAGCCTCTCGAAGGAGATTTGTAACATATTTCCTTTGAGTCATCACAAATCCTCTCTGATTTATAGAAAATCCTCAAGAACGATGGCATGTATGCAGAGTCAAATTCCTAAGTAGTACCTGGGAATTACTTAAATACCCAGGTACTACGTAATGTTTTTTTTACTCAAAAACTACAGAGGTGTCGCATGTTCAACATGCGACACCCCTTAAGTTTTTTTTACCCAGAAATTACGTTTGTGTCGCATGTTGGATATGCGCTATAGATAACGCATATTCAACATGCGATATCGACCCTAATTAAGCCCCGCGCCCAACGGCCTTCTCATTTCCCCGCCCTTGCCCCGACAACTCCTTCGTTTCCAGCAACCCAGCCGCCCCCGACGCCCTCCTCTGCACCCGCATCTTCTGATCTCCTCCTCTCTCAACAACACCCTTTTTGGTCACTCCTAGCCCCACGGAACACTCCTTTTCCGTGTTTTCAGTGATTGGCACCGTCCTAGCCGTCCCCGCTTCTCATTAGGGCTAATCACTTGTTGCGAACAATTGGACTTGGTAAAACGTTTTCTTTAATTTTTTTTGTATCATATGCATGTTATTTTCATTTCTCGAATGTATGATGTTTGCTTGTACGTTGTGTCACGTATTAGGTTAGAATGGAGCAGTTGTATTGTATGTGTCATTTGAGTAGTACACTCATGTCCGGATCGTCAACCAACGTGAGGGGATTTGTGTTGACTCCTAAGTCCTAATATGACGTTCGATGAGATGTTGAACTTGGTTTACCGTAAGTTCAACTTGGATATTGACAGTCAAAACATCCGATTGTTACATCGCATCCCTCGAGGCCCAGGGGAGGAACCGTCATTTTCATCTATTGTCGATGATGATGATGTGCAGGCAGTTCTTGTGTACGCTCGGACCATTGGGAAATCAATGCCTACCGATATTTATCTTGAAGATGTATCTGTGAGCGAAGTCCCAACTGTTATGACTAACAAGGGACCGTCTGGAGTCCCGAGCACACAAGCAGCAGTTGTCCGCAGCACGCCACCAAGAATTGTCCCAACCATGAGACCCTACTTTGATACGGATGCGCCTGTAACGCAGCCAAGCACGGTTCAGGATTTGGGCTTGAGTGAGCCGTTGCTGCGAGAGGTTAACCGGATGGATCAGGATTTCATCCCTTGGGGGACCGATGATGACCTGGAAGAAGGTAGCGAAGATGTCGAAGATGATCTGATGGACGAGGAGCTCCCAACTGATGAACAAACCGCGCATACTATTACACCCTGTATACCCTTTTTTGGGGTTAGAGGGTCTAATACTCGTTCAACATATGAAGACGACATTCGAAGCAAGTCTAGACTTGATGGTGTTGCTGACGAAATCCGCAAGGGTAGGACGTTCAAATGTAGGGAGGATTTGGTTTACGCTGTGAAGAAGTTCCACATTCTATCACATTATGACTTCATTGTCAAGGAATCCACCAGCTTGATATGGTCGATTTTTTGTTCGCAGAGAGCAAATGGTTGCGTTTGGTATTTACGAGGACATTTCGGAAAATTTGATGGACTGTGGGTGATCTCCAAGGTTGTTGGGGCACACACTTGTATAAACCCAACAGTTAATCAGGATCACCCTCAGTTGGACTACAAATTCATGTCCAGATCATTGCTAACTCTTGTTAGGGATGACCCTAATGTTCGTGTATCTAGTTGTAGAGCTCACATCCACGAGATGTACAACTACTGGGTTTCAAGGAAAAGGGCTTGGGATGCTCGAAGGAAGGCCATCGGAATTGTATTTGGTGACTGGAAGAAGTCATACGCTGAAATGCCTTTTCTTTTGCATGCAATGAAGGCTGCTATTCCAGGGACTGAAATTGATATTGAATACAGCGACCATCCTGATCCTCGAAAACCTCTCTGCCGCAGATTTGAACGATGCTTTTGGGCATTTGGTCCTTCCATTGAAGCATTCAAATATTGTCGGCCACTGATTTGTGTTGACGGGACATTTTGCAGTTGCTTGGTGGAGTACTTTTCACGGACAAGTCTGGTTCCTTGGTTTCACTTATAGCTCTACCACATCTACAGGATTTTGAGTTCTCTGGGACATTGAGCTGGGCAACAGCGTTTGCCCATCGTAGACAGCCCACACACGTGGTGAGACCCTACAGGGATGCTTTTGACATGCAATCACCCGACCAGGTAATTTTATATTTACAAATTTTTCCTATATCAACAAAACAAATACTAATCGTAATACAATTTTTGCATTCAGGTATTTTGGACTCCCTATACGGATGAGATCCGCGCCCATCTCCCAGCCAACTCTTTTGAGGGCGAACACATTTGGAGAGCTGAAGTGCCTTTGATATACTTCCACATTGTGGAGTATTACTACCCAGATCGGTTCAAGAGACAATTTGGGGGTCTTCAAGATATCCTAAGTCGTTGCTCCACATTTCAAGAACTCCACGCTATCGATTTGAGGGGGAAAGTACATGTGGATTGGAGGGCAAAACACAGCTTGTATATTGCCCGCTGGGATGAGCGGGAAGTTAGAATTATTTGCATCGATCGGTCCAGAGGGGTATTCGCGACGCCCGCATACGAGCAATGGTATCGGACCATTACTCGAAGATTTGTCGGACGTTTGGGTGCAACTCTGGCAAGCAACGTAAGTACTCGAACTATAATTTTTTTGGTAAATTAATTAACAAAACTGTTTCAAATTTACATCTACGTATTTTCCTTGGATGCAGCTCGCTCTGTGGAGCCGTGTCTACGACATTGGACACAAGGAATGCCGCGAGATTGCGGCACAAGCGAAGGCGGAAATGACGGAGTGGCTGTCATTACAATTTGCAGATGCAGTCACGTTACATGACGAGCGTGCAGATGTGGCTAGGGAGGAGGCAAGGCGAGGAAGGGCAAGAGGACGGGGACGAGGAAGAGGTCGAGGTAGGGCGCGTGAACAAGTCGCGGAACCCATGAACTTTGAAGAAGCCGCTGCGGAGGATGATAACATTGCGCAAGGAGACTACTTCACACCTGCCACCGAGCGACCAAGAGAGGACTTGCCAACGCCTCAAGCACCGTTGAGGCATGGATTGGACCCCAGCCAGACACGACCAACTTACTGCACACTAACGCCGCCGTCTATGCCAACATTCGAGGAAGATGCCCCAGGACCCTCTCAAATCCACATGATAGACGAAGCGAACCGTCTATTACCGTTCCATCCTCCAGATTCTACGATTACATACCAGCGGAGGAAAAAACGTTGAATTGTAATCAATGTAATTTTTAATATGATGCAAAAAATGTAATGTGTATTCATGAACAAGTCTACTTATATTCAATATTTGAAATGTCTTCTTTGATATTTGGAATGTCTAGAATGTTTGCAATGTCTGGAATGTTTACAAAAAGATGTCAATTTACGTTAGAAACATGGAATTGGCATGCCTTTTCAAGGGTTTTTAGAAAGTTGAAATTCCAAAGCCCACACTTGGACAGCCATTTTCGCGAAAAAATTCCTGTAAGGATGACGCACATTGAACATGCGTTATATGTTCAAATTTCAAAGCCCACACCTGCCCACCCATTTTCGAGGAAAATTTCCTGTAAGGATGACGCATACTGAAAATGCGTTATCAGTCCCTGCAAGAATGTCGCATATACAACATGCGATACCTGTACAGGAAATTTCGAGACCTGCGATACCTGTACAGAACATTTCGAGACCATCTTCGAGGGGAATTCCCTGGACATATGTCGCATGTTGAATATGCGTTATCTATAGCGCATATCCAACATGCGACACAAACGTAATTTCTGGGTAAAATAAAACTTAAGGGGTGTCGCATGTTGAACATGCGACACCTCTGTAGTTTTTGAGTAAAAAAAAAATTACGTAGTACCTGGGTATTTAAGTAATTCCCAGGTACTACTTAGGAATTTGACTCCATGTATGCATGTATTTCTATCGAGCTCTGAGTATCGTACTTCTGCAACTAAAGTGAGGAAGAAGCCTCATAGTTTTATATCGCATCCAATCTCCAGGGAAAAGACCCAGGTTCATCTCAATGCCAGCTACATGCATTTACAGAGGGATTGTTAAAATTATAGATCTATGTTTACCATAATCAGGCTCTTCTTCAGCCTCTTAAGGAGATAATGGTGAATGACATGGCAGCTTTCATATCCAAGGGAGCCAAAATATTGGTGGACCCACCTATTGGTTTCATGTTGATTAAATCTAAATGGCTATTCATTATAATGCCCAACCCATATGTATTTGTTGCTATGCACAAGGCTAGATTTATCAACTCAAGGTTCACCAAAGCATACGAGACTTCTTATGTCGAATCCCCATATTCTCCTTTCCATAATCACACACAGTGACTGATTTTTAATTAATTGGATGTAAAGAATGTGTTCCTATACAGATATCTACAAGGGGTAGTATATATGCAATAGCCCCTATGTTTTGAGCTTCATGGGGAGTATCAGACAGCATGTTTGTTTAAAAGGGTCATCGACGGCCTTAGACAGAGTCCCAAAGCACGGGTTCAAAAGCTCTTGAAGGCACTGAAAGAAAATGTTTCACTAGGTCTTCAACAGATCATTCTCTCTTTACCAAAAGTACCAAGAGTTGCATAATTATTATGTTAGTCTATGTCAATGCATTGTTTAACAAGTGATGATAGACACAGGATCAAGGAAACGAAGAAACTACTAGTTGATCAATTCGTGACCATGGATTTTGGGCCATTAAAGTACTTTCTCAAGCTAAAGGTAACCCGTAACACGAAAGGAATTTATCCGTCTCATGAAGGGGTTGTATCGCACATTAGTAGGACACCTTCTATACTACACCACTATGATGACTATTATTTCTCTGGTAACGGGAAAGCTTATTCCACTTATGAGTTGGCGGACACAGTCCAACTGAGATATCACTATGATGGCACTGTCAATCAAGGAATCCTTGGGAAGGGACTCTTCTTTGATACATATGGATGGTTGGCAAACCAGAAATCTACCACTGATTTCTTGATATGCATAAGGAAACCTGATCAAATGGATGAAAAATAAATAGCCAGTGATAAATTGCTCTAATGTAGAGAATGAATATAGGATGGTGGTCTGAGTTATCGCAAAGATGCAGTAGATCAATGCAATTCTTATATATTTTCATACACATTTTGGTAGTCATGGAGTTGACGGAGGTTGATCGCCATTTCAGTACAGGCCTCATCCAAAGAGGTCCTTTCCAAGTATGTGGGACTCTTTTGCGGTTTATTCGACTATTAAGAGCTCTATTTAAATGCTATTATGGCAAGTTGGGCAATCCCCAAGACCCCAGGACATTGGCTTCTGCCAACAGTGAACTCCCCAAGATCGCATCCCATGCATATTCTACATTATAGCCAGCAACACATTTCATTCAGCACAGACTCCACAGTCGTACCGTGAGGGATGTAGACCATCCTACCATACTTTTTTCTACCGCTATTATATATATTGGGGTCGGAAGGATATCTACACTACAGTTCAATGGGGACTGTTAGGTTTTGAGCACTACCCCTTAGGGCTCTCATTTCAATAAATCCAAGTAATTATTTCTACATTTTTATTAGTTACATGAATATCATTTATTCTTTATTCAATGACTCCTCTAATCGAATACCATTGTAACCTTCCCTTCCACCAAAACTTAAAAAGCGAGAAAAAAGTATCACATGAAGTTAGAAATTTCCTACATAAAATAAAGAATCTGAAAATAACAAATTTTAGAAAAAAAACATAATACAATAAGATAATTAAAGGAAATTATTATAAAGTTGTGGTGACACTTACGATGCCTAATGGCAGTGAGTGTCAGGTAATTAAAATATAGGCATGTGTAGCGAATAGTTGTGGCTAATATGATGGATGGGTGACAGAAAGAAGGATTAGTTTCATGATGAGAGCATAAGACATAGGGTTAGAGTGACACCAATTGAAGATAAAATGAAAGCAACTCATCGAAGATAGTTTGGACATGTGCAAAGGTCAGTTAGTGCTCTAGTTGAATGATATAAATAGGTGGAAAAAGAATGCTCGGTAAGATGTGATGATGAAGATCAAAGATTGGAAGGAGATCATTAAAAAGGTATGTGAAGGATGTGTCTTTGTTGGATTTAAGCTCGGTTATGTACCAAATTAGATTTGTCTGAAAGCAAAAAAATCCACAAAGTTGACCCTCCTTAAAGCAGTAAAGGTTAGGTTATTGTACTACAGAACGACTGCCGGAGCCCAAAGCCACATATGGGTAATAAGTAGCCAATGAGCATTTATTTACCAAATTACTAACTAAATTACTTATCATTTTATATCCGAAACAAATAGTTCTGTCTCTCAAATAGATGGTTTTCACTGCTGCTTTGAAGCAATTTCAGAATATAAAAATGGCATTGGTATCAAACATTAAATAGAGCACCCAGCAAAGTCACTTTATTAAGATTGTTTTTCTCGTAAGGCACGCAAGTTAAGGCATCTTTAATGACAGTGTTTCACATACCTGAGTAGCAAGAGGATCTGGAACCATGCACTGGATTTGAATGAGACTCTTCTTAATTGCTTGTTGTATCCGCCCACATCTTGTAATAGTGGCATCCCTTATTACAACCTTAGACAACAAAACAAATAGCAGTGAGAAATCTGTACAACCTAGTTATATAATAGAAATTGCATGTCTCCTCAAAACAAACAGACATGATTTTATATATCTGCAACCATGCATCATTCAAATAGAATATACTTATTATATTTGAAATGGTGTGTTCGAAATGTTGCATGAACAGTCCGATGCATTGGATAAAAATTGAAGGTCAAGTAACGAAGTTGATGTGCAATCAGTGACCAAAAGGAACATATTCGATTCTTGTCAAGATACTTGCATTCATAAAATAGAACGGGCATCCATGGCCCATTAGTTAAACCAAGCCAAACAACTATTATGTAATTGAAGAGAACATGGTTGAACAATGATGTAAGCAATGTAAATGATTGTTTCGTACGAGATATCTGCTGTATCTTCCTCTAAGCAAAGGAAAATATCCCTTTGCAAAATATTTGTCACGTGTAGAAGGGAATGTTTGATATATGAAACAGTGTACCATAAGCAGCTGGTAGTAATAATGCTGTAAACATTCTCGACATTAGTATTTGTCTATTTTTTGGGCTTTCTATTTTTATTAGTCCTGTTCAGGACTCTAATGTATTATCTTTTGTGTGATTAGGATTTTAGGGATTTACTATATATAAGAAACACTACCCCTTCAATAACATCATCTCATCCCATCCCATTTTTCCTTTCACATGATATGAGAGCTATAGCCCTAGACATGAGTTTTGAGCCTCTTTTGATTCAAACCATAGCTGTCACCATCAAACCCCTATCACCTGCACGTTCCATTTCAGTGTACCATCCACACGCACCACCACACATCACTCCATCCATCTTCGAACAAAGGACGGAGTTGGAGCAGCGTGACAATAGATCTACATCTGTAGTAGCATCTCGGATCCAATGAATCCTATGCATAAAGAATCTGCAGTAGCACAACTGCCCCAGCCTCTGCTATCCTTTTGCACCATAGAACTTTCGTTGGCCCAAGTTTTGTTGTGCTATCTGCACCAAGTGGTGATGTGCCAAGTACCATAACCTGATATGATGTGCCAAATGCATAAATGAGGTGTGATCTCCAGGTGAGATCACAAAATTAAGTGCAATAAAAGATGCCAGATGGCAACTACCATGCTTTACGCAAAGCCCTATAGTGGAAGAGTATGTTCTCAATATAACAACACTCCTAAAGAAAAAAAAACAGCCCTGCTACGGGAAAGCCTAATCACCCGAAGAACAGTTAAAGGTCTCAAACAATCAACACAAAAAGTCTTTTCCCACAATAAGTAGGGCCGGCTACATGGATTCTTTGTCTCCATTCGGATCTATATTGGGTCAATCTCAAACTTAGATCCAACAAACTAAGATACCTTTGTATAGTCTCATTCCAACACTTCTTGGGCCTTCCTCGACCCCTCTTAACTGGCTCAACATCTCAAAACCCACATCTCCTAATTGGTGCATCAGTCGACCTCCTTTGCTAATGGCCAAACCACTTTAAGCGGTTTTCTCGAATCTTATCCTCGATCGGAGCTACACCAACTTTCCTTCTGATTGCATAATTTCGAATCCGATCTTTACATGTGTGTCCACACATCCACCTTAGCATTTTCGTTTCTGCTACAATCATTCTCTGCACATGTCTATGGTAAACAGGACATTCAGATCCATAGAGCATAGCAGGTCTCATGGCTACTTTGTAAACTTTCCTTTGATTTTCAAAGGAATTTTCTTATCACAGAGAACAGTAGAGGCTCCTCTCCACTTTAGCCAACCTGCATTTATTCTGTTAGTAACATGTCCATCAATTTCCCCATCATGTTGCAAAATAGATCCCAAGTATAGAAAAGAATCTCTCTTCTAAATGTTATCGTCACCAATATTCATCTTGATTCCTTCACCATTGCATTTATCAAAAGTAGACTCCATATATTCAATCTTAACCCTACTTATATGAATCCTTTAGTCTCAAATGCATGTCTCCAGAACTCAAGCTTCTCATTTACATCTCTAGTCTCATCAATCAACACAATATCATCAGTGAATAACATACACCAAGGTATCTCATCATGAATGTGACTCGCCAACTCGTCTACAATTAAACGAAAAAGGAATGGACTTACAGCAAGACCTTTATGAAGACCAATGTTGATGTCAAAATAATCAGTCTTCCCAGACTGGAAACAATCAACATGCAATAAAATAAAAGCCGAAAGAATAAAGCTCCAAAACTCATCTATAGTTTCCCGACGTATCCAAGGAAGATCTACCTAGGTTCACAAATAAATAGATAATGGACAAAAAAGAAGGAATGATAAGCATCGTCCTGACAAAACCCGCAACGAGGGCATACAGAGTCATCCCAATGCAACCATCAAGATCAATGCACCTGAGTGGTCCACTTGCCCTTCAAGTACTTAAATTTGTCAGGACCTAACATTGTTTAGGCACGCTAAATGTTGCTGCTAAAGTGCCTAGTTGCATGCCATTTGTTGTGACCTAGTATATTGTACCGAGTGTTAAGCCATCTATCGTGGCTTGTTCCCGATAAATTATGACACGGTAGGTTTGTTATCCGCAAGTTCTGAAACTTGCATAGCAACAGAGAAGATGTTCTCTTTTTGTGTGAGTAGATGTTCTGTAGTGGAGTAGGGTCCATCAGTGGCAACATTGAATTCGCTGCAATCAAGGCCTTAAATTTTAGATCTAGATATGGTTTCACCAAAAGTCTGGAAAGAGAAATGTCGAGGAATTTTGCTGAAATAGTCGGAATTCATGGAGATTACTCTAATTTCAAATTTTCCAAAATTTTTTTGGAAGTATAAAGGGTGAGACCCTAAGTTGGGGCTCATCTCAGAAATTCATTAATGATATGAGGAAGGAAAGCATTACACCGTAAGAAACAAAGAACAGTCAACTCTTTCAAACTCGATTTGCGAACAATTTTTTAAGATGATTAAACACATTTTCATAATATAATCGGTGCCCCTTGAAGATATTCGTGTTCCACACACACCAGATTGCCCAAAGGAGCAAGTATGCTAGGGAGACATTGTCCTGAGAATTGCCGCCAACCACCCTAATCGAGGCCCGGAATGTCGCGGTGTCTTCCATATTGAGTCATCAAATTCCAGCCATCTCCCAGATCTGAGATGAGGTCTGCCACCTGAAGAATAGATGTTTCGAGTCCTCTTCTTCATTGCATCTCGAGCACATGAGATCAACCGTATAAAGAATATTGTCGCGCCTTTTCTTTGCCATAATACAACCATGTCTTGTAAGCCAAAGGAAAATTTTAATCTTTTGCTCGATCTTTGATTTCCAAATGATTGTAAAGTTCCGAGCTTGCTTCGTCTGATTCCCATTTTGTCCATGTGCGAAGAGGTTGTAAGCCTTCTTAACGGTAAACTTCTCGATATTCCATGCAAAGTGGTCACGGTCTCTAGTTGGTCCACCCAGCTCCTCCAAAGTAGCAAGCAAGCGCATGTAGTCCTAGAAACATTGTTCAGAAAGCGACGCTGTGAAACAGGGGTTCCATGTACCATCCGAGAAAATCTCTGCCACCATACTCGTTCTTTCGTAGAGAGCGGAAAAATGTGTGGGAAATGTTCCTTCAAAGCCCCAAGGCCCGTCCATCCATCCATCCATAATCTAAAGAATTCACCATTGCTAAGTACATGTTGTAGCACCTCTCTTATGCTGGGAAGGGAGTCCCTCAGCCCCAACCATAGGGAAGAAGGGCACCTAATGGGTGGCAACTGTAAATCTCACTCAATCGAGTATATCTTCCGCAGCAACCTAGACACCAAGTCCTCCTCGACTCCCCACAGTCTGATGGCCCATTTGGAAATCAAAGCTTTATTCATGTATTGAAGCCTAAGAATGCCAAGCACACCATCTTTCATCTTTCGAGTTGCTACCTCCCACTCCAAATGATGCATCCCTCTATACTCTTGTTTACCATCTGACCAAAGAAACCTCTTCATAATGCACTCTATCCGCCTGCAAATACCCACTGATAGCTTCCTAGTTGAGCAGAAAAAAATAGGTATCGTAGAGAGAGCATGTTTAAGCAGAATCACCTTTTGCCCTTGGAGACGATCTTATCCTTCCATCCGGCCAGTTTACTTTCCATCCTCTCATGTACCAAGTTCCAATCCGACTTCCGAAGTCAACCCACCACTAAAGGTAAACCAAGATAATTGATTGGCAGATCCCCCTCCTGCACCCCAACGCATCACCCAACCTCCAAACCTCCTCCTGACCCATCCCAATCGTCAAGAAAGAGGACTTGTCTCTATTAATACGGAGCCCCGAGAAATCACCAAAAATCTCCAAAATCTGTGATGCTCGTCTAACCTGTTGCAAATCATCATGAAGAAATATCACAGTGTCATCGGCGTACTGTAAAATCTGTACAGATATGTCATCCTTGTGGAACCCGAAGCAGAGACCTTCCTCCATAGCCAACTTCATCATGACCGCTAAGGCATCAGCTGCAACAAGAAAGAGTAAAGGGAACATGGGATAACCTGCCTAGCGCGCTACGGCTGGAAAAAACCACCCTCTGGGCGACCATTCACCAAGGGAGTGTAGGATGCCATAGTAATGCACCTTTTCATCCAAGCGATCCAAACACTCGGAAAACCTTTGTTCTCAAGTGAAGCCCAAATGAAGCGCCAATCCATACAGTCATACGCCTTGGAGAAGTCCACCTTCCAAACTTTGCCCTTAGCTCGATTTTGTTGCCAATCGTGTATAGTCTCAGAAGCCAAGACCCATCCATCCGCCACAAACCTTCCAGGGGTAAAAGTCAATTTCTCTGGAGAAATGATGCCATCCAAAGCTCCTCATAGCATGTTCGCCAAAACCATCGCAATAATAAGGTAAATAGCATTTGAGAGTGCAATAGGACTGAGATCCTCAACCCCGTATTGGGTTGTCCCTCTTTGACAGCAAAAAAATAAGCGCCTTGTTTAGCCTTTCAAAACCATGATTGTCATCTCTGAATTCATGCAAAACTTCCAGAATGATGCCCTCGACGACCTCCCAATATTCTCTATAGAATGCAATCGAGAAATCATCCGGACCAAAAGTGTCATCTGCATTCAGCGCGAAAGCTGCTCGCTTGAGCTCCTCCTCAGTAAAAGGGGCTACAAGTGTCTCAGATTGTGGATCAGAAATGTTGCGAACCCCATTCCCAGCTCAACGTCGCCTCTAATCTCCACCCCATCCACTGATAGCTGGTGCAGGAAATTACGTCGTCTTCTGTTACTCGTCGTTGCATGGAAGTACCTCGTATTTTCGTCCACCTCCCTAAGCCACTTTTGCCTTGAGCATTGTCTCCATTCTGCCTCCTGCTTCCTAACCTCAAGCTGAATGTCAAGTAGACACTTGCTCATCTGCTCTGCCTCCTCCACTGATAGCTCACGCACATCCTCCAACTAGTCCAAACGTGACCACCTCGTCCTGAGCAGTCTTCCTAATTACCCTTCTAGTTTCACGAGTCTGCCTACTGAATTGCATGAGATGACTCTGCAAAGAGGAAAGCTTAGACGTGAAGCGAGCTGCCGTCAAACTGGTTGGGTGCAACCCTCACAAAAAGTACATAACCATGTCCTTGAACCCCTCCTCCAAAAGCCAGGTACGCTCAAATCTGAAAAAACTTCGAGAAGTCCACCCCCCACCGGATGATCAAATAAGCGGCGTATTATCAGAGTATGCACAAGGGAGGGCCCGCGCACGAGCCAATCGGAACCGTTGCAACATCTCTGTAGAAACCAGGAATCTATCAATAATGCGATCTGGACCTAGAGTTGCTCCAAGAATATCTGCAGCCATCGACGTCAACCACATCAATACCATATTCCTTTAAAAATGCGACCACCATATGCAACCCGCTATCAGCTCCGCCCTTCCTTCTAGGACGGTCGTCAGGAAACAAAGTAGTGTTAGGGTCCCCCCAAGAATCCAAAAAACCTCGAGGAAAGCATCGTGAATCTTCTGCAAGTCCTCAATAAATTCAGCCATCCCAACCCCATTACACGACCCATATACATTGGTAACAAGCAGTGACAGGTCATTTGATCTCCTCTTTAGCATCACTGAGGTACATCGTCGATTGCAAATAGCTTTATCTATTATTTTGAATGTATTACCTTTCCAACCCAAAGACAAACCATCGGATGCCCCAGTAGATGGGCTGGCACGGAAGTCGGAAAGGAAAGATCCCCTGAGCTCATACCAAGTGACGTCATGGTCTGGGGCTAACTTCATCTCCTGAATAAAAATGATGTCTATGCTAGCCTCAAAGCACAACTTATGGATCGTCGCTTTCTTCTAGAAGCTCTCAAGCCCACGAATATTCCAGGTCAAAATCTTCATAAAGAATGTGCTAAGACATGCAGAGGGATAACCCCAATACAATTCTCCAATCGTGCATCCGCTTCATTTACCAGCTCTCCCTCCCCTTCAAACAGATGATGGTTCATCGGGCCCGCGCCCTCATATCCTGAAGCTTCATCTTCTTCATCAAGAGCCTCCTCCTTCTCCTCAAGTGCTTTCCAATCCAGAGAAACATTCAAATACGTCATCGTCGTTCTTTCGCAGACCATCTAGAGTAATGCCGCCCAAACTGCCACCTCTTACGAGATTGTCCCTCTGAGGCGTCCCGCCGCTCTGAGCCTTGCTTCACCAGATTCTCTACTTCAACCGAGGCGGTTGCAGTCGTGTTCACATCATCCCCAGCCGCAACAACAATCGATGAAGAGTTCGAGCCCTTCAGACCTGAGGAAATGCCCCCCGAGTGGATCTGGTCCAAGTCGGACCCGAGCCTTCATCATCTCGAAGAGAGATGCCGATACCACCCGATAGCTTAGACAGAACTGGGTCCAGGGGGATCCTCGTTGAAGGAACCGCATGATCCAGGGAAACCAACCCGGATATGGAAAGGCGCCACCTGGATTTGAGAAGATGCCACCCACCCCAATCGAGTCACCAGAAAAGGGGAAACCGAACAATCACTCCAAAACTCATGCTTTAAGGGTCCTCCAAAACATTCTGCGCCAGACCCGACGATTATGGCATGTGCCTTAGGAATCGCAACTGTCGTGTCGATCGCGCTCACCACTGACTGCCCCAACGTTTTGCAACCATTAGCCGACCCGTTGCTCGTCCCGGTGGCTGAGACCTTCGACATTGCCACCGAAAAAGATGATTTTCCCACCCTCATGAAGAGCTCCGAGGGGACCCACGCGCACTTGGCCTCCACCTCAACCTTCACGCGGAACCCTTCGACAACCCATCTGACAGAATAACGAGGACCTTTCCCACATTAGCGAGCAAGCCCTTGACATATTTAGGATTACTGGCCTTGAAGGGCATGCCCATAAGTGTCAGAACCTTGTAAAACAAGGTTTGTGATGCCCCATCTCGGAGAGAGGGTCTCTACCACACCATCTCTTTTGAACCATCTCTGCCAGGTCTCGGCATGAGCATAGACACCTCCTTCGTCGAAAAACCGTGGGCATAAATAAGCGGAGGTTCCATCAACACCACGTCTCCACCAAAGGACGGACCTATCTTCTTCGTGATGTCAGCCATCGTCGTCTGCAAGTAGTCAATGGCTGAAGAGCAAACTCCAACCAGAACGCCTTCCAAAGCTCGTTCCGGCTCCTAGCACGAGAGCATTTTCTTCCAAGCCACCCCTTCTTTCATTCTCAAAGAAGTTGGTCGAGTTCCCATTGTCATGCGTTCCCTGCATCCGAAGCAGATAGTTGCTTTTCGACACCTGGTCACACGATGCCCCTGGTCTCCACATTTAAAATAGCTCCCTAGAGTTTCTGCTTCCCAAAATAGGCCTTTATTCTCGTAGAGGGTCACCTGTTTCATTTTCGATCATCGCAACTCACTAGAGTTTCTACTTCGTTGCACCACCCGCCAGACCTCCCACTCACCACCCGCCATCATCACTGACTCGCCTTGCTCTGATATTGCATCTCCAAATTTCCAAAATGTAAGGTTATTATTGACCCTAAATCAATAAATAGAATAGAAATATACACATATTTGTAAAAAGAAGTTGTAAATATAAGTTTTGAAGAAGTATTCTGGTCATAATCGTCATAATCACCGGTCACCACACATATTGAAATGTTGTAGAAACGTATTGCCTAGAGTTAAAATTGAAATCTAAGTAAAAACCAAGGGAATCAACTCTTCAACAAGCATGAGGTGACACATGCAATAGATGTTAAACAAAACATATATATATCAAAAAAAGAAATAAGCTCTTTGATTAAAACTTGAATTTAACACTTGAATCTTTTGTTTGTAAAGAGCCTCAGTCATACTTGTAGTAGTCGTTGCGATACTAGGTCGTGCATGGAGTACAATTATCGTAGAAAAAGAAAGTCCAGCACGGAGTAATAGGCGGGGATACAGAGACCCCAAAGAAGTAGTCAATGCTTGGTGAAGACGATTGATAGCAGTAATTGTTTGGAGTGTCGGTCTATCAGTCGTGGAAGGGTAGAAGAAGTCTTGTAGATACATCTCAAGTAGAAGAATGTGCCCTCTCTCTCCTCTTTTCTCTCATACTTGATAGAATAAGAGCATGGATCATCAAGATGAGAGGAACAACATAAAACATGTGTTTTTTGTGTTTTTTGCACAAATCATTTTTCATAGTCGTTTCCTTTTTTGTACAGCTTCTTTTTTTTATATGATAGCCTTTACTTCAAAACTCACGATCCAAATTTGGCCCATAAACCCATCTCCTCTTTATAAAAAAAATGCAGCTTGACTTGGGCCCAAACAATTGTAGATCTCCCTCTCCTCTTTTTTTCAAATCAGGATCCCCCTTTTTCCCCGCCCACCTTTGAGCTTATACTCACTCACAACCCCTTTTCTATAACGAACAATAGCCCAATACAACGGTCTTTACAATTTTTTATAAGAGAAGAGGACTTGATCACCCTCCTTTCTCATCACCTTCATCGGAATAGGGTTCCCGGGAGGGGAACCCATAGCCACCGCCTTTGGAACCAATGTAGGCAACGCCTCTTGCTCTGCACAGCTTGGATATTGGGAGGAAGAGCTCCACTTGGAGCAACCAGGATAAGGTGCGACTTTGATGGGGTCAAGAGATCTCATACTAGAGGTTGGTGTATCGTGACACAAGGGCGATGTTGGGGGAGGAGGACTGCGCCCATTGCCTTGAGGGGCGACCGCCAGCTGATCGAGGATGAGTTATGCGGAGATGCGCATTGTACTTGTATGCGAAGGCTGCCTCGAGTTGTCGCCTGAACACCCCCCCCCCTTTTTCTCTACTCGTGCACAAGAAGGGGGAGATGTATGGGGCTCGCGGGGCTAACGACACATGGAGGTCCAACACAAGGATAGTCGAGAGGTGTACGAGGGCCTAGTGTTGTGCACCTGAGATGCGCATGAAATGAGAGAGGTGTCGCCTAGGGGCAGCACTGCATTGAGAAAGAAGAGGTCCCCATGAAGGCCATTGTGCCACGCAGCAATCTTGTTGTGCCAGGATGCGCGAGGAAAAAGGGTAGCATCATGTAGGAGCATCGTCGTGGGGATCATCGCATATGGGGCCCTAGAGGCTGCTTCTTTTTCTTCTTCTTCTTCTTCTTCGAGATTTGAAAATGGAAGCAGTCGGATTGCACCTAAGATCTAGAGTTCTGATGAATAATCCCTAGTCATCGCCATCTACAGATCTCAACATTCCATCAAGAAACTAGACACCTTCTTGAACTTGAATAAACGAAAAAAATAATTTTCAAGAATATAATTCATAATGGAAACTCAAATCGCAGAATCGAACTACTCTGATACCATGTTGAAAATAAAGAAATGTGGAAGCAAAATCGATAATCAGAACACAAGAAACATAAGCATCTTGATTTTACGTGGAACCCTACTCCCTAAAGAGCGGGATGAAACCACGGGAGAAAGCCTCAAATGGTCGGATCGTCTACTGCAATCTCTCAATGAGTGCAGGGGTATGGAGCTCCTTATATAAAAAAAGCCCCACAAACAGACCTGAGTCCAACCACTCATCCATGTCATACTAAATATGAATGGGGGTAACCGGATCTTGGAGAGATCCAATTACCACTTTATTACATACGCCTATAGTCTTATGCAACTTCTCAAAAACAACCCTATGTTTCAGACTCAATACACCATTTATACATCTAGTACTACATCCATTGAACTCACTCCTACCACGGTTAATGTTGCATCCAACTCGCCAGTGGATTATTGACTCATGGGCTTCAAATTATTTGGATGGTAATAGTTGCTCTCTTTCTTCTTGTCACCTATCCATTTCTATCAAATTAGTTAAATTAGCCAATGGATCTCTTTCACTCATTACTATGATTAAAAATGTACTAAGCCTTCTCCCACTATAAGTAGGGTTGGCTCCATGGATTCTTGCTCAATTCCATGTTGAAAGATTCGACTATTTTTTACGTTGGTCGTCGACTACCTAACACAACCCCTGCAAGAGTGGGATTTGAACCATGGTCTTTTGTGTGGTAGACACACTGTACTACCAGTAGACCATTAAGTGGGATTTGATTATCTCAATGATCTCTGATAACTCTTTGTCTAATGGTGATGTATCCAATTATGCAGATCTTTATCTCTAGTATCTATGGCCCTGGACATCCTTCTTCTAGTGTTCTCTCTAAAATGTTCCTTGAAATCAATCCTCTGAAGCCATTTAAATGTGAGGTTTACCAGTTTGGGACACCACAGGGCATCCTTTCCTCGAAGAACTGAGCCACAAAAATCATCTCCATTTGATCTTGTTCATTTTGATGTTTAGAGTCCTTGCCCAATAAACAATTACCCTATTGCTTTCATTGTTGACTATAGTCAAACTTCATGGATCTATCTTACAAAAGGAAAGATCAGAGATCAACCATATGGTTAAGTCCTTTGCAGATCAAGACTTCATTTTCTGCTTGCATTTGATAATGCACTAGAGTTTATGTTGATAGATTGGGCCTGTTTCCTTAGTTCCCAGGGAAATATAAATTAGACATCATGCTACAGCTGGAAGATTGTTCTTTAATGGGGAATTTAAGACTCGAACACACATCCTGAGGTATAGTTTTCAATTGAGCGCTCCTCTTTCTGTTGCCCAAGCATGAGGTGGCAATATAGGTCGAAGACTTCAAACCGATATCCCTCTCCAATGCCATATATCTCATTGTTGCAAAGGTTCGTACAAATAGCCTGTGTGGTGTTCTAGTCACAATGATCTCCTAGAACATACGGTGTTTGTACCAAGTAGACTAATGGCAAATGGCTTGTTCTCGCATCTAAGATGGTGATGGAATGGAAGCGGAACCTGAATATGGATTTGGTATGGAAGTTGGACTTTTCTGAGGTATATGATTGTGTCGATTGGCACTTCTTATGGGCTTTGCTACAAAGGAAAGGATTTCCGGCTACATGGATTGCATGAAAAAGAGATGTATCACGACAGCTTCATACATGAAGCCGATGAATGGCAACCCAGGGGGGATTCTTTTAGCATCATAGGGGGCCTCGATAAGGGGTATCCCCTAGCACCTTTGTTGTTTGAGTTGGTTGCAGAAGCGTTGGCGAGAGTGATGAGATTGGCATCTGATGGTGCTTTTTTGTCCAGGAATCTGTAGCCACGATGCTTCGATTCTTATCTCGCATATGTTGAATCATAGCTATCAAGGAAACAGACGGAGACGATGAGTGGAACTTCCCATATCATGGGCATCTTTGGTGATATCATGGGTATGCGAATTAGTAAGGAGAAGTTAAATTTTATCTCCTTTGGGCTTTCGCAGGATATGATACATGAAATGGCTCAAATACTCTATAGTCCAAGTGTTTCCCTCTCGATTACTTATCTAAGCCTTCCTTTGGTTGGACGCAGGCTTCACTCCACTGATTTAGTTATGGATCTATAACAACGATGTTTCGATTCACATCCTGAAGTATGTTGATGATACGACCATAGTCATCGAGGGATTGGTGAAGAAGGTGAGGGGAGCTTCCCAAATCATGGGAATCTTTTGTGATATTTTGAGCATGTGAATTAATAAGGAAAAATCAGCTTTTGTACCCTTTTCTGCTTTCTCAAAGGTGATACAGAAGATGGTGTTGATGCTCTGTAGTTCAAGTGCTTCACTCATAATTAATTAACTAGACCTTCCTTTGGTTAGAGGCATGTTTCGCTCTACTGATTGGTGCCCCTTGTTGGATAGACTTGAGAAAAAGCTGGTTCCATGGAAGGTTGTAGTTCTCTCCATATGTGGGAGATTCTTGTTTAGACTTATCCTTTCGGTTATCCCTAATTTCTTTTGTTCCACCAAGATACTTTCAGCAGGAGTACGCGCAAGGATTGAATCGATGATGAGACATTTTGTCAAGGCTGATGCTAGATAGGAGAAATGAGGAGAGTTGTGATAGGTAGCTGACAGTCATGGCAAAACAGCAGGAGACAATTTCCTAAATAATATATTTTAAAAAAAATACTATTTAGGAAGTCCCATGACAGTCGAATCTTTTCAACATGGATTTAAGCAAACATACAGATTTTGTTGGGTCGTTCCCTACTTGCGACACGTTGCATCGCCCGAATGCAATGAAAAATTGGCAAGGGCCGCTACATCGCAGCTTGGATGACGTTTAAAATTTGCAAGGGTTCTCGCATGAGGAATGCATGTGGGTAATTAAGCTAGTTCTGGTCCATCACCGCCCAGATGCAGTCCCAAATTGGTAAGGGTTCTCGCATAATGGACGCATACGAGTAAAGAAGTTAGTCCAAAAGAGATTGCAACGGAAGTTGCAGATTGGTGGTTGGAATATTGGCACTTTAACTGGAAAATTGATGGAGATAGTGGATATGATGGAAAGAAGGAAGATTCATATACTATGTCTTCAAGAGACTAAATGGGTTGGAGAGAAAGCAAGGGAGATCGAGAAGACAGGCTTTAAACTTTGGTATTCAGGTAAAGATAAGGGTAGAAATGGTATTGGAGTGTTTGTTCATAAGGATTTGAAGGATTGTGTGGTTGAGGTGCAAAGATTTGAGGATCGGATTATTTTGTTAAAATTTATGCTTGAAGAAGAAATTATGAATATCATCTCAGTTTATGCACCGCAAAATGGTTTAGATGAAAGGACTAAACAAGCTTTTTAGGAGGATCTGGATAAGATTTTACAAGAAATCCCACAAAGAGAGATGATTTGCATAGGTGGAGATCTTAATGGACATGTGCGAAAAGATGCTTCAGGTTATGCTAGTGTTCATGGACGACATGGTTTTGGGGCTAGAAATGAAGAGGGAAAAGTCATTCTGGATTTTGTAATGGCACGTGATCTTTTTCATAGCAAACACTCTCTTCAAGAAGAGGGAGGAGCATTTAGTTACTTATAAAAGTAGGCCAACTAGAACACAGATAGATTACTTTGCGTTGAGGAGAAGAGATCGGTTGTGTTGTAAAAACTGCAAAATAATCACAGGAGAGAGTTTGACAACCCAACATCGCTTGTTAGTCTTGGATGTACAAATAAAAGGGTTGGTCAAGAAAAAGAGGGTTCCTAAGATCACTAGAACTAGATGGTGAATCTTCCACTTAAGCAACCGAGCTTCAGGGAGAAGATTTTAGAAGACTTATCTTGGGATTGTAGCGGAAGTGCAGACGAGATGTGGGAGGCTTGGTGGCGGAGTGAAGGGGTGCAAGAGAAGCGAAAACTTAAAAGAGCATGCTTTAAAGCTATGTCTAAGGATAGAACAGAGGAAACTGTCACAAAATACAAAATAGCGAAGAAGGAAGTAAAGAATGCTGTAAGCGAAGCTAAGTCAAAAGCTTATGAAGTTTTGTATAAAAATCTCGACTCTAAGGAGGGTCAGAATGATATATTCAGGTTGGCCAAAGAAAGAGAAAGAAAGACCAAAGACCTTTGTCAAGTGATATGCATTAAGGACGAGGAAGGTCATGTGTTTGTTACTCAGAAGGATATAGAGACTAGATGGGAGTAGTACTTCCATAAACTTTTCAATGAGGAAGGAAATAGAGAGATCACTTTGGGTGATCTAGCTAGTAGCAAAAGTTACTTGAAACGTGCAAGCTATAGACAGATATAAAGTAAGGAAGTAGAGGAGGCCTTGAAGGTTATAAGATCTGGGAAAGGTGTAGGACTGGATAACATCCCTGTAGAAGTATGGAGAGTTTTAGGTGAGCGCGGTTTGACTTGGCTTTCGAATCTATTCAATGTTATTTGGTGAAGCAAGAAAATGCCTGAAGATTGGAAGAGTATCGTGGTGCCTCTTTATAAGAATAAAAGAGACATTCAAAATTGTTCAAATTATAGAGGTATCAAGCTGATGAGTCACACTATGAAAATTTAGGAATGTGTGATCCAAAGAAGGTTGAGGCAAGTTTCCAACAAAACCAATTCGGATTCATGCCAGGTCGCTCAACTATTGAAGCATCCATTTGTTGAGGAGAACAATGGAGATTTATAGAGCTAAAAGGATGAACCTTCATATGATCTTTATTGATTTAGAGAAGGCTTATGATTATGTCCCACGAGAGATATTGTGGAGAGTTTTGGAGAAGAAACAAGTACAAGTCCTATACATTAACCTCAGTCTTCCCAGATGGGGTCCTTACACAAGATAAAGCCCTATTATACATGTCCTATACATTAACCTCATAAAGGACATGTATAATAGGGCTTTATCTTATGTAAGGACCCATCTGGGAAGACTGGCTTTTTTGACATCAACATTGGTTTACATCAAGGTTCGGCTTTGAGTCCATTTCTTTTAACTTTGATTATGGACGAGTTGATAAGTCACATTCAGGATGAGTTACCTTGGTGTATGTTATTTGTTGATGATATCGTGTTGATTGATGAGACTAGAGATGGAGTAAATGAGAAGCTTAAGGTCTGGAGACATGAGTTGGAGACTAAAGGATTTCATATAAGTAGGACTAAGACAGAATATATAGAGTGCACCTTTGATGGAAGCAATGGTGAAGGAATCGAGGTGAATACTGGCGACGATAACATCCAGAAGAGAGATTCTTTTAGATATCCGAGATCTATTTTGCAACATGATGAGGAAATTGATGGAGATGTTACTAATAGAAGAAATGCAGGCTGGCTAAAATGGAGAAGAGCCTCTGCAATCCTCTGTGATAAGAAAATTCCTTTAAAATTAAAGGAAAATTTTACAAAGTAGCCATGAGACCTTTTATACTCTATGGATCTGAATGTTGGCATGTGAACTATGGACATGTACAGAGAATGGTTGTAGCAGAAATGAAAATGTTAAGGTAGATGTGTGGACACACACGTAAAGATTGGATTCGGAATGATGCAATCAGAAAGAAAGTTGGTGTAGCTCCGATCGAGGATAAGATGCGAGAAAACCGCTTAAGATGGTTTGGTCATTTACAAAGAACAGTTGATGCACCAGTTAGAAGATGCGAGTGTTGGGATAGGGGGGCATTAGATCGTTCTTCATCTGGGTTCAGCATAACATACGGTTAGGATGGAGCCTGGTCTCTCACAAGGGGGAAGAGTGCCGGTTTGAATTGGGGGGAGCGATGTGGAGAGCGAAGAGTGCGGTGTGGAGGGAGACAAACGCTGGGGAGGGAGTTTCGGCGGCGATGAGGGGGAAGGAGATTCTCGACGCATCATCTGAAGGCAACGACGACGGTCTTGGCGGATGGAGCCTGGTCTCTCACAAGAAACCTGGTCGCCGCTGCTTCTGCAGCGGTGAAGGAGGGCACGAAGCTTCGGCTTGTCGCCTCCCTCACAGGTGCTTCTCTTGCGGCGGCGTTGGGCATCGCATGGCTGCATGCAAAGCTAAGGCGGCGCGGTCGGCCTTACCGAAATCGTCTGTTGTTAACTCCTGTACGAGAATACACTCCGCGACGGTGGCCAGCGGGGGGCCTTCCTTCGCGGAGGTAGTCAAAAGTGGCACGAGGGGAGACAATATCGTGCTCCATGATGAACAACTACTACGTGCTCGTGGTTCCCCTATTGATCCTTGTCCTCAGACAGGAAATCTAACTCCTTAACATCGGAGTTGCATGTGGCTATAGGTCAATCCATCGGAGGTGCTATACACTTGGAGAAGATCATCTCGCATATTCGCGGTTTTTTGGGTCCTTTGTTTACGGGCGACGTGGTGCTACTCGACGACAGGCATTGCTGTGCGAGGGGTCTATCGGAAACTCAGTTGGATCGTTTGCTCCGCAACGGAGACGTGGATAATGTTATTTGGAGAAGACCTCGTTTTGCGGATGGAGGATGCTCGGAGCTTGAGGTCTGCATGGCTACGGTTAAAGGAGTTCCCCTCCTTTCTCGAACGCTCTCTTGTCTTCGTGGAGCGCTTGGCCGTTGGGGTTTCGTTCAACAGATACTCGACGATGGCCTTAGACCGGGATCAATGGTGGAGACGAAAATTCTTTTCGAATGTTCAAAGTCATTTTTGGAAAAGCTTGGTGGCAAATCCAAGTTCTCGAATTTACAGGTTGGTCGATTCTCCTTCTTGATCGAGCTCTCCATCGATGACCCGCCTCCGCCGCCGGATCTAGTGTGGCCGCGGCTGGTTCCCTCGCCGGAGCATGTCGAAAGGCCAACAGGCGCGATGTTTCCCACGTTGGCGGTTAATTTTCCAAGGCACCCCCTCGATGGAAGAGCCTCGGGAGATGAAGCATCGCGGCGCTTGGTGGTGACTACCTGTCAGACAAATCCCATGCCAGGAACGTTCTTTTTGCATGGTGACGTGGTTAACAACCTGATCCTCTCTTCCTCCGAGGGGCGATTCGCGGGCTCCACTGCAACATTCCCGGGTCGGTTTGCTTATTCGGACTCTAGGCCGGTTACCCGGGGCGGTCCTTCAATCGTTTTGGATCCTTTTAGAAGCTTTTCGGGCACGGTCTCATCGGAGGTATTTCGATCTCCTACGAACTCGGATGATGTCTTGTACTTGGTTCCCCAACCTCGCCCGATTAAGACGCAGGAGCTTTCTCCCCATCCAAAACCCTTTCACCTCGGAGAATCTCGGGAGGCGTCTTCCCACAAGCTTTTGCTACCTTCTTCCTCCTCCTCACCTGTTATGGAGAGCAACGACGAGAACACGGCTTGGTTCAACTGCTCCCCGTCATCTGAAGCGGCGGCAGGCTCGAGTGATAGAAGGAGAGGCAAAAGATATAAAAGAAGATCAAGGGCGAGATCAAGCCCTTCGGTGAGTGCTTTCAAGAGCATTGTGGCGGCGGCGGCAGGCGTTGCCTCACTGCAAGGGGCATTTGAAGCTTCCCAATGAAAATTCTATCTTGGAACATTCGTGGGTTGGGAGATAAAGATAAGCGAAGAATTGTGGGTTCTAGACTCTCGGAATGGGACTGCGATATTGTTCTTCTACAAGAGACGAAGATGTCCTCCTTCTCCGATGCTCTTTGGCGATCGTGTGGCGCTGGGCGCCTGGACCAATACAAGCTTCTGGAGGCATCAGGGACGTCAGGGGGCTTGCTGGTGGCTTGGAGATCGACTTCTTGGTCTTTTATCTCGGAAACTCGGGGGAAGCACGTAATAACGATGGTATTGGCTAATTCCCTTTCCTCCAATCCTTTGGCGATCTCTTGCGTCTATGGCCCCTGTGATGGTGCGTTGCGGGGGGAGATGTGGCATGACTTGCTGAATGTCGGGAGGCTCATTGATGGGACCCCTTCGTCACATTGCTTTCCTCTGATAGGCCTGGTGGGAGAGGTGGGCAGGATAGCAGCTCTGATCTATTTATGGACACAATTGACTTGCTGGGTCTTGAATGCATGGACGCCCCTGACGTAAAATACACTTGGAGGAACGCCAGGTCGCGCTCAAGGCTGGACCATTTTTTTGCTTCAAATGATCTTTTTGAAGCTTATCCTTTGGCGTTGGTGATGGCCAAGCCAAGGTCCTGCTCTGATCACAACCCTATCCTGTGGTGCTCTGGCTCGGACGCGGCCAAACGTGGCTTCTTTCGTTACGAGAAGTGTTGGCTACTGGAAGACGGCTTCAAGGAATTGGTGTCATCGCACTGGGCTTCGACGGCGACTTCGGGTTCTGCTGCTAATAGATTCTCTCAAAAATTAACCTCTCTTCGGACCCGGCTAGCTAAATTCAAGAAAGACTCTAGAGTTGCGAGGTGCGCGGCGAGAAAGAATGCTGAGGAGGACATTCGTAGGTTGGTCGCCTTGGAGGACGTGAGAAACCTCTCCTCTCTAAAACTGGAAGAGCGGCTAGCGGCGCAAAAGACTGTGGCTTTGGAGGACAAGAAACGCGTAACTGAATGGCGTCAGCGCTCGAGGACCTCATGGCTTAAAGAGGGAGATGCGAACACCGCATTCTTCCATCGTATTGCAAACGGTAGGCGCAGATGTAATGCCCTTCGCTCTATCTCTATTGATGGGGTTACGACGGAGGGAAACAAACAAATGGGATGCGCAATTGCAGATCATTTCAGAGAAAAGCTTTCTTCAAAGATCCCGCGGATTTGGAGATGGCAGGGGCGCAACTCCAGGCTTGTGTCAACGCCCTCCTCCGACCTTCTTATCCGTGATGTTTCCCTTGAGGAGATTAAAGATGCTGTTTGGGATCTGAACCTCGACACCGCCCCTGGCCCTGACGGCTTTCCTATTTCTTTTTATAGGGACTTCTGGGACCTCGTTGGTCCCGAGGTGCTCGAAGTGATGGCGGAATTCTGCTGCGAGAATCGTGGCTTTGATCGCATTAACAGGGCGCTGCTAGTGCTCATTCCCAAACGGACTTCGTCTAACTCGATTGGAGACTTTCGCCCAATTGCAATCTCAAATGCTCTTTATCTTATTATCGCCAAAGTTCTTGCCTCAATGCTGGTTAGCGTTATTGGTGACTTGGTTTCGCTGGCTCAATCCGCCTTCATCCCAGGTCGTCAGATTTCGGATTGGACAACTCTTGCGTCGGAGCTCATCGCAGATTGGCGCAGGAGTGGTGCGAGTGCCATCTTATGGAAGGTGGATTTTGTCAAGGCTTTCGATTGCCTTGATTGGAGTTTTTTATGGTCGGTTTTGAAGAGATTATGCTTCCCTGTTGTTTGGATTTCCTGGATGAGGCGTTGTATTACAACCGCCTCGTTCTCGGTCCTTATCAATGGCAGACCCGAGGGGGGATGGATCCAACCTAGAAGAGGTGTGCGCCAAGGTTGCCCGCTTGCTCCTATGCTGTTCATTCTGGTGGCGGATATCCTTGCTGATATGGCAAAAGGCGTGATAGTTCATGGTCTTTCTGGCTGCTACACTCGGGGCGATCTGAGGATTCCTATTATTCAGTACGCGGACGACACTCTCTTCCTCATTGAGGGGGGGAGTCCAGGAGGCCACTGGCATGGCTACAACTCTCGAAATTTTCTCGGAGCTATCAGGATTATGCAAGAACGACAACAAATCCATCTTCGTTCCTTTTGGTGCAGTAAAGCTCCTGGTCGATGTCTTTTTTTTGAAACCTCAAAAGAGGGGAAGTCACTCGATGGTGATCGCCCCAATATATTAAATAAAAAGAAGAGAACAAAAGTAAAAGGAAGAGAGAAATTGTACAAAGACGGCCAACCAAAACTGGAGGCCACTAAGGAACCCCCCAAGTAGCAGCAAAAATCTAGCCATGGTCCCAATCCTCCAGAAGACGCTTAGCTCGTAATATGATATTTTCCCTGTAAAACCGCTGAGACGAAAAGATTGCTCCGTTCCTCCCAAGCCAAATGCTCCACACCCTAGCGATTGGATCAAAAATAAGCTTCCTCTCCCTGCCCCTCGAGTTAATCAAACTGTCGCACAAAGCTGGAAAGGATACGGGATTGATCCAAGGGAGATCCGCCCAAATCGTGCAAACGCGACTGCATTCGAAGAAAAGGTGAGTAATTGTTTCCTGTTCCGCATCACATAGACCACACAAGGGGCTAACGTTCGGAAAAAGCACTGCACATCTATCGCGAGTCAAAAGCCGCCCCCGACGAAGAAGCCATAAAAAAATCCCAATGCGCGCAGGAAGCTTGAGGCCCCACAAGAATCGACAATCGCGCACCGAGATATCGTCATCGGCAATGAAAGGGTGAGCCAGAGTAGAATAAGCCTTGCGAGAAGTGAAGGATCCATCCTTCCAAGTCCAATGATCGCGCATAGCTGACGGGCGAGGAGCGACACCAAGATGGGCCAATAAAGATAGATAATCTTGCATCCGCTGATCGGACAGGGACGCAGCGATCGTAGGGCTCCAGCAACCGTTGTTCCAGCAAGAGGCCATTGTCGCATCTTTGTCCTGGACCAAAGCAAAAAGCCTCGAAAACATTCTGTCAAGAGCACCCCTTCCCGTCCAATCGTCGGTCCAGAAGCGAAAGGAGCACCCGTCGCCCAGCACCGACGAAAAGAAAGATCGGTAAAGCCGGAAAGCAGCCATCACGCCGCGCCAGAAGGGAGAAAGGAGGCAGATCGAGTTCCCTCTAAAGGCTTCAATCAAATCCGCACCCAGCAGATTACGCAGGACATTAAGCATAAAGTTTTCCTCCTTTCCCCACACCCTAGCAGCCCACTTGAGAAGGAGAGCTTCATTAACCAAATGCGGGTGCCTGACACCCAATCCCCCCAAATTCTTGGGCCGAGCCACCACGCTCCACCCCACAAGGTGAACCCCTCTTCTCCCCTCCCCTTTGCATCCCCACAGGACACGCATGCACCTCTCCAGCCTAAGGCGAATCCCCTTAGGCATACCACGGACCGTGAGCGAATAGATAGGTATAGAGGAAAGCACGGCTTTAAGAAGCACCAAGCGTCCACCCCTGGACAGCAACACCGCGCGCCACCCCGCGAGTCGGGCCTCCATCTTCTCCATGACAACCTTCCAATCACGAAGACGAGTGCGCCCGACCGCAAGCGGTAACCCAAGATAGTCAAAGGGGAGAGAAGAGTGGTCGAACCCTAGGAGTTGAGAGCAAGCCAAAGTCTCAACTTGTGTCATACCGAAAGGCACCATTTTTGACTTCGCCACATTAATCACCAGGCACGATGCCTCGCTGAATAGTTGGACAGTAGTGGCCATACCGGCTACATCATCGGGGCCCCCCTCAACAAAACACAAAGTGTCGTCAGTGAACTGAATGGATGGGACATGGAGATCCCCAACTAAACAGCCCCGAGTCAAACCCGCCGAGGCCACGCCCTCAATCATGCGTGGCAGGACGTCAGCCGCCAAAACAAATAGTAAAGGGGCCAGAGGACACCCCTGTCTAACGCCCCGCCTCGATTGGAAGAAGCCCCCCACTAGGCCTCCGTTCAGCAATAAGAAGAGGGAGGCCGTGGAGACACACCTCCGCATCCAAGAAATCCACGTCGGGGGGAAGCTCCGCCGCCTCAAGACCGACCACAAAAATCTCCAATCAAGGCAATCGTACGCCTTTGCAAAGTCAATCTTCCATAGGATCTCCTTAGCATTGGACCGTCTCCATGCCGCTACGAGCTCAGAAGCCACAGCAAAGCAGTTAGAAATATGACGGCCACGGATAAAGGCCGCCTGCGTAGGCGAGACAATGGACGGCAGAAGGGGAGCAAGTCGCCTGGCCAAGAGTTTAGCGATGATTAAATAAATCCCGTTCGAAATAGAGATCGGCCTGAAGTCGTCAATGCGGCATGTTGTTTGAGCCTTGGGTATCAACACGATCAGGGCCTTATTAATCTTATCAAAACCACTGTTGTCGATGTAAAAATCTTGAGCCACCTCCAAGACATCAGCAGCCACGAGGTCCCAGAAATCTCGATAAAAAGCGATAGAGAACCCATCAGGGCCCGGAGCGGCATCATCATTAAGGTCCCACAGTGCGGCTTTAAGCTCCTCCAAAGAGAAAGGCCTCAGTAAGTCCGAAGCTTCTGATTCCGATATCGAGGGATCCCCCTGACCCAGCCAACGCCAGCGGCGAGGCGCCCTGGATCCAAAAGCATTTTTGAAATGGCCAACAATGGCAGAACCCATCTCCCTATCCCCAGTAATGATGGAGCCATTAACCAAAATAGAGCGAATGGAATTTAGTCGTCGCCTACCACTAGTCACCCGGTGGAAGTAGGCAGTATTGGCGTCCCCCGCCGTTAAGTCACGGACGTTCTCCTCGCAGTCCAGGCGCACAATAATAGCCTCCGCCGCATTCCGAGCCTCCACCCGTGCGAGACGCGTAGACTTCTTGAAAGCCGTCAACGTCTTACGCAACGAAGCTAATTTTTGATCCAAGCGAGCAGCAGCGGCTCCCGCAAAGCTGGACTGGCACCAATAGTTAGTGACCATATCTTTGAACCCCGGCTCCAAGAGCCAACACCTTTCGTAGCGAAAGATACCCCTAGGCGGCAGCGCATCCCCAGAGTCCCAAATAATTGGATTATGATCCGAAAAAGAGCGCGGCCGAGAAGCCACTCAGCATAAAGGAAAGAATTCCATCATCTTACCATTCGCCAAGAACCTGTCAATTCTCGAGCGAGAAGAGCTATTCCGCCAAGTATAGGAAATATCATTTGGCACGAGCCCCTCCAGAGCCATATCTGAAATAAATGAGATAAAGTCATCGGAGCCAGGGTCCCGGCCCCCGCGCCTACGCGGCCGATCCGATGATAGTGCAGTAACGTTGAAATCCCCTCCCAGGAGCCAAGGGGTCTCCGCGAAATCAGAGGCCATCTCGCGCAAATCCTCCCAGAGTTCCCTCCGCAGCAAGTGGCAAGTAGGAGCATAGATAGCAGAAAAAGCAATGTTTACATTGGATTCCACGCGAGACAAAACCACAGTCAATGAATGCCTCCCCACACGCATGGAAGAGAATTTGAGTGTCCCTGAGCGCCATGCCAGAATAATACCACCCGATGCGCCAATGGCATCAACAGATCTAAATTCGTCAACGGCATGTGCTCCGAAAGAGCGCCACAAGGAGTCGTCGATACCCGAAAGCTTTGATTCTTGGACAAAGACAACATCATATTCCCACTCGTTGAAGCGCATTCCCAGGGCCCGCCGTTTGTCAGGATCCCCGAGGCCCCGAACATTCCAAGAGAGGATCCTCATTAACAACCAAGTGAAGGACCCCCAGTAGGAGCGAGGCCAGCTGCCTCTGCCACCGTATCCCGCAATGTCGCGCAAGAAGAAACCATAGGGGAGTTAAGGCGTGGACGAGATCTCCTACTGTAGCTTATGCCGAACCGCAAAGAAGTAGAGACCGCAGGCACAGAGAAGGCTCCCCCATCCCATGGAGAAACAACGACATCGACATCGTAGGGTTCCTCCATCGGAGGAAGGAGAGGTTCTCGAAGCAAAGAAATGGCCGGGGGAGTCCAAGCAGGAGGGGGTAAGGGAGCCTGAGCATATACAGGAGAGGATTCGAACTCCTCGAGAAGAATCCGCCGAGTCATCACCGCCGGGCCCGATAGGGATACCCGCCGGAGGCTCCAGAAGCATGAACGGGTCATCAGAAACCCGCACCCGAGGCCAAGATCCGAACCGCACGGATCCATTATGGGAATAGCTTGAATGATTGTGCACATGGCCCGATACATCCATATGAATGCCAGCAGACGTCAGAGGAGGCGGTTGCAGGGCAGTCGAATCGTCCTCGGCAGCACCCAAATAATAGAAATCACGCATGATAGGATCCGAACGCGTCTTCCGAGAAGACCGAAAGCACAACGGGCCAGAGAGAATAGACAAAGCAGGCGTCTCCTCGTTTCCGCCACCAAAACTTGACACGTGGCCTCCAGAAGTCGAACCGTCCATCCCCACGACTGGGGACCTTCAGGCAGCCATGATCGCCGGAGACGAAGACGTGGCCGTCGGTGCCGCCGAAGGCGAAAGAATAAGGAACTCCATCTTAAAAGACCATTTGCCGATCTTCAAGGTCTCGAAGAGGATTGTATCCACCACCTTTGCGAGGAAGGAAGAAGAGCATTCCATAAGGATTTTTGTACACGTCTAATCGCCACCCGGAGATAACCCATCATCGAGAATTGCCAGCACTTCCCCCCAAGCCCCGATGGCCCTTGAGAGAGTCGCAACCGTGCGAGAAAGGAAGGGAACTCCCCGCACTTCCGCCACGCAGACCTCCTGAGTCACAGAAGCACCGTCGGCCACCCTGAAGCACCACCACACCACCTCGCCATCGCCTTCGAAAGAGAGGAGGCTTTCCCGCTGGTCCCGGGAAAGTCCACGAATGCAGCAGCGGGCGGAATCCAGCACGACGAAATCCCTGCCGAACTGGGACCCAAGAAAGCCAACACGTTGTTTTGCACCATATCCCATGACAAATCGGGTCGCTGCAGGACCCCCACCACCGCGAAGCAAGCAGCAGCACGAGAACTCCCCGCCGCCTGAGAGTACACCCCACCGACCGCCGGTCCAGGCTCCAACACCCCAAGAGGTGACTCCCCATGCAAAGGCACCCCTCCTTCGAGGTCACCATTCCTCCCCATCATCAACGATGACCGTTCCTCCACAGCTTCATCCGGCCTCTCGACAGCACCCCCCCCCCCCCCCGCACCACCTGAGCATAAGACCGTGATCCAACCCCGGCGAGGTTGACACCGCGGCTGCCATGCACCACAGGCGACAACAAAGACATAAGCGGGCGCGAAGAAGAACGACGGGAAGTCATAGAAGCTCTGCGTGAGTTCATCCGATGGCCAACTCCACCGCATGCATAGCAACGCGGAGGGAGAAGACCTCCCTATTGACTATGCAACTCCACCGATGGCTCTGCATGAGTTCCTCCTAGTCGATGTCTTGACTAACGCTTTGGGTTCTGCGAGCGTAGACCTCCCTATTGACTATCTTGGAATGCCCTTGACTTTGGGGAGGGCGCGGCTCTGTGATTAGCTGAAAGTGGTGGAGAATTTAGAATCGAGATTGGCGGGATGGAAAGCTAACATTCTCTCTAGAGGTGGAAGATTGGTTCTTCTCAAGGCCGTTCTATCGGCCATTCCTGTTTATTTCCTTGCTTCTCGCAAGATTCCGAAGGGGATCCGCACAAGGTTGGAGAAGAAGATGTGCGGCTTTCTTTGGGGCAACGGAGCCACTGGTCGGGGGGGAATCCACTTGGTCAGCTGGGAAGATATCCAGCGCTCCAAGGAATGGGGGGGCTGGGTGTTAAATCCTTAGAGGAAATGAACGAGGCATTGCTATTCAAATGGGCCAGCAGGGTTTGGGGTCCGAGTAATGACCTTGTTGTTTTGGCGATCCGCGAGATCTATGGGGTGAAGGGCTCGCCGCTATTGCAACGTATTTGTAGCAACTCCATTACGCCTTTCTGGAGGGGCGCCATGAAGTCTTTCTTGCGAAATCTTCGGCTCTTTAAGCCTGTGCTGAGGGGTGGCAACGATTTTACCTTTTGGATGGACGATTGGTCGAGGACGGGCGCCTTATGCTCTCGCTTTCCTCGCTTATTTGCCTTGGCAAATGACAAGCATTGCTCGATAGCGAGCTGATGGGTTGATGGCTCTTGGTGCCCCACCTTCTCCGCTAACTTCTCCGACAGAAGATTCGAAGAATTTCTCGATCTCCTCGAGGCCGTGAAGAATGTGGGTGCTCCCACTTTGGGAAGAGATCACTGGAGCTGGAAAGATGGGCCTTTCTCATGAAAGGCGCCTTTGGGGCTATTTGCAGGCCGCCCCCGGCGAATTCGGAGCTCTTGATCAGGGATTGTGCAACAATTTGGTCGCTTTATCTCCCAGAACGAGTGGGGATCTTCTTATGGCTCTTCCGACGCAAGCGACTCCTGACTCGCGACCGGTGCATCAAACTTTTGGGAATAATTGCAGACAAATGTATGATCTGTGACAACGCGATTGAAACCGCTGATCACCTCTTCTTTACATGTCATGTGGTCTCTCAGATCTGGCTGAACTCGGAGATCCCTTGGTGCCGCTTCGATGACCATCAATCTTTCTGGAATTCGCTCCACCTGAACAAGGAAAGACCAAGGGCAGACCGCTTGCTTCCGATGGCCTATCTTTGGGCGATTTGGCGTGGCCAAGGTTTTAAAAAACGTGAGGCGTATCGAGGCGTTTTCCCAGTATTGCCTCGAGGCGTAAGCCTCGAGGCGTATTGAGGCGTAAGCCTCACTCGTGGAAGAAATTTTTTCATAAAACATCATAATTAACCATAATTACAATTTCCAAGTTCTAAAAATTTAATAGTTATGAGTAAATACATAACTCCGTGACATTTCAAGACAAACATCATGGTTTAAACATCGAAGTTGTTATACAACACTCTTTTTTGGACTCTAAATCAGTAAGGAGTCAAGTAAATATGAATATGCAGGCACAATAATAGGTAACTCTCTGCAAAATTTAAAGTTTTGAATAAAATTTACTAGAGGGGCTAGATGTAACACAAGATGCATATTAAGAGTAGAGGCATTAGATTAATATCTCAAGATCCAAATTTTTGTTCATGTTGATATATAAAGAACATGCATAACAAAGTAAAAATAAGCTCAATACTTTAATAAACTAAAAAAATGCATTTTAGTGAATTGTGAGCTTAAGGACTTGAACATACTTGTCTATGAAAGACGAATAGCCCACAATCAAAAAGAAAAGAAAAAAATATTGCAGAAAAAATTCAAAAATTCAGCACACAAATGAGGCTACGCCTCGAGGCAACGCCTCGAGGCTTACGCCTCGAGGCTCGCCTCATAAGCCTCGAGGCTTAAGCCTCACTGAGGCTGCATGAGGCTATAGCCTCGAGGCGTTTTTCCTAGAAAAACGCCTCGAGGCGTACGCCTCAGCGCCTCGAGGCGCGTTTTTAAAAACAATGGGCGTGGCAGAAACGACCTGCTCTTCTCCGGACAAAAATTCTATAAGGAGAATGTGGCCTCCCTTGCGAAAAGGCTACATGAGGACTGGATGCAGTAGCGTTTTGTGTTTTGTAATGGGAAGATACCGTTGTTTTTGGTGTGATTTTGGGAGGGTTCGCCTGCTCTCCGCTTTTTGTAAGGGTGGGTTTCTTTACTCCTCTGCTATGTAACCTCCTTGCTATAGTTTTTTTTGGTGTTAACAATAAATTTCTGCTGGGGACGGTACCACCGAGTACTACCCCCTGATTGGAAGACTTTCAAAAAAAACATACGGTTAGGATTCAAATCATATGATTCATATCATCAACCTGGATATCTTTAGTGATAGTTATATCGAATGATTTCCTTTTGATTGGTAGAAATTTAGTAGAATGTTTATGGCATTGACATATCCTTTTTTCATAGGTTTACCCCTCGACTACCTCGAGGCTACGCCTTGCCTTGCTTCTAGGGAAAAAGCCTCGTTCCACCTTTTATTTTTTTAAACATTAGCTGCTACATCGCAGCCCAGATATAGTTCAAAATTTGCAAGGGTTCTCGCATGAGGAACACATGCGAGTAAATAAGCTAGTTCTGTTGCATCGTCGCCCATATGCATGCCAAAATTTGCAAGTGTTCTCGCATGATAGATGCATGCGAGTAAAGAAGTTAGTCCAAAAGAGGCTGCAAAAGAAGTTGCACATAAGCAGTTGGAATATTGGCACTTTAACTGGCAAATCGATGGAGATAATAGATACAATGGAAAGAAGAAAGATTTAAATACTATGTCGCCAAGAGATTAAATGGATTGGAAAGAAAACAGGGGAGATCGAGAAGACATACTTTATTTGAATCTTGTATTTGAATGGTAGCCAAAGAGATGCTAGGAAAGTCAAAGGGAGGAGCTCCAGGCCAAAAGAAGGCTTGGTGGTGGAGTGGAGAGATGCAAGAGAAGCACAAAATTAAAAGATCATGCTTTAAAGCCATGTCTAAGGATAGAACAGATGAAACTGTCTCAAACTACAAAATCGTGAAGAAGGAAGCAAAGAAGGCTGTAAGTGAAGCTAAGTCAAAAGCTTACGAAGTTTTGTACAAAAATATTGACTCTAAGGAGGGTCAGAAAGATATATTCAGATTAGCAAAAGCAAGAGAAAGAAAGACCAAAGACCTTTCTCAAGTGAGATGCATTAAGGATGAGGAAGGTCACGTGCTTGTTACTCAGAAGGATATAGAGCCTAGATGGAGGCAATACTTCCATAAGTTTTTCATTGGGGAAGGAAATAGAGAGATCACTTTGGGAGATCTATCTAGCGATGAAGGTTACTTGAATCGTGCAAGCTATAGATGAATAAAAAAGAAGGAAGTAGAGGAGGATTTGAAGGTTATGAGACCTGGGAAAGGTGTAGGACCTGATGGCATTTGAATATAAGTTTGGAGAGTTTTAGGTGAGCATGGTTTGACTTGGCTTACAAATTTATTCAATGTTATTTGGTGAAGCAAGAAAATACCTGAAGTTTGGAGGAGAATTATTGTAATGTCCTTTTATAAGAACAGAGGAGACATTAAAAATTGTTCAAATTACAGAGGTCTCAAGTTGATGAGTAACACTGAGAAAATTTGAGAATGTGTGATCGAAAGAATGTTGAGGCAAGTTTCTAAAATAAAAGAAAATCAATTCGGATTCATATCAGGCGCTCAACTTTTGAAGCCATCCACTTGCTGAGGAGAACAATGAAGATTTATAGAGCTAAAAGGAAGAACCTCCATATGATTTTTATGAAGGCTTATGATTATGTCTCACAGGAGATATTATGGAGAGTTTTGGAGAAAAGACAATAACATGTCCTATACATTAACCTCATCAAAGACATGTATGGCAGGGTTCCATCTTCTGTAAGGATACATTTTGGGAAGACAAACTATTTTGACATCAACATTAGTCTGCATCAAGGTTCAATGTTGAGTCCATTCCTTTTTACTTTGATTATGGATGAGTTGACAAGTCACATTCAAGATGAGGTACCTTAGTGTATGTTATTCGCCGATGATATTGTATTGATTGATGAGACTAGAGTTTGAGTAAATGAGAAGCTAGAGGTCAAGAGGCAAGCATTGGAGACTAAAGGATTTCATAAAAGTAGGTTAAGACTGAATATATGGAGTGCACTTTTGATAGAAGCAATGGTGGAGGAATAGAGGTGAAGATTGGTGATGATAACATTAAGAAGAGAGATTCTTTTAGATACTTGGGATCTATTTTGCAACACGATGGGGAAATTGATGGAGATATTATTAATAAAATAAATGCAGGTTGGTTAAAGTAGAGAGGAACCTCTATTGTTCTCTGTGATAAGAAAATTCCTTTGAAAATCAAAGGAAAGTTTTATAAAGCAGCCAAGAGACCTTCTATGCATGCTCTATGGATATGAATATTGGCCTGTGAACCATAGACATGTGCAGAGAATGACAGTAGCATAATGAGAATGCTAAGGTAGATGTGTGGACACACACGTAAAGATCGGATTCAAAATGATGCAATCATAATAAAAGTTGGTGCAGCTCTGATCAAGGATAAGATGCGAGAAAATCACTTAAGGTGATTTGACCATTTGCAGAGGTGGTCAGCTGATGCACCAACAAGGAGATGTAAGTTTTGGGATGTTGAGCCGGTTAAGAGAGGGCGAGGAAGGCCCAAGAAGTGTTGGAATGAGACTACACGAATGGATCTTAGTTTTTTGGATCTAAACCTGAGAATGACCCAAGATAGATCTGAATGGAGGCGAAGAATCCATGTAGTCGATCCTACTTAATGTGGGAAAAGGCTTCGTTGTTGTCGATGATGATGTTATATTTTTTGAGGAAGGTTTCCCGTATTCACTCTATGTTTACTAAAGGAGGGAGAAAGAAGTATATGATATGGTTCCTCTACTACAAATGTTAAGAGTATATATATGGTCCCCTTTCCTCTTATGAGCTTCCAATAGCTTTTTTTAGACTAAAAAAGACGGAAACATGCTATGGTGTCCGCCCCAGATATATTTCTACTCAGAGGGGAGGTTACAGAGAGACTTACATTGTCCAGGAATCGAGGAGAAACCTAGAATGAAAAATAGCATTTTCACAATAAAACTGTTGGGACGAAAAAGAAAATCATTTATGCCTAACCAAATAGCCTAGATGGTTGCCATGGGGTGAAGGATGTCCTCCCTAACACTATCCTTAGCAAGGAACAAGGATTCCTAAAAGAGATCAAGGTCTTGTAAGTTAACCCAGCTCCGGTTATCAGTTGTCCAGATATAACCGATCTTTGCACATTGGAAGAAGAGATGATCCACAATTTTGATTTGTGTCTCACAAAGGGGGTATCTGATGGAGATGTCTGGAAAGAGTCTTGTACAATGGTCTCTAGTCATAATTCATCTTCTCCTAGAAAGCCACTAAAAGAAACCGACTTTGGCAGGTAGGTAAAGCTCCCAAATGAGATTGCAGTCATGAATCAAGGAGTCTGTTCGAGGAGGAGATGGTCTGGAAATTGTCCAATAGGCTCTCTTGACACTGAAGGAAGTATCCTTTTACACCCAATGGTCTCTACCCGTAAAAGGTCTATCAATTTGTCTCAGAGATTCAAGAAAATGAGGAAATCTTCCAGCCTTTCGTCTGAGAATTCAGTTAGGAAGGAAGGCATCTGATTCCCATTAATCCAGCAGACCAAGACTAAGGCATCATGGTCCCTAGATAATGCGAAGAGTCACGGGAATCTGGATGAGAAAGTACTCTCGCCAGTGCAGTTGTCTTTCCAGAATAACAAGGTGGTGCCATCCCCAAGCACTGGGTGAAAAAGCTCCTGAAAGCAAGGCATTACGGAGTTGATACCCTTCCAAAAAGCAGAGTGCACATGCTGGAGCTCTGTAATGTAGATGGGATCCATGATATTACAAATCTTGTGAATTAATTGGCAACAGATGTATTCATCTCTACCCTATAAAAAGTTAATCCATTTAAGCAAGAGTGCTTTATTCATGGTCTCCAAACTCATGATGCCAAGTCCATCATCCATCTTAGATAAAATAACGGTCTCCCAATCCACCAAATGACTCCCAGATGTATCATGGACCAACTTTCCCCACAGAAGTCTTCGCATTATCTTCTCAGGTCTGGTCTTGATACCATTAGGCAGCAGGCGTGACGACAAAGAAAATTGGGATGGAAGAAAGGACCGCTTTAATAAGCACAAGTTGTCCGCCTCTGGATAAAACAGTCGCCTTCCAGCTTGTCAGTTTTCTCTACATTTTCTCAATCAAAAGTAGCAAATCAGATATTTTGATTCTCCCGCAAGTGAAAGGAACGCCAAGGTAAGAGATCGGTAGAGAACCACAAGTCATGCCCAATTCCGCAGAGCAATTTCTGACAGCCACCTCAAAGAGATCAAAGGGTACAAAAGTGGATTTCCCATGGTTGAGAACAAGTCCATACATTTCACTATAAATCTCCAGAGGTGTTGTCATTCCTTTAGCCTAATCCTTGTCGCCCTCATTAAAGAAGATGGTAGCATTAGCGTATTGATGCAGCGTGACCCCAAATTATAGGGTCACATTTATTTAATTAATTAGTAGTCAATTTTATTTACGTTTTTAGTGGTCGTAATGGTCTAATTAAATAATTGAGGTCGCATGTGATCTTAACGTTTATTTCGTAGATTTTAATTGTAATTGTTGGTCAATTAATTAGTTAGAGTCTAATTAGAGTAATTAGAGGTCAATTTGAATTTGTTAGAGTCCAATTAGGATAAGTCGGTTGTCAATTTAATTTAGTTTACTATTTTTGTAAACCCCTCTCTCCTATATAAAGAGAGGGTAGCCCACTGTTTTTAGGCAGTCAATTATGAATTAGAAATTGAGATTGTTATCTCTATCCTCTCTCCCTCTCTCTCTCCCTCCACGCGATCTCCGCGGTTCTCCTCCTTCAACTTCTCGCATTCCCGGCGAGTTCTCTTCTCCAAACCCCTCGTTCCGACGAGTTTTTCTTCTTCTCAACCCCTCCAATTTCTCTTTTCAACCCTTCTCTTTCTTCTACCAAAATTTCCACCAAAAAATTATTTTCCAACGTCGACGCCAAAATCTATTTGCATCATTTGGTATCAGAGCATGGATATTGAGTCGTTCCTACGATTCAACGATCCTGTGGCATATTGGCGTCTCAAGCTTGATCTCAACCGCATTTCTCATGGGCCGCATGCGCGTTCGCGTCAACGGAAGTACAAAAAGCGTCTTACGGCATCCCTGAAGGTTCAAGCATGGTTGGACGCTCTAATCGACGACGATTCAACCGCCAACGATCAAAATCAGATCTGTGCAGCCGCTATTCCACCCGATTTCGAAGCAAAAAACGAAGAAAACTCCGTTGTGGGGGAAGTTTCGGTTGCTGTCCAGATTTTTGAAGACGAGGATCTCGCCATCAAAGAAGATTCGCCTGCTGTTCAGAACGTTTCGGAAGAGAACGAAGTCCACCTACTCGCCGTACAGGTGATTCACGACTCGAAAACCCCTCAAAATTCCATCTACAACACACACACACCCTCCCTGGATCCCTCCAATCCCCTCGCACCTCCAGGTCCCCTCCCGCTGCCGCAGCGACCCCCAGCTTCCCTTTCTGTGACCCTGTCACGGCTGCCCTCCCCGACCCCTTCCTTTCCCGTAAACCCATTCTCCTCCCGCCGCCTCCACCTACCTTCTCCCATCTCCAATCCGCCGCCTTCTTCCCCCACCTCGCCTCGCCTTCTCCACCGTGCCGCCCCTCCCCTCAGCCCTCTTCTCTCCCTCCCCACAACACCGCGCCACTCGCCTCCTCCCAAACCCCAACCCTCTGCTCGCCGCCGCTGCAATTCTCCTCCTCTTGCGCCGCCCTCCCTCTCCCTTGCCAAACGCCCTTTCCCGTCGCCTCCTTAATCAGCGCCTCTCTCCAGCCCTCGTTCACCAAGACGGCGCCGCCAGGCCTCGCCCTACCGCCATCACGGCCCCCAGAACCCCATCGCCTCATCCCCGCCCGCCGAACCCCACCCTTCCGCCTCGCAGCGCCGCGCCAACCATCGGGGAGCCGCCTTCTCCACCCGCGCAGGATGCGCCCATCGCCCAGGCGTGCCCTAACTAAAGAACCGAGGGTTACGGGATGTCACTTCCGTGGATGGTGGGATTGGAAGGCTAATTGGAAAAATTACAAAAATAAATTCTCCAAGTTCCCTATTTACAGAAAGGTCCAGAGCCTTCTGAAAAGAGAGAAACATAAAGAGGTGCGAAATTTGCGTACATATCCCTGGCGGCAGAAATATTTAAAAAAGAAGGCTATAATTAGGAAATCATGGGATCTTCCTTATCCAAATAGGATTAGGGCCTTGGGTTTTCCCTATTTAAGGACCCCATGGCTTCATTCCTTAGCCACATCCCCTCTTCTCCTCTCCTTGTGCAATTGCTTCATTATGGATTCTTTAAGAATCATATTCTCCATGCCGCATCTATTTTTCGAGCATCACGGGGAGAAGACAACGATCAAGACGACGCCGCCGTGCACACCGCATATGTTCTTCAACTACGACAGCCGCGCCTTTCCCGCCCGCACATGGATTCCGTCGTTCGCTCCGCATCAGTTCTTCCAGAAGACGACGGAATGCGCCGAATCTTCCTCCAAGCCTGCAGTTCACGCAATTCGTCAGGAGCCGAATTTTTAAAGCGGTGGAGAGTTGATGCAGCGTGACCCCAAATTATAGGGTCACATTTATTTAATTAATTAGTAGTCAATTTTATTTACGTTTTTCGTGGTCGTAATGGTCTAATTAAATAATTGAGGTCGCATGTGATCTCAACGTTTATTTCGTAGATTTTAATTGTAATTGTTGGTCAATTAATTAGTTAGAGTCTAATTAGAGTAATTAGAGGTCAATTTGAATTTGTTAGAGTCCAATTAGGATAAGTCGGTTGTCAATTTAATTTAGTTTACTATTTTTGTAAACCCCTCTCTCCTATATAAAGAGAGGGTAGCCCACTGTTTTTAGGCAGTCAATTATGAATTAGAAATTGAGATTGTTATCTCTATCCCCTCTCCCTCTCTCTCTCCCTCCACGCGATCTCCGCGGTTCTCCTCCTTCAACCTCTCGCATTCCCGGCGAGTTCTCTTCTCCAAACCCCTCGTTCCGACGAGTTTTTCTTCTTCTCAACCCCTCCAATTTCTCTTCTCAACCCTTCTCTTTCTTCTACCAAAATTTCCACCAAAAAATTATTTTCCAACGTCGACGCCAAAATCTATTTGCATCACGTACTATAAGAAGGGAATAGAAATATCTCCATTAGAGCTAGAAGTAATTCCGTTGCTAATAACCTGAATCACCATACAAGAGAGAACATCAGCTGTGATAAAAAAAACATAGACGCCAGAGAATAGCCTGTTGGACCCCCTCTGTGGCTGAAAAAAACCTGCCTCCGGGCGGCCATTGACCAGTACAACGTAAGAGGCAGTAGTGACACAACGCTTTATCTAGCTTATCCAACACGCAGGAAAACCATGTTTGTTCATTGTCGCCCATAGGAAACGCAGTCCACCGTGTCATATGCCTTAGAAAAATCCACCTTTCATAGGACATCCTTCACTCTTCTATGCTTCCAACCGGCGACTATTTCAGTAGCCATAGCAAGACTATCGACAATTTGCCTTTTAAGAATGAAAGCAAACTGTAATGGGGAGATGATATGGTCCATAACCATGCTTAGTCTAATAGCAAGGACCTTCGCAACAATGAGGTAGATTTTGTTAGAAAGCCTAATTGGTCTAAAGTTCTTCACTCTTTCAGTTACCTCCTTAGGGAGTAGGAAAATAAGTGTTTTGTTCAGTCTCTCAAAGCATGCATTAGCCATAGCAAATTCATCAACCACCTCAACGACCACACTTCCAACAAGGGTCCAGAATTCCTGAAAGAAGAAAACTGGGAATCCATTAGGGTCAGGAGCACCGTCAACGTTCAGGTTCCAAACTGCATTTTTCACCTCTTCTGGTATAAAGCTCTGCTCGAGGTGGGACACGTGAGTAACAGAAATACAGGTTGCCCCTACGTCAGTCCACCTCCATTGTCTGGCCTCATGTCTCCATGAAAAATCATGAAAGTGATCAGCAATAGACCTGCCCATCTCATGATCACCCTCCACTCTAGTGTCATTCACCACCATAAAAATGAAACAAGTTGTGGCGACGCCTTCCGGTTGAAATAGGCGGTGTTAGCATCACCATCCTTGAGCCAATATTGTCTAGAATGTTTCTTCCATTCAGTTACCAGTTTCCTATCTTCTGTTGCAATAATCTGTTGTGTCATAACTCTCGCGGTTAATTCCTCAATCGTCAGTTCTCTGACATCTTCCAAGTCATCAATCACAAGCACCTTAGTTTCCATCACCAAGCGATTAGGCAACCTTGTTTCTCTAACCGCCTTCTTAAAGGAACAACGATGTTTACGAAGCACAATTAGCTTCAGGGAAAAATGGAAACCAGCAGAACCTGAAACAATAGTAGAGGACCATAAGTTGTGGACGAGTTATCTGAAAGTTTCTTCCTGCAGCCAAGCACGCTCGAAACGAAAAAAACCATGCTGATTTGTCTCGCTCCCGGAATCCCACAACAGGGGAGTGTGATCAGATCTCGTACGCGGCTTAGAGATGCAGAAAGACAAAGGGAGATCATACAGAAGCTCTATGAAAGCCAGAAAGCGGTCGATACGAGAACGGGAGCTCGAGTTCCTCCAAGTATATTTTGTATCACCCACATCGATCACCTCAAGCTCAAGGTCATCAATAAGTTGTGTAAACCCAAAAGAACTTAGGTCCTAACCCCTACGTGAATGCGGGAGGTCGAAGGAGAGGAGGGTGACATTGAAGTCTCCCCCAAAGAGCCAAGCCGTCCCCAGATACGTTGCATGGGCATCACGAATGTCAACCCAAAGATCATCCCACGATGAATGTATGCGTAAGACACCGTAAGTTGTGAACCCATAGAGTTATTTTCCAAAAGAAGTGTAATGACGTGTCTGGTCCTAACTTCAGACCCCCCTTGGTTGACATTTTCACTGCCCCCCATTCTACCAATGCCAAATCCTTCCCCTCTGCATTATAGGCCCAAAAGAATCTCCCCTTCGCCCCTTCTAATCTTTTATGAATTCCAACAGGAACCAACTTGGTAAACATAAAAAAAATCGAAATCGCCAATAGGATTACCTTTACCAATATCAGCTTCCCTCCCCTTGATAAACGAGCCACCTTCCATCCAGCCAGTATCCTTTCCAACTTCTCAATCACAGGTACAGAAGGCCATATCGTGATATATCATCGATGTATCGATATCGATAGGCAGAGGATATTGATATCAAGGTGCATATCTATTTAATAATATATAGATGATATATGACTGATATATCGGAGATATATCACCATATCAATCCATACCGGTCGAAAATGATTGGATTCAATATAAAAATTCCCAGATATTGACTTATATCGTCGATATCTATATATTGATGAATAATACCCTTGTAAACTTGATTTTACTACTTATTTTGCTACTCCTAGTATTAAAACACATCATGTTTTATATATTTTATTGCGGGTCAGGGGCGTTGACCCCTCACCCCGCAAGGGGGTGCCAACTTGGGGCCCCTTTAGCCCCCCAGGTTCGCTAACCGGGCAGCGAGAACCCCATCTGGTAGGGTATGGTGCGACAAGGGTGTGCATACAATGGTTCACCTTGGGGGTGTCCAATCGATTTTTTTTTAAAATAAAGCGGGTGAACTCCCGAGATGGGATTCACCGCAATTGTGTTACGAGTAGTAGAGAATTACATTACCTAGAAGAACAGAAATTGTAAAGTGATTTACAGTGAGACACAACATTCTTAAAATAAAACTGTCGATTCCTATAAATGAGATCATTATGCCTGCTCCAAATGGCCCAAAGCGTCGCAAACAGCAGAGAGCAGTCATTGGAGGAGTTACCCCCAACTGCCCTCACCGAATCCAAAAACTCCATCGTCACACCCCACATGAAACCAAGATAAACCACCTGCTCCACACTCAAACCGAAAAAGAACAGGAAAAAAAGAGGTGCTCCGAGTCCTTGGCCACCTCCCCGCATATGTCGCAAAGAATGTCTGGTACCCCCAGGATCCTTCCCCTTATGGCCTTGTCACATAGTCGCCCTCTTCTGAGACTCCATAAGAACACTTTTACCCTGCACGGAACCTTGTTGCTCCATACGATCCTCATATCATGTCTAAAATCATCACCGAGGTCTTCTGAGGTTCCTCACAACTCAAAATAGGCCTTTTTAACCGAGAACCTTCCCATATTCTAGACGAAGTAGTCTCTGCCCTGTGAGAGATCCTCAGGAGGCGGCAGTTCATCTGCATCCTGAATAGGTCCTCCACATGTTCGGAAAGTTCTGCGACAAAAACTGGCATCCACATCCCAGAGGCACTGGCCTGCAATACCGAGCAACTCTGCTTTGCAGCTAATGCGAACAGTCTCGGGAAGCGTGAAGAAAGCTCTCCATCTCCTCTCCATTCGTCTAACCAGAAACGAAAGGTGTTCCCGTCTCCCAGTACCCACTTCAGCTTCAGTCTTAACACTGGCAGCACCTTTCTAATACCCTCCCACAGTGGAGAGGAAAAGTGAACTCGCCCCGCCTTCAGGGAGCCCTCCACACCATAGATCCCATGCAGGAGCCCGCATGCCAATCTGTCAGTCTCGTCCCAAATTTGAACAACCCACTTCATCGATAGAAGCCTTATTCATGCATTCCTCATCCCTCAAACCGAGGCCACATCCAAGCACGGTCTAGTAATCGAATCCCATCCAACTAAATGAATACCCTTCCCATGTTGCCTTCCATCTAACCAGAAAAATCTCTTCATTAAAGATTCAATCCTCTTTCTCACTCCCACCGGAAGCAGTCTCGTAGAGTAGAAAAATAATGGGATAGCAGAAAGGACATGCTTTAACAGGACCAACTTTCCAACTTTTAAGAGTGCCACCGCTTTCTAGCCTGCCATGCGTTGCTCTATATGGTGAAACACCAGATCCCAATCAGATTTACGCAATTTGCCCGCGAACAGGGGTAGTCAAAGGTATGAGATCAGCATTTGCCCCACCGGGCACCCAAGAATCATCGATAGTTGTTCACTCTCTTCAGTTGACATGCCAAAAGGCATCACCACCGATTTCACTTTATTAATCTCAAGGCCTAAAAGCTTGTTGAATATCTCCAATAGCGGAGACATGCATAGCATCTTCTCCTCCTCGCCCCAAAGAAAAAGAACTGTATCGTCGGCATATTATAACAGATGAATGGAGATATTGCCGCAGCGAAAGCCCTCGCACATTCACCATCCAATGCCTTATTGCATAAAACTGTCAACACATCTGCCACACTCACGAACAGCATTGGTGCCAAGAGACACCCCTGCCTCACCCCCCTTTGGGGATGAAAGGATCCCCCCTTCGGTCTCTCAATTAACCAGCACAAAGAAGGATGACGTAGTAATACACCTCTTCATCCAGGTGATCCACAAGTTAGGAAACCCACGACACTCCAAAAAGGTCCACAAAATTTTCCAATCAACACAATCGTATGCCTTGAAAAAATCGATCTTCCACATTGCACCCCTCGCCCTGTGCCTCAGCCAATCAAAACAGATTTCATATGCCATCACTAAGCCATCAGCCATCTGGTGCCTCGAGATAAAGGTGATTGCTCCTGAGAAATGATTGAATCCAACACCCCTTCAATCTATTGGCCAAAACCTTGGCAATAATGAGGTATAATTCGTTGGACATAGCGATGGGCCTGAAGTCCTCTACCCTGATCGGTGACTCCTTCGGCAAGAGGAAGAGAAGAGTTTGAATGATCTTCTCAAACCCCATGTTCACATTTCTGAATTCATCGATCACCTCCATCACTTCCCCTTGCAACATATCCCAAAACACCCGATAAAAAGCCATTGGGAACCATCAGGTCCCAATGCCCCATCAGAATTGAGTCCCCACACTGCACCTTTCACCATCTCAGCAAAAACCGGCCTCAAGAGAGTATTCGTCTGCATTGGATCCAGAGATCTCACTCCCCTCCCCAACCAACCCACCCCTCGCTTTGCTTTCTTCTCAACGTCCCAACAAAGTGACCACGGAGCACCCTCCCCACCTGCGCTTCACCAGAGAACCTTACGCTCCCAACCTCGACTTTCTAAATAAAGTTCTCCCTTTTTCTCCCAAATCCATAGCATGGAAGAATCTAGTGTTCGCATCACCATCTCTCAGCCATTTATGCCTTGATCTATGTCTCCATTCCACCTCCCCCTTATACTCCAGCAGGATCTCTTCTAAGGGATTGACCATCGCTTCAAATTCCTCATCATTCAAGCCATGATGATCATCCAAGCTGTCCAGCCGAACCACCTCCTCTTGCACCTCCTTCCTGCGTAACCTACGCCCGGCCCATACGTCATGACCAAAGCCCATGAGGAACTGTCGCATACTAGCCAATTTCGAAGCAAAATGCCCTGCCAGCGGACCTTGAACCAAGTACCCTTGCTAATGCCCAATCACCTCAAGTCTGAAGCCCTCCTCTAGCAACCATGCTTTCTCAAATCTGAGGAAGAACCGGGATTGCACGTCCCCGCCCGAGGACCAAATGATCGGAGTGTGATCTGAGTTCGCCTGACGAAGCACCAAGGTGCGAGAGAGGGGAAATCAATCCATGTTGTAAGGTGAGAGGATAAATCTATCGAGCCTTGACTTGGACCGCGAGTTGCGTCGTGTATGGGAGCAGCATGTTGCATCTACCAATGACAATCCCAGGTTATGGATGAAGGCCACCAGATCAGCGGAGCCGGGGTCATGGCCCCCCTTATCGAGCGGCATGTCGTCCGGTAATAGGGTAAGATTTAAATCTCCCTCGATAATCCACAAGTCATCAATCAACCCTACTGAAGACCTCCCACTCCAAGTCCTCTGTCAAAGAGCTTCTACCATTACCAGTGGGGCCATACACATTCGTGACCGTAAAGACCAGCCCATCAAGCAACCACTTAAGGCGAACAGACAAAGAGAACTCGGATCTCCATTCACCCGTTTTCTCAAAAACCTCCTTCCAGCTAATTAGAACTTTATCGACCGACCTCTGAACACCAATCTCCACAAACTCGACGAAAATACACCCCCCAACCTCCTTCCAGATGCGCTCCCCCTAGAGGAAAGCCTTGTCTCATGAACGAGGACAACATCCTCCTAAGCTTCGTTCATCATATTTTTTAGCCCCAACCTTTTAGCAGGTCGGCCTAACCCCTGAGTGCTAGGAGAGGATCTTAATCAAGACACCACAATATTCTTCTTGTGCGGTGGGATCACACCAATGCTTTCCGCAAAACCTTCATCTAGAACTGCGAAACAGCTCGCTCACCCACCAACAGTTCAAGAGCCATGCCGCTCGAGGAATGGCTGCTCCCCTGGTATTCAGCAGATATCGCATCTCGCATTCTCTTTCTCCTCTTCCATTTCTTTTTCTCCTTCCGTGAATAGCACCTACCAAACCAGGTAAAGGGATCTGCACCAGTAGCCTCGACCGTCCCAAGGGTGAGATCACAAACCACCTTCTCCGACCATTCCTCGGACTTGATTTCTTGGAGCCGCAACATCTTGCCTGCCAGAGACTTCTTCCGACCCTCCCTTTAGAACCACTTGGTTTGGCTGAGGTTCCGCCCGCTGCAGTATCTCTTGTGAGTCCGTGGGTTGTTCACTCGGTGAAGAGATCACCAAAGCTCCAGTGTCGCACAACTCCATCCCACCATCGAATATTCGGGGACCGCCTCCCAGATCCTCATGTCTTGCCCGGTGGTGTATCTTCCATTGGATTCCTAGACGTTCCTTCCTTTCCACAAGATAACCGGACCGACCAATCGCCTGATTGACCTATTAGAGGGAATACTCGAACCAAAGTAATCGGGTTCGTTATCGAGTCAGGACCCAAGTATTCAGAAGAGGCCGACACTTTGGAATCTCCCTGAGTCACCTCAACTTCCAAAAAGTCCGCCTTCTGATTTTCCCATCCTTCCTCCTCCAGGCGATCCTCTGGTGCCTCTTCAGCTTCCACATCTTCAGGTGTGCGCTTTAGAAAATGGCTTACATCCTCCCTTTCCTGGAATGTGAAAATTTCAACCGCTGCCATATTCGGAATGGCAAGCATCAATTTCGGCATGTCCACCCACGAGAGGACATGTTCTACCGTCCCGAAATTAATTCTTGATGTACGATTTGGCTCTAGCTGGCATCCACGTTTGAACAAGAGCCTTACTGTGCCTCCACCTTCGTTGTCCGTAAATGCCGGTTGCCCCATCACCAATGACCGACAAGGACTCTCCCCCACCATCTTTTCCGACACAGATGGGGACATCATCGAGATGACATTGCAATTCTCCTCAACCGACGAGACCTCCAGCAACACTCTTCTATTAAACAAACGAGCTTCAATCCAACCCGAACTTTTCCTATTAAAATCACTAACCCGGAGCACCAAGTCTTCTGCATCCCCAACTTGGCAACCATGGTTCTCGATCTCCTCCACCATGAACCCCTCGGAGAAGAGCTTTGGCATCTCTTCCAAAGTCCTCCAAACAAAGGGTAGACCCCTGACCCTGATGTGATCGATCTTTAAAGGCTTTACCGCACCATCGAACGCACCAAGCAGTCTCCAATTCAAGAATGTTTGCTTTTTTGTGAGACAGTTTCAGCAGTTTCTGTGCCTCGTTTGGGCGGAGACCTTGGGCCAAAGCACATCCACCCCCTATGAGTTTAACATCGCCCTGAAAGCAAGCATCTGTCATGATCCCCACATCCGAAGTCGCTAAGAACATGACGTCTGATCCCCTGTCAACTCCTATCAAGATGTTCTCACACGAAGCAGGACCCCCTCGCTCGTCAAGGGACCTTCGACGAAGTCTGCTGCTCCTACGACGATGCCCGCAGGTTCTGCTGCGATGGTCGAACTCATTGCACGACTGACACCGGATTGGCTCCCAGCACCTTCTTGCTCAGTGATTGAGTGACCCGCAACGGAAGCATCCTCTCCCAAAAGGAGGCAATGACCTTACGCCCACCATTCCACGACGGATCTTCAGCGACTATTGTCGTCGCAGGAACGCCACTCCCCCGCACACCTTGCGGTTGATGCTTTCCCTTCGCACATGATACGTGTGAGGAAGGTTGGAATTATATCCAATCAATTTTAATCTGTTTTCTTTCCTTTTAGAAAATATTATTATGAATTATGTATCTTTTGAAAAAATATTATTGTACTCTTTATTTGTTTGGTTTCAAAAATAGCTCAAACATTTTGTTTATACATAATATGTGATGCAATATAAGTCTTGGATGAACTCCATTTCTAATATCTATAAATCAACAATCAACATTAACAATGATATGCTCAATATGACATATATGTGCAATATAAGGGTCATAGATGGTCGATATGTGTGATATAAGTGTATATTTGTAAGTTATTTAGTATTTTATAAGAACTTGGATGGACTACATTTCCAATATCCACAAGTTAGTAATCAACAGTAACAATGATATGTTCGATATGACTGATATATGCGATATAAGGGTCATAGATGATCGATATGTGTGATCTAAGACTAATCTAAGAACTTAGCCGAACTCCATTTCCAATATTTATAGGTCAACAATTAACAATACCATTGATATGTTCGATATGACCGATATGTGTGATATAAGAGTCATAGATGATTGATATGCGTGATCTAAGAGTATATTTGTAAGTTATTTAGTGTTCTAAGAACTTGAACGAACCCCATTTCCAATATCTATAAGTCAGGAATCAACATTAACATTGATATGTTCGAAATGATCGATAAGTGTGATATATGGGGTATAAATGACCGATATGTGTGATATAAGTGTGTATTTGTAGGTTATTTATTGGTTTAATATCCTGGATGATCTTAATTTCTGAAAAAATAACAAAAATGCCATTTTTGGGCCATTTCCGACATTTCCACTGATATCGACGATATATCCTGATATATACTTTTCCAGGGGGACCGATGCGATATCGATATCGATATGGCTTTCTATGATCACAGGTAACCAGTCCCCATGTTTCAACCTTCCAGAAACAAAAGGCAGACCTAGATAGTTAATAGGCAAACTTCGACCCGTAGTACCCGGTAAAGCCTCATAGGTCACAATCTCCTCCGATGACTGGTTAAAGGGTACAAAAGTTATTTTGTCCCATTTACCCTTAAACCCGACAACCGTCCAAAAATGTCCAGAACTCCAATGATCGTCCGGCACTCCTCGATTCCTCCTTCGTCAAAAAAAATGTGTCATCAACGTATAGAAGAATCGATATCAAAATGTCCTCCCTTGAGTAACCTCGAAAGAAACTTCATCTGATGAAAGAACGAACAGTAGCAGGGCCAAGGGACATCCCTACTTCACCCTGCTATGAGGTTGGTAAAAGTCCCTTTCTGATCTCCCATTCACCGGGATGGAACAAGGCAACATTGTTGGGAAAAGAGACTTCGATGATTATTCAGAAAACCCTAGGCTCTCTTATATAGGGAGAGACTTAAGGGTAAATTACAAAGGGGTCTATAAAAGATAAAGAAATAATGACAAGATACATAAAGAGATAATAATAATACTAAGAACTATCTCTACACTCCCCCTCAAGGTGGAGCATAGATGTCTATCATGCTCAGCTTGGATGAACATCTCTGAAAAGGTCCTCTGAGCAGTGGCTTGGTGAACACATCTACAGTCTGATCTCCTGAGCTCACATGTGCAGTAGATATCAATCCTCTCTGGATCAAGTCTCTAGTGTAATGGCAGTCAACTTCAATATGCTTGGTCCTTTCATGGAAAGCTGGATTATTGGCAATGAATAATGTTGCCTGATTGTCACATTGAAGCCTCATAGGTAGGGGCACAGCTACATGTAGATCATCTAGTACGGACCGAACCCACATCATTTCTGTGCTGGCTTGAGCCATGGCCCTATATTCAGATTCGGCACTGGACCTTGCCACAACAGTTTGTTTCTTGCTTTTCCAAGAAACCAGTGAGCCTCCAACAAACACTGCAAACCCTGAGGTTGATTTTCGATCCTTAGGGCATCCTGCATAATCTGCGTCTGCACACGCTGAGATGGATAAGTCTGTGCCCTTTCTGAATAGCAGCCCTGACCCTGGAGAAGACGTCAGATACCTCAGTATCATGTGTATAGCATCCATGTGAACCTGTCTTGGTTGCTCCATGAATTGACTCACCCTGCTAACTGCAAATTGAATGTATGGGCGAGTTATGGTAATGTAGAGGAGTTTTCCCACCATTTCTCTATATCTCCTCTTATCTACTTCATCAGTATCACTATCATACAACTTCACGCTAGGGTCCATGGGAATACTTGAGGGTTTGCATCCATCCATGCCAGTCTCAATCAGGAAGTCAGTAATGTACTTCAGTTGGGTCATCACCAAGCCCTGTGCATTCCTTGCAAACTCCAACCCCAGAAAATATCTTAGGGTCCCAAGATCCTTTCTAATAAACTGACGGCCTAAGAATTCCTTCGCCCTCTCTATGCCCTGAGCATCATCTCCTGTAACAAGAATATCATCCACATAGACCATAATGACAACCGTACCTGCCGATGACTTCTGGACAAACGAGTGATCGGCATTTGACCTCTTGAATCCCTGTTCCTCAATTAGGTTGGACAGCTTCTAAAACCATGCTCTCGGACTCTGTTTGAGGCCATATATCGCCTTGTGAAGTCTACAGACCATGTGCTTCTCTCCCTCAGCAGTAAACCCAGGTGGCTGCTGCATGTAGACTTCCTCCTGTAAGTCCCCGTACAGGAAGGCATTCTTGACATCTAGTTGAGATATACTCCAATCACGAACCACAGCAACAGATAAGAGAATACGAAGCATAGAGTGTCTCGCTACTAGAGAGAACGTATCCATGTAATCCACGCCATAGGTTTGTGAAAACCCACGGGCGACCAAGCGTGCTTTGTACCTATCCAACGTACCATCTGCATGATATTTAACTGTAAAGACCCACTTACAGCTCACAACGGATGCACCAGGAGGTGCAGGAACCAAAGACCATGTGTCATGGGACTGCAAGGCCCTCATCTCTTCTTCCATAGCTAATCTCCAGCAGTCATTCTTCAAAGCTTCCTGGTAGGTCCGTGGTATATCTACGGAAGACAAGGCTGTGGCAAATCTCTGAAATCACCAGTGAGACAGTGAAAGGAAACCTGTGAAGCAAATGGATAAGAGGCACATTGCCACCTCTGCTTCCGAATAGCAATCGGAACATCAAGATCATCATCTGTTGTACTGGATGGGCTAGTGTCATCCTGTACTGAAGAATCCTGCACATGTACTAAACATGACCCGTCAGTAGTAGTGCCATCTGAACATACCTGAGGCGTGATGAGCAGTTGATTTGTAGTCTGAGCAGGACCTGACCGACGCGTATAGAATTTAGGTAGTGGTGACACGATAGGCCGTGGAATGGGTGGAGGAGGAGGTGGTGGTGTGGGTGTTGGCGTGGGATCAGGCACAAGGGAAGACTCAGGTGAACTCCATGTAGGTGGTGGAGGAACATAGACATCATCAGTGGTAGTGGATGGTACCAGTCTGTCACCTGCGGGAGAGAAATACATGACAGACTCAAACAAAGTGACATCATAACTCACAAAGTACCTCTTAGTCATAGGATCATAACACCGGTAGCCCTTCTGAGTCCTGGAATAACCAACAAAGACGCACTTGACTGCTCTAGGAGAGAGTTTGTCAAGTCCGGGAGATAGACGACGAACAAAAGCCACAGTACCAAAGACATGTGGAGTCAGTGAGAATAACTCCTTGTCTGGAAAAATAAGAGAGATAGGTATCTTCTCACCAAGAACTGAGGATGGCATTCGATTGACCAGATAACATGCAGTAAGAACAGCGTCCCCCAGAAAGAAATGGGAGCACAACTCTGAATCAACAGGGTTCGAGTAATATCCAAGAGATGGCGATGCTTCCTTTCCGCCACACCATTTTGTTGTGATGTATATGCACAAGTGGTTTGGTGAATAATACCCTTTGATGAAAGAAATTGATAAAGTGAGCGTGTACAAAATTCTAGGGCATTATCCGTCTGAACATATTTGACTGAGGAAGAGAAAACATTGTGCATTTCAGGCTTAAGCATTCCGTAAACACGATCATCCCAAAGCCCCTGGACCGACGGATGGAGCGCTGGTGGCGAGTGAAGGGCAGTGGGGTGGCAGGCTCGTCGCGGTCGGAGGCAGCTGGGAAGCAACCCGACAGCCGGGGGGATGGTGTTGGGCCTTTTTCGTGTGGTGAGGGTGGTGAGAAGCGAGGAGAAGCGTTGGAAGAGAAGCGGGCGATCGAGGAGGGGGAATGGGTCAAGGTTACGCATGCAAAGCCCGGGAAGAGGTGCTTCCGCTGTGGGGTGCGTGCCACCTTGCTTCCGCTTGCCGCCTTCCACCTCGTTGCTTTGCATGCGGAAAGGTGGGGCATCGCATGTCGTCGTGCTGGGCCGGTAGCGATTCTCGTGGCTTCGCCGGCAACAGGGACCGCTCTGGGTCGCTTGGGTCGGGTTTGCGGGGTCGGCTTGATGGCTCTTCGGGTGTCAGGGGCTCTCGCTCTTTTGCGCAGGTGGTGAGTAGAGACGACGTGATGGTGGTGGGTCTCGATGCTAGAATTGCACCTATGGGGGGGGTCACCGCTCTTTTTCGTGGTGGTCCCGCGGCGGGGTGCGGTTCGGGGGGTGCTTCGATTTCGGCGTTGGCTTTGCATGGGGACCTGGTGGATGGGGAGGCACAGCATGGGGAGCCATTGCATGGGTTGGCGGTTCAGGCGGGGAGGCAACTTGCAGGTGCGGGCCTCCTGGCGGCGGTGGGGCTCCTGCAAAGGCCTGGCGCGGGATGGGAGATGATCCGCGCCAACACCCTGGAGCTCTTGGGTCCTCAGTTCTGTGGGGACTTCATCGTTTTGGACTCTTCTCGATGCTGCGTTCGTGGCCTTTCCCCGGAGCAACGGGAAAGACTTCTATGTAATCTTGATGCCGATATCGTGGCGTGGCGGCGTCTGAGGGTCGCGGATGGTGCTTACTCCGACTCGGAGGTCTGTGTGGCGGAGGTGCGGGGAGTGCCCTTTCTTTCTCGCACGGTTCCCGCCCTTTCCAAGGTGGTGCGTGGCTGGGGGGAAGTCCTGGCCATTCTCGACGATGGCCTTGCGCCGGGTGCGGATTGGAAGTGCGCTCGTCTTCTGCTCGAGTGCTCGCGGTCATTTCTCAACAATGCTGCTGACAAGGTTTTATTTGAAAGCATGAAGGTTGGTCGATGGACGTTCAAGCTGGAGTTCTCTATTTTATCGCCGGCGGCGCCGCCGGGGGGCCGGCCGCCCTCTCCGAATGTGCGCGGTGGTGCCTCTGTCCTGGGAGTTGGGGTCGACGCTTCAACTTCTTCTTGCCACGTGTCCAGACTTGGGGGTGTTTCCAAAGAGACGCATGGAGAGCGTATCTTCTCTGGCCCGCTTTTTTGGCCTTCTCGGGAGACGTGCGCGGATTCTGACAGGCACGGTTTGGTGGCACTGGGTTTATTCGAGGTCGATCCGCATTCTATTCATTCCTCTGGGTTGTCGGCTGACTCCTTGCGTTTGTCGATCTCGGGGCACGTGACAAGTCTGCCGTTGTGTCTTGTTATCGGATATGTCCATTTCGGATCATGGCCGCCAATGCGGGCTTCATCCGACCCGCTTCTATGGTCGGACCCTCTCTCTTTGACATCCGATTATTCCCTTCCGAAGCCCGATGTCTCGCGGATCCGTCTGGAGGAAATTGACTCAAATGTTGGCATGGCTCCGGTTCTCTCCCCTTCGTCCCCTACAACTCCTTCGGCTATTTCTCCGTCAGATGTTGGAGGGCTTGCTCGCGATTGTGGTGATTTGGTTGGATCCTCGGGGTTGGTTGACGCTACCCTTACGGTGGGGAGCTCATCCGCCTCCCGCTTTGGTAAGAGCTACAGTAGGCGTTTTCATTCCCGCCTTGGAAACCCCATGGTTTCTACTTGCCAGACGTTGCGCGATTCGGTGGCAGAGGCGGCAGGCCTCTCTCTAATCGGGTGACGCTCACTTGGTTTTTAATGAAGATTTTATCCTGGAATGTTTGAGGGCTCGGGGACTCTGACAGGCAGCGCGCTTTGGGGGTGCGTCTCTCAGAGTGGGAATGCGACATTGCATTTATCCAAGAATCGAAACTAACGGGGGTGGATGAACCCCTTTGGAGGTCGTTCGGTGCTGGGCCTATGGATGACTTTCGTTCGTTGGATGCGGTTGGCACGTCGGGTGGCATTATTTTGGCTTGGCGCTCGGCGAGGTTTTCATTCTCCTCTATGCGCGTTGGGAGACACTCTTTGTCTGTGGTCTTGTCTCGGGTCGACTCTAATGCATCTATTGCTCTCACTTGTATTTACGCACCTACGTGCCATGGGCTCCGGAGGGAGCTTTGGGAAGATTTACGTGAGGAGGCCTCTGCCTATGCGGCCATTCCTTGGTTGCTGGGGGGAGACTTTAACGTCACTGTGCTATCTGATGATCGTCCTCGGGGTTTGTGGGGGCCAAGACCCGGGCTCCAATGAGTTTATTGATTTCATTCGAGATTTGGCCTTCGAGGGGCTGGTGCCCCATGACATTTCTTACACTTGGAGGAACAATGCTTTTAGATCGAGGATTGATAGATTTTTGGCAAATATCAAACTTATGGAGGCTTTTCCTCTTTGTGCGATGTCATCTCGACCGCGCTCGTTCTCCGATCATAGCCCAATTGTGTGGAGGATTCTGGGGAAGACATCCGTCCTCGGGGTTTCTTCCGGTATGAAAGGTGTTGGCTTTTGGAGCCAAACTTCAAAGATTTGGTGAAGGATCACTGGGATCAGACCACGTATGTGGGCTCCGCAGCCCGTCGTTTCGATCACAAGCTTGCGTCTCTGAGGACATTTTTGGTGTCGTTTAAGAAGGATTCGCGTCTGGCCCGTGTGGCGGCGCGGAAGGCGGCGGATGATGTTATAATGCGGCTGGATCGTTTGGAGAACGTTAGAGATCTGATTTCGGAGGAGCTGGTGGAGCGTGTTGCTGCCATTGATCTGGTCAAGGCGGAAGACAAGAAGAGGAGCATTGAATGGCGTCAGCGTTCGCGATTGCGGTGGATCAAAGAAGGTGATGCAAATACTGCGTTCTTTCACCGGGTGGCCAGCGGTAGAAGATGCTCAAACTCTATCCATTCTCTCATGGTCAACGGTTCCCTCATCCATGGGGACAAGGATTTGGGGGAGGCATTGGGGGCTCATTTCAAGAATGTATTCGGGTGTCGGTCACAGCGTACCTGGCGATGGTCGGGCCGGGGGGCTCCCACAATCTTATCTTCGGATGCGGTGGCTCTGATTAGGCCGTTCTCTTTGGATGAGCTCAAGGAGGTTGTTTGGGACCTCAACGCGGACGCTTCCCCGGGTCTGGATGGGTTCCCGGTGGCCTTCTACCGTGACTTCTGGGATGTGGTTGCTGAGGACGTTCTGGAGGTTGCTCGTGAATTTTGTGAAGGTAACCGTGGGTTTGACAAAATTAATAGGGCCCTTATTGTTTTGATTCCAAAGTTTGTTGCGGCCAATCGCATCGAGGATTATCGTCCAATCTCTATCTCCAATGGGATTTATTTAATCATTGCTAAGGTCTTGGCCAAGAGGCTGGCTCCCCTTCTCGATTCGTTGATATCGCCATCGCAGGCCGCCTTTATTCGTGGGCGGCAAATATCTGATTGCTTCGCGGTGGCCTCCGAGATGGTGGAGGCTTAGAGGAAGTCTTCGACAAAGGGGATTCTTTGGAAGATCGATTTCGCTAAGGCTTATGATTGCCTTAATTGGCGTTTCCTGTGGTCGGTTCTGAGGCGGAGGGGCTTCCCGGAGGCTTGGATCTCGTGGGTGCGGCGTTGTGTGTCCATGGCCTCCCTTTCCGTTCTTCTTAATGGTTGCCCGGTCGGGGGATTCTTCCAGCCAAGTAGGGGGGTGCGTCAGGGGTGTCCTCTCGCTCCCCTCCTATTTGTGTTGGCAGTTGACGTGTCGCCCCGTATGATTGATGGCGTGGCTGCGACGGGTCTTACTCGAGGTTGCTATATTGGGGACCTTCATGTCCCTCTTCTTCAGTTCGCTGATGACACTATTTGCTTTATCGAGGGTGGTCCATCAGAGGTATCCGGTATGGCTACTACTCTTCAGCTTTTCAGCGAGGTCTCGGGCCTCTTGATTAAGGGGACAAAGTCTAAGGTGGTCCCAATCGGTATGTCGCAGGAGGATGTCTAGGAGTGTGGTCGGATGCTGGGCTCCTCCCCAGGTGGGCTCCCCTTTGATTATCTTGGTCTGCCCTTGGCTGTGGGTCGCGTTCGGCTTCGTGATTGGAAGGTGGTGGTGGAGAAGATGGAGGCTCGCCTGGCCGGGTGGCGAGCGGCTCTTTTATCCAGGGGTAGGCGGCTGGTTCTTCTAAAAGCGGTGCTATCCTCTATTCCAATTTACTTCTTCTCGGTTCGTGGTTTGCCTAAGGGGATTTGGGTGCGTATGGAGAAGTGTATGCGGGGGTTCTTGTGGGGAAGGAAGGGAGAGGGGAGAAGAGGGGTGCATTTGGTGGGGTGGGGTGCCGTTACGAGGCCCAAGCGGGTGGGGGGCTTGGGAGTGAGGCGGATGGATGTGGTTAATGACGCCCTTTTGCTTAAGTGGGCTTCGCGGGTTTGGGGAATTGAGGAGAACTTCATGTTGAATATTCTGTGGGAGACGTTGGGAGTGGAGATGATGGCTGGTACTCGGGGGAGCCCCTCCGGTCACCTTTCTACCTTTTGGCGTGGGGTGTTGAATGTCTTTAATCGTAATCGCTACCTTTTTAAACCTATGCTGGGGAATGGGAACTCATTTCGTTTTTGGACCAATGATTGGTCTGGAAGGGGTGCTTTAAAGGATGTGTTCACTCGTTTGTATGCTTTGGTGGAAGACAAAGAGGCTTCGGTAGCCTCGTGCTGGGATGATGGCTGCTGGTGCCCTAGGATTGTTGCGAACCTTTCGGATCAGCGATTGGACGATTTACTTTCGCTGATGGGTCTGCTTGCGGATGCTATCAAGCCTACTGACGGCCGGGACCACTGGGCGTGGAAGGATGGATCTTTCTTTACGAGAAAGGCGTACTTTGCTCTCGTTTCGAGCATTCCTGGGGACGACGCTGCTCTTGTGCACGACTGTAGATTCTTGTGGGGGCTCAAGCTTCCTGAGCGCATTGGCATATTTCTTTGGCTTCTTCGCAGGGGGAGACTCTTAACTTGTGATCGGTGTGTAATTATGTTCCCCAATGTTGGGCCGATCTGCGAGTTGTGCGGCACGGAGCGCGAAACCATCAATCACCTATTCTTCGAGTGCGGGCGTGTTCGTGATCTTTGGGCTGACCTTGGCTGGATCAATACCGTGACCGTTGCTTCTTTCTGGGAGAGTTTGGCGACCTCCAAGGGCAGGGCTGGGAGGGAGCTGTTGGATCCGATTGCGCGCTTATGGAGAATTTGGTTGGGGAAGAATGAGGCCCTCTTTGCGGGCCAGCGTTTCTATAGGGAAAATATCTCCATCATTGTGACGCGTCTTGTGCTTGATTGGTCTTCTGGGTAGACAAGGATTACGATCTTGCGGGGGGTGTTTGATTTAGGATGCCCCCAAAGGGTCTTTTTGTTGGTTTGAGCTTTTCTTTCCTTTTGTAAAATCTCTTTACATTCTCTTTTCAATATATTGGGGTGAACACCTACGAGTGTATCCCCCTTTTTTTAGCGTTAAAAAAAACATTGTGCATTTCATTAATTAAATTTTTGATCACATCTCCTGCTTCAGATTTGTTCTTCAAAAGAAAGACCCATGACACACGAGAAAAATCATCCACTACCACAAGATAAAATATGTGCCCCTGATGATCGGGAACACGACTCGGATCCCATATATCTATATGTAACAACTCGAATGGGGAGCTACTGCTCCGACTCTGACGACTTGGAAAGCTCGACCTATGATGCTTTCCCAACTGACATGCTTCACAACGAAAAGACAAACTAGGAGAGATCTGGGGTAGAAGATGACGCATTTTCTGGAGCGGAAGGTGACCAAACCGGAGATGCCAGATGTACGGGGAGACTGATTCGGCAGAATGGGATGAGACGCCAGCATTGGAATCCCGAACCAGTCGATATAAACCATTCTGCTCAGAGCCACAGCCAATCACCTTGCCCGTGAGTATGTCCTGAAAAATGAGAGAAGACGGGTCAAATATAGCACGACAATGCAAATCCTTCGTAATATGGCTAATAGATAACAAGTTCATTGAGAACTCAGGAGCATGTAGGACGTTCTGTAGGTACATAGTGGAGGATAGGAAGACCTCCCCCTGACCAACAAGGGGCGAATGGGTACCATCTGCTATCTGCACTGAACGGCCTGGAGGAATGTCCCTGTAGGCCTGTAGTCTATCTCTATCTCGGCAGAGATGATATGTGGCTCTGGAATCTATAACCCAATCAGATATATCATGAGATGGTGTGAATGCAGTAGATCTACCTGAGGTACTAGCAGCAGTGGATGAACTGGCAGAGGTTGTAGCAACTATATCTGAAGAACCACCAGACGAATCACCAGATGAATGTGGCATAATATCTCGGAGACGAGCCACAAGTTCGTCAAATCGATTATCTGCAGCAGACGGTAATGGAGACTGAGAGTGCTCTGCAACACGTGCCGATGCTGGGAATCCATGCTTAGAATAGCATGTCTCCTCCGAGTGTCCTGTGCGGTGATAATAGGAGCATATCTGACTGAAGCGACCACCCCTTCCTTGGGATCCACGGCCACGTCCACGACCACGACCAGAAGGCGGGCCACCTCTCCCACGCGAGACTGCCATCGCTGATGGGGTTGGAGTAGAAGAGCTGGAGGAAACTGGAATCCGACTGAGCCTTCTGTAAACATCCTCCACTGGAGGAATAACTGCATCAGCTAGGATCTGAGACTGGGCGGCATCATATTCAGGATCAAGAGCCGCAAGTAGAACACCCACCATGGTGGCATTCCGAAACACCTTCTGCTGCTCAGGAGTACCAGTGAGTGGAATGGTACTATATAACTTCTCAAACATCCCTCTTAGGGATGTGTATAGGGAAGGGAGAGGTCTGCCGCTCTGCTTCATTGTGAAAATGTCATGTTGAAGCTGCAACATCTTTGTCTCATTTCGCACCTGCGAATATGTAGCGGCAAGAATATCCCACATTGCCTTAGCAGTAGGCTGATGGAGGACGTCATTAGCAATCTCCATCGTCAATGTACCAGACAACCAGACCTTTGCGTAGGAGTCATCAGCCTCCCATGAGGCATATATCCATGTCTTCTCCACGGGCTCATCCTCGGTAAGAATGTGCTTCTTACCATTCGACTTCATGAGGCTCATAAACTGCATAGCCCAGAGCTCATAGTTAGACCCATCCATCTTCACTATTGGCGCAAGACCTTTGAATGCGCCGGTGGAGGGCATATCGACCTTCGATTCTGACATACTGCCGCTGGAGAAGAACTAGGGTTTGTAGACAAGATAATGAATGTCTACACCAACTGCATTGGATTTGAGTGCGTATGTAGACGTTACGCACTCAAATCCATATATCGACAGAAGAGACGAGGTAGACTAGGGCATGCCTAGTCTATAGCCCTCGCAACTGCAACGGAGACGTGCCTACGAAGTGGTGGCGCTGCAGGGACGCCGCGGCGTCAATCGGCGGGGGGGAGTCCACCTAGGAAGTGTCAGCGACGAGCTGAGATGCCGCCTAGAAGATTCGGCGGCGGCCTGGGTACCGCCTGGGACCTACGGCGGCGGCCTGGAGAGGGATTGGCGGCGCGGAGGGGCCGCTGCGGAGTGAAGGGGCGGCGCGGAGGGGCTGCTGCAGAGGGCAGGAGGCGGCGGCGATCAAGGGCAGGCGGCGGTGGCGCCGAGAAGGAGAGGGCGGCGGGTGGGGAAAGGCGGCGGGTAGGGAGAGCCTTAGGGCGGCTCTGATACCATGTTGGGAAAAGAGACTTCGATGATTATTCTGAAAACCCTAGGCTCTCTTATATAGGGAGAGACCTTAAGGGTAAATTACAAAGGGGTCTATAAAAGATAAAGAAATAACGACAAGATACATAAAGAGATAATAATAATACTAAGAAGTATCTCTACAAACATCATGGTGCACCTCTTCATCCAATCAATCTACATATCAGGAAATCCCCTTCTAGCCAAGGACGACCAAATAAAACGCCAATGCAAGTAGTCATAAACCTTTACAAAGTCTATCTTCCAAAGGAATCCCGAGCTTCCCCTCCTTTTCTAGTAGGCTACGATTTCTGATGCCAACATCAGAACATGTGCCAAATAGTTTGTGTGGATAGTTAACGGCATTTGTTTATTTGTCCCTTTAGAGAGATAGAGCAACTGTGGATCAGAGTTTCTATGCGAGAAACTCATTTCAGAGTTACTTTGTGCAGTATAGAGCACACGTTCTCCGACGAAGAGACTTATTCCAGTTCTGATGTCTCTGATTGACACAATACATAGCACATGTTCTCCGACGAGGAGACTCAGTTCACACTCCATCCATTCAGCTCCTCACCAGCACAACATGAAAAGCAACATCCTCAGTAGGCAGCCAGTAGAGCATGTGTTGAGTTGATACTATCCATAGTGTCTTGTATTATGCGAATGAACGATTTCTTTTTGTCCAAGCTAAGCAATGCATGCTCCAGCTTGAGAGGGGTGTTGAAACATATGTCACATATGGGTTATTGGATGATTTGGATCCCTCCAAGTTCCATTTACCAAATCCACAGGTTTAGCCTCACATCATCTGTGAGTGGAACTTGGTCTTACTGGTGAGGCTATATAAGAAGCCCCACACCACCTGTAATAGTTGAGAGAATGCAACAACAGAAGATCCAATCCTTGAAAGGCCTTCTCTTGTGGCTTCATCCCGCTAGGGTTCCACGTAAAAACCCTAGTGTTCTTCCATGTGTATATTTTTTTATCTCTGACGCGCTTCCGCAATCGCGTTTTCTAAAGTATTGTATTGGGTTAAATAGATATTGGGTTTACATCCATCAAATCATATATATATACTGCACACACCCCTGTTTTGTTTTCTAATAGCGAGAAAAACCCAACAGCTTGAGAAAGGGCGCTAAGTGATCGTTCCAGTAGTTTTCTCCCATGCGTAGAAGAGTTTTTCCATATGGATATTTTGACTTCTTTTGTTTGATTGCTCTGTTTATTGTTCTCAACATTTTCAAATGTGGAATACATTGTGTCAATTAAAGCAACTTAGAAAATGTACGATACTAAAAAAGAAATACCGAGTACAGTTTGCTGGTTTCCGCACAGTGCTGAATAAAAAGCTTTCCCTTGTCTACCGAATTGATTAAAGAACACAATTCCTGTATTCCGAACTTCCATCCTGGTCGAGCAGATTCTATATCTGGAATAAGTTGTGCAACTTCATTGATAACTTTCTGGAGATCTTTGCACATTGATGCATGTATCTGAAAATAGAGCGGTTTCAGAACTGGAAGTATAATCATAATGCTTCTGCAGAATAAAAATATGATGCTCATATGAAGGAATCTCCAAGCAATTCATATCTCAATTATCGCATCTCTTAATGTGTTGCCTGAAGTTTAATTAGCCATAGGCAGTATAAGGCAAAAAGAACAAAAAAAGGAAGCAATATAATGGGTCATTCTTTAGCATATATCATAACATATTCTGGTTTGTTATAAATTAACCAACAAAGTCACTTTCTTTAAGCAACAAAGCCTCTATCACTGTCAATTACAGTGATTTGCTGGTGATGATCCCATGAATAAATGACAAAAGAAACCTGTAATAATCATTTCTGCTTCCAAACAAGCGATAGCTCTCAATCAGTCATGCCAGTACCATAGTGAGCCATCCATGAACATTTTTCCATTTCCAAGAATGTAAGATTTTATTAGATTTTAAATAATGCACTTCCACAGGTGCTTATGTTGGTTCTAGATGTACATGTTGAGAAGTTTAAATGGGTGACATGCTTTTGATATATCTACCATGAGCAATAATTTTGAGATACAAGAAGTTTTAAAGGCATTTTCACTTGATAGGTTCGTTCTGGCTGACCTACAAAACCTCGTGTCCCTTGTTTTGCGTCAACAAGTAGAATATGGAAAAGGCATTTATATGCCAATGCCTTATGCTAGAAATAGTCCAACATTCTACTTGACCAGCCACTAACACGGAATGCTTAATGAAATAAATTGTCGAAAAGATATACTATAAACACAATAAAAAATGCAGAAATACAACAAATAACAATTACCTTCACTGGGATAGACATTTGTAAATTAGCAGCATTGATCTCCATTAAATCTGATTATTTCTGTAAATATTGCCAAAAAAACAGCATTAGAGGTTTTATATATATATAGACACGCACAGAATTTAAAATAAAGGGAACTTCCAAGTTCTACTAAAAGGGCGATATATAATCATAAATTGTATTTAGAGAAAAGGCGCCTACCCTCATTAATTGTACTTTTCATATAATGAAAAGAAGTAATCAAACACGTTAATGGTCAATAAAAAACATAGAGCCAGTAGTGCAAGGAGACTTCCGTACAAGACACCATGGTGGAGTAAAGACCAAGTAAGTCAGTGCCATGATCTGCATGATTCCAAGGACGTCGAAGAACTTTAACAGATTTTCTCAATGTCATAATCATGTTTCTAACTTTGGAATCAGGTCAGGTGATCAACCCACTGAACCCTGGGACTTGTCAGATCAACCCATATGATCTTTAATCGTCTTCTGCGGTTAGTTTGTTCTTCGTGCTTTTACCCTCATTACTACTTTCTTGCTTCATCCCACACTGGCTTAATGTTCAGATTTGTTTAGGTTACATAGGCCATGTAAAAATCCCACCATGAAAATCTGAGCCCATTGAGTCAACTCCTCTTACTAGTAGGTGGGTTATCTCTATTGTCTCAAACTATAAAATATTTTGATACTTTTGTTCATGACTGATACACTTATCTTATATTTCCACATGATATTAAAGCGGTCAATCTTGAAGATTCAAGGCTTGTTTTTTATGAAAAGTAGGGATTTTATCTTATCAAAGTTCGTGCTACATTTTTTATTCATGATCCCTCTCAAATTGTGAGCAACCAAGTTTTTAAGGCAACTATCATTACCTCATTGTTTTGCATGTGCCACCGTCAACCCAAGTGTCGTGAGGGGTATATCACTCCACCATGCCCGACCTCCACCAGCAGGTGGGATCTACATAGCCAATATTGCTTGAGCATGACCACCATCAGTGTCATCATCGTGTTTATCTAGGCCCTTACTGTCTATCGAGCTTGGCACCTCCCCCGCTATCTTTGGTTCCATAACTCTAGTGGTGCCACTCTCTAACACACTCTAGCTCTGCCAATCCTCTACATCTCTCTTCAGATAGAACATTCTTCTCAAGCTCTACTGGCAATGCGCCCATTGGATTTCTCTACTCCAAGCCCTAGTACAGAAGGCTTCGCACCAGATCAAGCTTTAAAAGAAGTCTCCATCAAATTAGGTTACTCAACAAACTAGATCTGAATCTGACTACAATCTTAGAAGGAATGGGTCATTGCCTTGGCTTGGTCCCTATTACTTTCTTTATCTTATTTCATTTCTTTTCTACTATTGTGGGCCTATAATATGATCAACCAAAGAGATATGTTGACAAAAAGAAATTACGAATACAAAGAGACAGTATTGTAGAGGTTTATGTTATGTTATGATGTACCGTTACGTATTTCTTATTTATCTCATGTACGTCTATGTAATTTACCCAAGGGTTTTCTCTCTATATAAGAGACCCTAGGGCTCTATGGAATAAGATAACAGAGCACTATTGACTCTGACATGGTATCAGAGCCAAAACCCTAATCTAGGGTTTTTCCTCCACCCGCCTCCCCCCCTCCCCTCTTCGGTCGCCGCCTCTCCTTTCTTCGGTCGCCGCCTCCTCCAGCCTCCTCCCACCGTCGAGGCCCCAGCCTCCCGCCGCCGAGGCTCCAGCCTCCTCCCGCCGCCGACCCCACCGGTCGTCGCCAACCTCACCAGCCGCCGCCGACCCCACCGACCGTCGCCAACCCCACCAGCCGCCACTCGCGGCTCTTCTTCTCCGGTCGGCGTCGATTCAACGATGGGTTCAAGTGCATAACGTCTACATATGCACTTGAATCCAAAGGGGTCTTTGTAGACGCCAGTTCTTTTATCCATCATCCCTAAGTTGTCTTCTCCGGCGATATGTCAGAACAGAAGATTGATATGCCCGTCATAGGTGCCTTTAAAGGTTCGACACCGATAGTCAAAATGGACGGGACGAACTACGAACTCTGGGCTACGCAGTTCCTAAGTCTTATGAAGTCATGTGGTAAGAAGCATATTCTTACCAGAGATGAGCCGCCAGAGAAGACGGGGATATATGCCTCATGGGAGGCTGATGATGCCTATGCCAAGGTCTGGCTGTCAGGGACGCTCACGATGGAGATCACCAACGACGTACTCCATCAACCCACCGCCAAGGCGATGTGGGATATTCTGGCTACGACATATTCTCAAGTGAGGAACGAGACGAAGATGTTGCTGTTACAGCATGATATTTTTACCACGAAGCAAAATGGGCGGCCTCTTCATTCTCTGTACACGTCCCTACGTGGGATGTTCGAGAAACTATATAGCACCATCCCGCTCACAACCACCCCCGAGCAACAGAAGACGTTCCGCAATGCCACTATGGTAGGCGTATTACTTGTTGCCCTTGATCCGGAGTACGAGGCAGCCCGCTCTCAGATCCTCGCCGATGCCACTATTCCTCTGATGGAGGAAGTCTACAGGAGGCTCAGTCGTATCTCTGTTCCCTCCAGTGCAGCGACTCCACCTCCTTCAGCAATGGCGGTCTCCAGAGGACGAGGTAGTTCGTCTTCATTTCGTGGCCGAGGAGGTGGCGGACGTGGCCGAGGAGGTCGTGTGCGTTCAACGTGCTCATTTTGTCATCGCACTGGTCATTCCGAGGATACATGCTATTCCAAGCATGGATTTCCTCCTTCTGCATGTGTAGCTGATCATGTTCAGGCTCCGTCAGCGTCTACTCCAGATCACAGGTTTGAGGAGCTAGTGGCACGGCTTCGTGACTGTCAGAGGTAGAATTGGTTTTCTTGTCTTATTCCAGTGGGTCTAGGGGTCCATATATAGGACAAACCTAGAAACCCTAATGAGTACAAGAAAGAGAAAAATACAAAAATACCCTCAAGGGATTTGGAAAGATCTGAAAGATCTGTTACATATTTCTAACACTCCCCCTCAAGTTGGAGCATATTTATCAGTCATGCCCAACTTGGAAATAATCAACAGCAGTCGTTTCTTGGGTAAGGCCTTTGTGAAGATATCTGCTAGTTGAAGATCGGTGCTAATACGTGGAGTAGCAATTCTTCCAGCTTTGACAGCATCCCGTACGAAGTGGCAATCTATCTCTATATGCTTGGTTCGTTCATGGAATACTGGATTTGTAGCTATGTAGGTTGCAGATTTATTGTCACAATATAGTGGAATAGGAGTAGTGACATTAATGCCAAGTTCCTGAATGAAAGCCAACAACCATATGATTTCGCATGTAGCTTGAGCCATTGCCCTATATTCCGCCTCTGCACTGGATCTGGATACAACGGTTTGTTTCTTACTCCTCCATGTAACTGTATTTCCTCCAACCATCATCGTGTAGCCTGTAGTAGAGCGTCGATCTTCTGGGGAACCAGCATAGTCAGCGTCCGCATATGCAGTAACCTCCGTGTGCCCATTTGCCCCGTAGAAGAGGCCACGTCCTGGAGATTCCTTCAAGTAACGTAAGATTTGTAGGACATCTTGCCAATGGCTGTAAGTCGGTTGTTCCATGTGTTGACTAGCTCTGCTAACTGCATAGGAGATATCTGGTCTGGTGGCAGTCAGGTAGAGGAGTTTTCCCACAAGACTTCTATATCTAGTGACATCATCAAAGGTAGAATCAGACAGGCTGACATGTTTCTTTGGGTCTGCAGGGATACTAGAGGGCTTGCATCCGAGAACCCCTGCTTCAGTAAGAATATCCAGACAATATTTTCTCTGTGAGAGATGAATTCCTTCGGTAGTGCGAAGTACTTCTATGCCCAAGAAGTAGCGTAGATGACCAAGGTCTTTAGTAACGAATACCTTTTGAAGGAAGGCCTTGGTTTCTGATATCCCATTGCAGTCATCACCAGTGAGCACCATATCATCAACATAAACGGCAAGAATGATAGTACCAGTTGCTTGTTTTCTGACAAATACTGAGTAATTAGATTTTGTTCTCTGGAATCCAATTGTACTAATTTCTGTGGTAAGTCTGTCAAACCACGCTCTTGGGCTTTGCTTGAGGCCATATATCGCTTTTCGAAGTCGATATACGTACTCCCCCTCGACTTCATAACCAGGAGGTTGCAGCATGTATACTTCCTCATCAAGGTCGCCATAGAGAAAAGCATTTTTCACATCTAACTGATAAATAGGCCAACATTTATTTGCTGCTAACGAAATAATAGTCCTGATAGACCCCATACGTGCAACTGGTGAGAATGTCTCAAAATAGTCTACACCATAGGTTTGTGTAAAACCTTTAGCCACAAGGCGAGCTTTTAGCCTGTCAATTGCGCCATCCGGTGTTTGTTTGGTCGTGAAGACCCATTTGCAGGCCACCGGTCGAGTCCCTTTAGGACACCGGACAAGATCCCACGTTCGTCTGGATAGAAGTGCATTCATTTCTTCATCCATTGCATGTCGCCACCCAAAGTCCTGTAAGGCACTGTGATGATCTCGTGGGATGGAAAATGTCATTAGAGCATCTGTATACCGTCTGTCATCGTCAGATAAACTATCAGTAGATGTGTAGTGAGACATCGGATAGGAAGTACACTGTCTCTTACTCTTCCGTAGAGCAATTGGAAGCTCGAGAGGATCATCCGGGACATCCTTGTGGGAGATACTTGAAGAGGGCATATCATCCTGGAGGACCGAGACGGGTAACGGGACATCTGAAGCTCTCGAAATGTTTCGTCGCTTGTAGACGATGGGTGGTGGTGGAAGTTCAAGGGGTATATCAGTGATTGTATGAGAGAAGAAGCTTGTTTTCTCAAAGAAGGTAACATCAGCCGAGATGTAATAGCGATGACTATCAGGATCATAGCACCTATACCCTTTCTGAGTGCGAGAGTATCCTAGAAAAACACATTTGATCGCACGTGGCGAGAGTTTACCTTTATTTTGGAATTTATGAATGAATGGCACACAACCGAAGACCCGTAGAGGTAATGGAAAAGGAGACTATGTGGGATAAAGTAAAGAGAATGGAGTAGACCCATTTAGAGAAGGCGAAGGGACTCTGTTGGTAAGATGAACTGCAGTTAATACAGCATCACCCCGGTAGATTTTGGGAACTTTCATTTGAGAGAGAAGTGATCGGGCAATGTTTAGGAGGTGTCTTAATTTTCTTTCTGCTATCCCATTTTGTTGGGATGTATAGGGACAGGAGGTTTGATGTATGGTTCCTTGAGAAGCAAAAAATGTAGAAAGGTCATTTTGGGTGAATTCCAGCGCATTATCTGAACGGAAAATTTGTACAGTGGTGGAGAAAATGGTTTTAACATACTGAAAGAAATTTTTGATGATAATATTTATTTCCGAACGTTCTTTTAGTAGATAAACCCAGGATAGTCTGCTGAAATCATCAATAAAAACAACAAAATACTTATGACCACTGAGTGTACGGACCGGACAAGGTCTCCAGATATCACAATGGACTAGAGCAAAAGGAGTAGAACGACGAGGCTCAGTTCGAGCAGGAAAGGATGCTCGATGATGTTTCCCAAATTGACACGCCTCACACTCAAAGGGTTTTAGCGACGAAAGTTCCGGAAACATCATGGAGAGGGCTTTGGTAGATGGATGACCAAGACGAAGATGTCATAGTAAGGGATCAGTGGAAATGGACACAGCACCTGCAAACTTGGAATCAGTAGGGATGTCCAGATAATACAGCCCATTCTTCTCATATCCCCCACCAAAGATCTGCTTCGTCCGGATGTCCTGAAAGTAACAACAAAATTTGTCAAATATCGCTTGACAGTTAAGCTCAGTGCATAGTTTATGGACAGATAATAAGCTAAGAGGAAAGGTTGGAGCGCAGTGCACGTTCGTTAGTCTGAGTGAGGAAGAAAATTCCACAGTGCCCACACTAGTAATGGGCGAGTGCGCTCCATTGGCAACACGTACGGTTTTTACAACTGAGGATGGTCCGGAAGAAGTAAGAATACTACCTTCCCCTGTAAGATGCGTTGAGGCTCCAGAGTCGATGATCCATGTAGGATTTGATGTAGTAGCTGTGTTGGTGACTGTACTCGCAGTTGTGGCAAGTCTGGTTGTTGAAGCAGAGGTGATCACATTAGTATGAGAGTTCTGTAGTAGTTGACGTAGACTGGCATATTCAGAGGCAGTAAATGAATGTTGACTAGCATGCACGGGTTCTTCTTGGCTTGGGGCAGCAATCTCATAGTCAGTATCATGGGTAGTCATCTCATACGCACTGTTGGCATTCGACGGCATGCCAAATTTGGCCCAGCAACGTTCCGATGGGTGATTCAGGCGACTACAATGAGTACACGGGGGGAAACGGGCAGGAGTATGATCACGACCTTGGGCCCGTGAATAATCGCGACCTCGTCCATAGACACGACCACGTCCTCGTCCAGAGTCACGTCCTCGTCCCCCGTAAGTGATTGATCGTCCCTTAACAAAGTGAGCGGACACCTCAGCAGATGGAGGTGTGTGGAGACTCAATTTCCTGAAGTCGGCCAAAGATGGTTTCAAGAGTGGGTAATGCACCTGCAGTAAGAAACTGGTCCTTCGCAGATTTATATCGAGGGTGTAAGCCTGATAGGAACCGATATACTTGCCATTCTGCTCGTTCCCCAACCTGTTTATCACAACATGCTGGTTGAAAAACGTGTTAGTAGTGCCCTGAACCATCATAGATTGAGATTGGTACAGGGACTTGGAGTCCACAGATGTGGGAGTAGAAGTCATGGCGGCCACACAAGACACGTAGCAAAGGACTATGTAATATTGATAATTTCAGAGGACATGAGGTTGTAGTAAAATGTCACCGGATGCTGGAGTCGTTGGGCCACATATCCTTGTTAGACTGATGAGTGCCCGTTGGAGTGTTGCTATGCACGAAAGTCGCTGGAGCCGTTTGACAGAGCAGAATCGATGTAGACCGGGAATTCCTGGAGTCGTGGACGTCAAAGCCGTTGCTGGAGCCGTTGCTGGAGGTTTCGCCTGGTCGTCGTAAGGCCGGAGTCGCTGGAGCAGTCCTGGAGTCGCGTTGTGGGTGATGGGAGCGACTGGGTGTGGGTGATGGAGTCGCTGGAGCAGTCCTGGAGCAGTCCTGGAGTCGCTGGGGGGCCGTAGTGGAGAGGGGAACCGACTGGGATGAGGCGATGGGTGTTTGGGTATATGCAATAGGTTCTGGGTGGGGGCGATTGGGTATATGCGATGGGTAGGGGCGATTGGGTAGGTTCTGGGTACGTGCGATGGGTTGCGGTAGGGAGGGCAGTGGGTCGATGGGTATGGCGATGGGGAGGCAGGGTTCGGAAGGGGCGATGGAGTATGGCGATGTGCGATGGGGCATGGCAAGGGAGGGGCGATGTGCGATGGGTTCGGGAGAGGCGATAGACGTCGGGGGTATGGCGATAGGCGTCGGGAGGGGCGATGGATGTGGAGGTCGAGGTAGGGCAAGGGGGGGAAACGCGCGATGGAGGGGAGGGGGGGCGCTAGGGATCGCGCGATGGATCGGGAGGGAGGAGGCGGCGAGAGAGAGGCCCGTGGGAAAGCTCTGATACCATGTTAGAGGTAGAATTGGTTTTCTTGTCTTATTCCAGTGGGTCTAGGGGTCCATATATAGGACAAACCTAGAAACCCTAATGAGTACAAGAAAGAGAAAAATACAAAAATACCCTCAAGGGATTTGGAAAGATCTGAAAGATCTGTTACATATTTCTAACAGTGACATTATGCCACAGTCATCATCAGAGGGTGCTGATACATCTGACATTGCGGCTTCTGCGTCAGCTACTACCTCTGCTAATGCCAGTACCTCAGGTAGTACTTCTGCCTTTTGTCATAACCACGATCTCTCAGGTTGGATTGTTGATTCTGGAGTCACCCATCATCTCTGTCGTGATAGAGAGATGCTGCACTCCTACAGGGATATTCAGTTTGGTCGTTCCGTGCTCATAGCTGATGGCACTCATTCCCCTATTGTGGGTCAGGGGGAGACTTTCTTATTGCCCTCCATGCACTTACAGAATGTTCTACATGCACCAGAGTTCTCCATGAATTTATTCTCAATTAGTCAGATTACAAAAGATTTGCACTGTCGCGCTATATTTGACCCATCTTCTGTCATTTTTCAAGACATACTCACGGGCAGGGTGATTGGTTGTGGTTCTGAGCACAATGGCCTCTATCGTCTAGTACAGAACTCCTATGCTGGCGTCTCACTACACTCTCAGGGGTCTGTTTCTCCGTATACATGGCACCTTCGCTTTGGTCACCTTCCGCTCCAGAAGATGTGTCACCTCCTGCCACAGATCTCTCCGAATTCGTCATTTCGTTGTGAACCGTGTCCGTTAGGGAGGCACCATCGTTATAGCTTTCCTAGTCGTCAGGGTCGGAGCAGTCGCTCCCCGTTTGAGTTATTTCATATAGACATTTGGGGTCCTAGTCGTGTCCCGGATCATCAGGGTCACAGGTTTTATCTTGTTGTGGTTGATGATTTCTCTCGTGTTTCTTGGACTTTTCTTCTTAAGAATAAATCTGAAGTAGGAAGAGTTATCAAAAATCTTATCAATGAAGTGCAGAATGTTTTTTCCTCTACTGTTAAATGTGTGCGCACGGATAATGCATTAGAATTCTGCACTCGTTCTCTTGCTCAGTTTCTTTCCTCTAAGGGCATTATACACCAAACTACATGTGCTTACACATCTCAATAAAATGGTGTCGCGGAGAGAAAACATCGACACTTTCTTGATATTGCTCGCACACTACTTATTCAAAGTTGTGCACCATTAGCCTTTTGGGGAGATGTTATACTTACAGCATGTTATCTGGTCAATCGTATGCCTTCTATTGTTCTTGGGGAAAAGGCCCCAATCTCTGTTCTCTTTCCTGATAAGGACATGTTTTCACTTACCCCTCGTGTCTTTGGAACTGTCGCCTTTGTTTACCGCTTGTCTCCAGGATTTGACAAGCTCTCTCCTAGAGCTGTTAAGTGCATTTTTGTGGGCTACTTGCGGACACAAAAAGGATATCGTTGCTATGATCCCATTCATGACAAGTACTATGTGAGTGTTGATGTTACATTTTTTGAGCCAGTTATGTACTTCTCCCCTGCAAGTGATAGTTTGGTTTCCTCTACATCTACGGATGATAATGTCTATGTTCCCCTACCTCCAAGTCTGGGTCAACCTGAGTCCACCACCACCACCACCTCCATATCCTCCTATTCCAACATTCCCTAAGTTCTACACTAGGCGGCCAGGGCCTGCTCAAGCTACGCGTCAACCATCCAGCACGCCTCAGGTATGCTCCGATGTTATCGCTAATGATGGGTTAGATAATGCACCGGTGCAGGAATCTTTGCTACAGGAGGAGGATCCGCCAGTCAGTACAGTGAATGATGATCTTGATCGTCCTATTACTCATAGGAAGCAGAAGAGGCAATGTACATCCTATATTCTTGCGTCTCAAGTGTCCTTTCATCGTCTTACTGGTGATTTACAGAGGTTTGCAGCGGTTGTCTCGACGGTTGAGATCCCACGGACTTATCAAGAGGCCATGAAGATTGATTGCTGGCGTTTAGCCATGGAAGAGGAGATGCATGCCTTACAGTCTTGAGGGACTTGGTCCCTAGTTCCCATTCCTCCTGATGCTTCTGTGGTGAGTAGCAAGTGGGTGTTTACAGTTAAATATCACGCAGATGGGCATCTAGATCGGTACAAGGCCAGACTTGTCGCAAGAGGCTTCACCCAAACCTATGGGGTAGATTATTTGGATACATTTTCACCAGTGGCTCGACACCCGACTCTTCGCATCCTACTATCTGTTGATGTGGTATGTGATTGGATCATTTTCCAACTTGATGTCAAAATGCATTCTTGTATGGTGATCTACAGGAGGAAGTCTACATGCAGCAGCCACCGAGTTTTGCTGTTGAGGGGGAGACTCAGATGATGTGTAGACTTCATAAGGCTATCTATGGCCTTAAACAAATCCAAGGGCATGATTCCAGAAGCTTTCCCAGCTGATTGAACGACAGGGGTTCAAGAGATCAAATGCGGACCACTCATTGTTTATCTAGAAGACTCCCGGAGGTACGGTTGTCGTCACGGTATATGTTGATGATATTCTGGTTACAGGAGATGATGCTCAGGGAATCAAGATGACTAAATCTCTTTTGGGAAGTCAATTTATTACGAAGGATTTAGGCACGATACGATATTTTCTGGGGATAAAGTTTGCAAGAAATGCACAAGGAATGATAATGACCCAAAGAAAATATGACACAGACTTGCTAGTTGAAACAGGAATGGTTGGATGCAGACTGTCGAGTACTCCTATGGACCCAAGTATGAGACTTTATGACAATGATACTGAAGAGGTGGACAAAAGAAGGTACAGAGAGATGGTGGGTAAGCTTCTATACATCACCATAACTCGACCGGATAATGCCTTTGCAGTAAACCGAGTGAGTCAATTTATGGAGCAGCCTAGGCAAGTTCATATGGAAGCCCTGTATATGATATTGAGATACTTGAAGTCTTCCCAAGGCACAGGTTTGTTATTTAGAAAAGACACAGATCTGTCTATTTCCGCTTGCGTAGACGCAGACTATGCAGGGTGCCCAAAGGATCGTAAGTCTACTTCAGGATTTGCTATCTTCATAGGAAGATCTTTGGTTTCTTGGAAAAGCAAGAAACAAACTGTTGTGGCGACATCCAGTGTTGAATCTGAATATAGAGTCATGGCACAAGCAAGCACAGAAATGATGTGGGTTCGAGCGGTCTTGGAAGATTTGAATGTAAATGTCTCTTTACCCATGCAGCTTCAATGTGACAACCAGGCAGCATTGTTCATTGCCAATAATCCAGCTTTTCATGAAAGAACAAAACACATCGAGGTAGATTGTCACTACACTAGAGACATGATCCAGAAGGGCTTGATTTCCACTTCACACGTCAGTTCAGAAGACCAGACTGCTGATATATTTACCAAGTCATTGCTCAGAGAACCTTTCCAGAGATGTTCTTCCAAGCTGAGCATGATTGATATCTATGCTCCATCTTGAGGGGGAGTGTAGAGGTTTATGTTATGTTATGATGTATCGTTACGTATTTCTTATTTATCTCATGTACGTCTATGTAATTTACCCAAGGGTTTTCTCTCTATATAAGAGACCCTAGGGCTCTATGGAATAAGATAACAGAGCACTATTGACTCTGACAAGTATAAAGTAAAAAAACCAAAGAGAAAAAAAAAACGATTTTGTTGCCACATTTGTTTCTTCTCCCAACTTGGTTGGCTAACATTGTGATTCTGATATGCGGAAAAAATAAATGAGATGTTTATTTTGTGGCTACAGGGCTCCTTTATATAGAGGAGAAACCCAAAAGGGCTAATAACTAATGGGGAAATTACATGAAAGGAAAATAAGAAACACATAAATACAATTTCCTGTAATACACTCCCCCCTCAAGTTAAAGCATAGAGACCTATCATGCTCAACTTGGAAGAACACTTCTGCAATGGCCCCCTAACTAGGGCCTTGGTGAAAATGCCTATTGCATGTTCCTCTGAGCTAACGTTATTTCTAATGTAATAGCAATTCACCTCGATGTGTTTAATCCTCTCATGGAAAGTTGGCTTGTTGATAATAAATAGTGCATCCTGATTGTCACATAGTAGTTGCATAGGAAGAGGCACATCAATAGCTAGGTCACTCAGAACAGACCTAAGCCACATCATCTCAATGCTTCCTTGCACCATGGCTCTGTATTCATATTCAGCACTTAACCTAGTAACCACATTTTGAGTCATGGTTTTCCATGAGACCAATGAGCTCCCAACGAACAGTACAATCCAGAAATGGAATTCTTATTTTGTGGACATCCTACATAGTCAGTATCTGCACAAGCCATGATAACAAGAGATGTAACTTTGCTGAAGAGAAATCATATACCTGGAGAAAACATGATATACCTTAGGATCATGGAGACTGCATCCATGTGAGCTTGACATTGTTGCTCCATAAGCTCGTTGATTTTTCTCACTATAAAAGAGATAGTTGGTTGGTCAAATAGAAGTTTCCCAACGAGATGCATGTATCACCTCTTATCCACTTCATTTGTATAACCACTACGGAGCTTCATGGTGGGATCCATAGGATTAGTGGCGGGTCTGCAATATGACACACAATCTTTAGAAGGAAATCTATAACATAGTTCCTCTGAACCATCACAAGACCTCTCTACAAATTCAAGCCCAAGAAAGTATCATACTTCTCGAAGGTCCTTGGTGAAAAACAGTTGCCCAAGAAACTCCTTAACCTCATTGATCCCTTGTAAATCATCTCATGAAATAATGGCGTCAACATAGACCAGAATAACGACAATAACTCGTGATGTTATGTGCACAAAGAGATAGTGATCTGAATTCACTCTCTTGAAGCATTGTTGCTCTATAAGGTCCAAGAGCTTCTAAAACCATGTTCCGGGACTCTTCTTAAGGCCATAATAGCCTTCCGAAGTCCAAGAACCCTCACTTGTCACCTCTCGCGTATAACTGGAAGCAGGAATTACGACATTCTATAGATTTCAACCCATAGGAACACGTGCATTTGCTTAATCATCGTCATAGCCCTCCTCATTGCCACATTATTATGTGAGGTCATACCATAGCAACACCACATTTGCTTGTTATACTTGTAATGACCAAGCTTGCAAAAGTCTGTCGACTTTTACAACAACCTTTTTATTTTTTTTACTTTCACTTTTTTTAAAAGCAAACATACTCTATCATGCTTAATTTTATATTTAAAGTTAATTACTTCTTTTATTTCATTATGATGGCATATAAAATGTATAAATATATGTACATATATAAGAATATATGTATAAAAAATGATTTATATGTTTAAAATAATTAAAAAATTCAAAACCGACTAATGACCGACTAAATCCGATTAGTCACCCAACTGCCGATTAATCCTTAGTAGGTGACCCCGCCGACCGAGTACCGACTACCACTTTCTGCAACCTTGGTAATGACCTTTATCCAAGAGCATACCAGTCACCTTGTAAAACTTGTCTTTTCCCACCTCCAACAATGTGTTTGCAACCATCACCGAAACTTTGACCAAAAAATGAACCACCTTCTAGGAATGCAAACAACAAGTATAATCCAAATAAAATTGAACTTTGCAATGATCTCCTTAAAATGATTTCCTCTCTGCAATGATCTCCTTAGAATGACTTACTCTGGTAACATGTGGAACTCTAAAATAAAGATAATAATGCAATAACACAATCATTAAGACATAGATGTGCATGGTTCGAGACGATCCCATAGGATTGCCCTACTCTGCGTTAGAAAGGACCCTCTAGGTCAGATCGTCATATAAACTCCTCAAGGAATACAAGATCTCTATATACGCCCCACCAACTCAATCAGTTATATCACTAGGCAATAAGGTACTAAACACCTATGAGGCATGTAATTAGTTTTGGATAAATCCAATCGTCTAATAAAATCAACCCTTCACTATTATCAACACTCTTTTTCGATTTCTACCATTGCTCTATGTTAAGATACTTATATCTCCTTGTCTTTATTTATGTTTTTTTCTATTTCTCCAGTCTTCTCTATGTAATTTTCCCTTAGAGCTTTTCTCCTATATAAAAGAGCTCTAGGTCTACGACGAATACAATTTTCATTTCACATCTTTCCACATGGTATCAGATCGATGGTCCTAGACCGGAGCCTGTGCCCTAGAACCTCGAACCACCAAAACCCTAGTGCTACACGCACGCAGTCGTCGATGTCACCCACCTTTCAACCATTGTTGCGTCCTTCCCTCGACAGCAACATGCACCGTCGTCGATTCTCTCTCGGTTGATACTGCTGCAACCAACCCACCGTCGTTCCAGCCCGTCATCGCTCTAGCCGCCACTGCCGGTGTTGTTGTCGGTTTGTCGCCCGGCGACACTCCAGCCGCCACTGCCGGTGTTGCTGTCGATTTGTCGCCCGACGACACTCCAGCCGCCACTGCCAGCCACCCCCGCCGATGTCGTCCGTTCCGCTTGCCAGTTGAGCCCACTTTTGGGTTTCTAGGGTGTGATGTGATCATCTAAAACACCTTAGTTTCTCAAAGGAGACTCTATCGAATGGAAGAGGATGCGGTATGAGTCTATACCCACAACCATCTTCCTATATGTTAGTGTAGACGCGGGTCTTTCTTGTTACAAACCCAGTCTTGGAGATAGTTGTCATTATGTCAGACAACAAAGCTGATTTTCCCTAGGTGCCTTCAAAGGTCCAGCACCCATCATCAAGATGGATGAAACAAACTGTGAAATGTGGACCATGCAGTTCACGAGTTTAATGCAATGCAATGCAATGGCAATAAGCACGTCCTCATGAATGAGGAGTCGAGCAACAAGACTGGGGTAAATGCCTCCTGGGAGGCAAAGGATGCTTATGCACGAGTATGGCTATCTAGAACTATGTCAATAAAGATAGTTAATGATATACTGAGTCAGCCGACTACAAAGTCTATGTGGGACATTCTTGCCACCACATACTCTCCTATGAAAAATGAGTCGAAGATACTGCAGCTCCAGCAAGATATCTTCACATCGAAGAAGAATGATTGTCCCCTCCACACCCTCTACACTTCTCTGAGGGGTATGTTTGAGAAGCTCCATGGTTACAATCCCTTGACTGCTACGTCGGAGCAGCTCAATGCATACAGAGACTCTGTCATGACTAGGGTCTTTACAGAAGCTCTTGATCCTGAGTATGATGCTACTCATGCCTAGATTCTCGCGGATGCCACAATACGTCCAATGGAGGAGGCATATCATTGATTGAGCAGGCTCTTTATATCCCCTGGTGGTATCCTGCAGTCTCAAACTTCCTAAACTATGGTTGCATCACATGGTAGAGGGAGCCCTACACAGTATCGTGGTAGAGGGAGCTCAAACCGTGGCAAGGGAGGGGGTAGTCGACCTCGTCAATTGTGCACCTTCTGCCACAAGACAGGTCATTCTGAGGAAGCATGCTACTCCAAGAATGGGTTTCCAGTTTCAGCACGCGTTGCAAAGCAGACTCAGCAGGTTGGGAGTTCAACATCTGTATCTGATCAGAGATTAGATGAACTCGTAGCGTAACTCAGGGAGATTATGCCGCCTCTGGATCAACTAGCTCTCCTTCAGGATCCTCAGATGTAGTTGCCTCTGCATCGATGTCCACCTCAGGTATAGCATATGCCTTTACTAGCTGTTATACGGCAGATTTGTCAAAGTGGATTATGGATTCAGGAACATCCCATCATTTCTGTGGTAACAAAGGACAGTTTAGTAATTTTAGTCCGACTCAATCAAGAAAATCTGTTGTGATAGATGATGGGACACACTCCCCCATTACTGAACAATAGGAGGTGCAGTTAACTCCTGCAATGCAGCTTCAGAATGTTCTCTATGCTCCTGAATTTTTATGAATTTATTATTTATTAGTCAAATCACCAAGGATTTACATTGTCGTGTCATATTTTACCCTTCTGTTATTGTATTTCAGGACATTCTTACGGGCAAGATGATTGTATCTCACTGTGAGCAAGGAGGTCGCTACAGGCTGGTACAATCTCCTTATGTTGGTGCTTCTTCTCTTCGCATCGGATCCGTTTCTCCTTAGGTATGGCATCTCTGATTTGGTCATCTTCCTCTGCAAAAGCTGTGTCATGTTCTTCCACGGATTTCCCCTCTCTGCTTTTCAGTTGAGGCATGCCAGCTTGGGAAGCATCATCGATCCACTTTTCAGAGTCGTCAGGGTCAAAGTAGTCATAGTCTTTTCGAGTTAATTCATTTTGACATTTAGGGTCCAAGTCGTGTCCCGAATCATCAGGGGCATAGGTTTTATCTTGTTGATGTCGATGAGTTCTCAAGATTGTCTTGGGTTTTTCTTCTTAAGAGCAAATCTGATGCTGGTCATGTTATTCAGACTTTTATTAATGAAAAAAATGTTTGTTCTATAAATGTCAAGGTTATATGTTCAGATAATACGTTGGAATTTTGTAGTACTCAACTTTCTCAATTTCTTAGATCCTATGGTATTGTGCATCAGACTTCTTGTGCGTATACTTCTCAACAAAATGGGGTGGATGAACGAAAAAACCGCTATCTTATTGATGTTACCATGACTCTTTTGATTTAGAGCCGTGCTCTTCATTCGTATTGGGGGTATGCAGTTCTAACTGCTTGTTATCTGGTGAATCATATGCCTTCATCAATATAATGGGAGAAGATAAAGTTCTCGATTGCGTTTCCCAGACAGATCTTCTCTCTCGCCCCTCGTGTTTTCGGATTTGTTGCCTTTGTTCATTAGATGTCTCCAAGGATTGACAAGCTCTCTCCTAGAGCTGTCAAGTGTGTTTGTTAGGTATTCCAAGACCCAAAAGGGATATCGTTGCTTTGACCATGTTCGATGAAGGTACTATGTTAGTGTGGATGTCACCTTCTTTGAGTCCATTATGTATTTCTCTTCTACAGGTAACAAGCTTATTCCTTCAAAGAATGGAGAAGAGGTCTATATGCTTCTACCTCCTATTTCGTCTATGCCATCACCACCATAACCACCTCCACCACCACCTCCTCCTCCTCCACCTGCCACACCTATTTTCTTTCCGCATGTTTGTTAGCGTCGACCTCGTGCTCATGTGCCTACTCCTTCATCCAGCATGCCCAAGGTATGTTCTGAGCATTTAAGTTCTTCTAATGACACTTGTGATTTACGTGTGCAGTTTGAGGTGCAGGATGTCTTGGAGGATGCACCCGTTGAGGACCTGGGTGTATCGATTGTTCTTTGGAGGCAGAGGTGTGCATGCACTATGCATCCTCTTGCTTCCCATGTTTATCTCGTACGACTCTCGAAGGATTTTTAGAGGTTTATTGTGGGACGGTCAATCGTGGAAATATCATGGTCATATCAGGAGGCGTTCCAGAGTAGTCAATGGCGTCCAACGATGGAGGAGATGGCAGCTTTACAATCTTGTGGTATGTGGAGTGTTGAACATGCTCCTCCAGGTGCATATGTTGTTGGCAGCAAGTGGGTGTTTACTGTGAAACATCAAGCTGATGGTACTGTAGATAGATATAAGGCCGGATTGGTTGCTCGTGGGTTCACCCAAACCTATGGAGTGGATTACCAAGATACTTTTCTCCCGTAGGCCGTAGCATGTCACTCTATGTTGCAGATTCTTATTGTTGTTGTTGTGGTACGTAAATGGCCGCTTTTCCAATTAGATGTCAAGAATGCATTCATGTATGGAGATATGCATGATGAAGTTTACATGCAGCAGCCACCAGGGTTTGTCGCTGAGGGGGAGTCCAGTATGGTGTGCCGACTTCATAAGACTATATATGGCTTTAAACAGAGTCTGAGGGCTTGGTTTCAGAAGCTCTCAGAGTTGATTAAACAGAAGGGGTTTCGCAGATCTACTGCAGACCATTCTCTTTTTATTAAGAGAACTTAGAGAGGTACAGTTGTTGTTCTAGTTTATGTCCATGATATCATTGTTACTGGCACTGATGAACAGGGCATTTCAGGCAACTAAGGATTTCATTAGACGGCAGTTTGTGACCAAGGACCTTAGCAAGTTACATTACTTCCTTGGCTTGGAGTTTGCACAAAATCAGCAGGGAATGGTTATCACGTAAAGGAAGTGTGTCACTGATCTTCTATCTGAGACAGGCATGACAATATGCAGACCTGCCAATACACCAATGGATCCCAATGCTAGGCTCTATGATGATGACTCTGAGGAGGTGGACAAGAGATGGTACAAAGAGCTAGTAGGGAAGTTTTTATATGTTACTATTACCAGGCATGATATATCATTTGTTGTGAGTAGAGTCAACCAGTTTATGGAGCAACCCAGACTAGCTCACATGGATGCAGTTCGCATGATCTTGAGATATCTGAAGTCTTCTCCAGGTGCAGGCCTTCTTTTCAGAAGAGGTACGTCTCTCATTGTTATTGGATGTGCAGATGCGGATTATGCTAGGTGCCCCAAGGAAAAGAAGTCCATTGCAGGCTTCCCTGTGTTTGTTGGTAGCTAGTTGGTTTCATGGAAGAGTAAGAAAAAAAACAATAGTTGCTCGATCCAATCCTGAATCGAAATATAGGATCATGGCCCAAGGGAGCACGGAAATGATGTGGGACAAGTCCGTCCTGACTGACATAATTATTGAGGTGCCTTTTCCTATGCACCTCAAATGTGATAATCAAGCATCTCTTTTCATAGCTAATAATCCAGCTTTCCATGAGAGAACAAAAGACATTGAAGTAGATTGTCATTACACTCGTGATTTGATCCAAAAGGGGCTTATTTCCACCTCTCATGTTGCTTCAGGCGATCAGATTGCAGACCAAAGCTCTTGCGAGCGGTCCTTTTCACCGTTGTTGTTCCAGGTTGAGCATGATGGACATATATGCTCCAGCTTTAGGGGGAGTGTTGAGATACTTATATCTCCTTGTCTTTATTTATGTTTTTTCTATTTCTCCGGTCTTCTTTATGTAATTTTTCCTTAGAGCTTTCTCCTATATAAGAGAGCTCTAGGGTTATGAGGAATACAACTTTTCATTTCACATCTTTCCACACTCTATAAGAGTTATGAAGCTTCATCTGCCTTCTTACTGACATCATGAAGATCTGTGACCATCTGCCATAATTGTTCTCGACCAACTTGATGATCTAAATATTACAGGTTCCTCGTGCTTCATGTATCTATTATTGGTGATGTTATTTTGAATTCAAGACTTCTGGACATCTTCTCATATGGCAAATCCATACGCAGGAGAGAGAGAGAGAATTACTCATCTAATTACGGTCATTGTAGGTACCAGTAGGAATGGTTAGTGATTACTTGTGATGACAAGGAGTCCTTATGTCCTGCAGGAGATGACATTGCCATTAAGACAGTCGTGTGCCACTAGAGCAGTAGTAATGTTGCATGGACGATGGTGGAGCCATACAATGGTAACAATGTCGTACGGAGGACAATTGCATTGTCGTTGGAGCAACGATGTTACTTTGTAGGTGGCAATGGTGTCGCATGGGCGACAATGATGCCACATGAAGGGGGTGGATGTAAAAATTGGAGGAGGAGAAATTAGGTAGCTGGATGGTGGTCTAGAATATCAGTCTAGAACTGTTTCTCATATATCACGTGGAAATAAGAAAAAAAGATAATAAATGCAACAACACAAGCACTAAAACATAGGTTTACATGGTTCAAGATGATTTTATATTATCAACGTACAACACTTGAGAAAAAACCACTAAGTCAGATCTCCATGAAAACTTTCTCAATGAATATAAGAGGTTTGAACCTCTATATAGCCCTGTCAACACACTCAAGCCCCACTACAAGACAATGTAAGACTAATCACATAGGAGGTGTGTTATTGGATCTTGGATAGATCTGGTAAGAAAATTAACTCCCTTATTCTCAACGATAACCACATGTAATTTTTTCACATTCCACAAAAAAATTGTAATGGTGAAGCCTTCTCCCACTTTAAGTAGGGTGGGATACACGGATTCTTGTCCAATTCCATGTTGAAAGATCCAACTATCTTCTATGTTAGTTGTCGACTACCTAACGCAACTCCTACAAGGATGGATTTGAACTCTAATCTTTTGAGTGGCAGGCACACTGCACTACCACTTGACCAAAAAATTTTGTACTTAAGAAAAAATACTTACATGAAAAAATCACAATGAAATAGATGGTCGATGAATTCATCTCAATATATATTAGTGTTGAGAGAATTCTATCTTTTGTCTTTATTCATATATTTCTAATTTCTTGGTATGCTTTCTATAATTTCTCCCTAGAATCTTTCTCCTAATATAAGAAGGCTCTAGGGTTAATTGAAATATAACTTTCTCTCTTTCACATTCCACAAGGTATCAGAGCGATGGTCCTAGACCAGAGCCTGTACCTAAAATCCTAGCCCCCACCAAAAGCCATCGCCGCACGCGCCTCGCGCCTCCGCGCATCTCTACGCCCCTGCGCACACCAGGGCACTGCGTGTTCGTCTGCGTCTTTGCATCTGCCTGCGCGCTCGTCTGCACGTGCACCCCTGCGCACACCAGCACGCATTTGCTGGTGTCCCGGAGTGGTTTAGGTCCTGGTTTGGACCTCTAGGGTGTGAATCATTCGCCTAAAAAACACCCTAGCAGCCCGAAGGCAGTCCAAAGAATGGAAGAGGTTGTGGTATGAGTCTACACCCACAACCATCTTCATATATGTTCGTGTAGACACAGGTCTTATTTGTTGCGGTCCCAGTCTTGGTGATAGTTGTCATCATGGGTGACAACAAAGTTGATATTCCATCCATGGGGGGCTTCAAAAGTTCAGTCCCCATCGTCAAGATGGTTGATACGAACTATGAACTGTGGGTCATGCAGTTCATGAGTCTGATGCAGTGCAATGGCAAGAAGCACATCCTCACGGTGGAGGAGCCAAGTGACAAGACTAGGATTAATACCTGATGGGAGGCAGATGATGCCTATGCACAGGTATGGCTATCCGGGACGGTGTCTGCAGAGATGGCAAATGACATATTGAGTCAGCCTACTGCAAAGTCTATGTGGGACATTCTCGCTGCGATATATTCTCCAGCGAAGAAAGAGTGGAAGATATTATAGCTTCAACATGATATCTTTACATCGAAGCAGAATGGTAGACCCCTCCATATTCTCTACACTTCCTTGAGGAGCACGTTTGAGAAGCTACACGGCTGCATTCCCTTGACTGCCACGCCAGAGCAGCTCAAGGCGTAAAGAGATTCGGTGATGACTGGGGTCTTTCTAGCGGCCCTTGATCCTGAATATGACTCAGCCCGCACTCAGATTCTTACAGATGCTACCATACCTCCAATGGAGGAAGCATATCGCAGGCTCAGCAGGTTGTCTATCTCCTCTGGTGGTAATGTGCAGTCTCAGACATCATCAGCTATGGTTGCATATCGCAGTAAAGGGAATCCTGCTCCATATCGTGGTAGAGGAGGATCGACCTGTGGCAGAGGAGGAGGTGGTCGATCACGCCAGCCGTGCACCTTCTGCCACAGGACTGGTCACTCTGAGGAAACCTGCTATTCTAAGCATGGGTTTCCTGCTTCTGCTAGAGTTGCAGAACAGACTCAACAGGTTGGGAGTTCCTCTCCAGTTGCTGATTAGAGATTTGATGAGCTTGTGGCTAGACTCAGGGAAATCATGCCCACTCCAGGACCATCTAGCTCTCCTTCAGGATCCTCCGAGGTCCCTGCCTCTGCTGCATCCTCCTCAGGTACAACATACACCTTCACTAGTTGTTACAGGGCAGATTTGTCAAAAAGGATTATGGACTCAGGTGCATCTCATCACCTATGCGGTGACACTGTTTTTGGTCCAACAGCCTGGACGATCTGTTGTGATAGTGGATAGAACTCATTCCCCCATTATTGGTCAAGGGGAGGTACAGCTAACTCCTGTATGAGTCTACAGAATGTCCTTTATGCACCTGATTTTTCAATGAACTTATTGTATATTAGTCAAATTAACAAAGATTTACATTGTCGTGCCATTTTTTACCCTTCTGCTCTTGTGTTTCAGGACATTCTAATGGGCATGGTGATTGGTACTGGTCGTGAGCAAGGAGGTCTCTACAGACTAGTGCAATCTCCATATGCTGGTGCTTCTTCCATTCACACTAGTTCTGTATCCCCTTACATGTGGCATCTTCGTTTTGATCATCTTCCTCTGCAAAAGCTGTGTCATGTTCTTCCACAGATTTCACCTCGCTCGACCGTACAATGCGAGGCCTGCCAGCATGGGAAGCATCATCGATCTACATTTCAGAGTCGTCGGGGTCAAAGTCGTCATGGTCTATTTGAGTTGTTTCATTTCGATATTTGGGGTCCAAGTCGTGTCCCTGATCATCAGGGGCATAGATTTTATCTTGTTGCTGTTGATGAGTTTTCAAGGTTATCTTGGGTTTATCTTCTTAAAAACAAGTCAGATGTTGGTCCTATTATTTGGTCCTTCATTATTGAAATAAAGAACATCTTTTCTGCAAAAATCAAGTATATGCGCTCTGGCAATGCTTTGGAGTATTGTATTAGACAGCTCGCTACATTTCTTGCGTCTCATGGCATTGTTCATCAAACTTCATGTGCATATACTTCTCAACAAAATGGGGTGGTTGAAAGAAAACACTGCCACCTCTTGGATGTTATAAGGACTCTTTTGATTCAGAGTCGTGCTCCTCATTCATACTGGGGGGATGCAGTTCTATCTGCGTGTTATCTTGTTAATCGCATGCCCTCTTCTGTTCTGGGTGAAAAGATCCCCTTCTCGATTGCATTTCCCGAGATGGATCTTTTCTCTCTCACGCCTCGAGTTTTTGGTTCTGTGGCCTTTGTTCACCAGATGTCTCCTGGTCTTGACAAGCTCTCTCTTAGAGTTGTCAAATGTGTGTTTGTTAGATACTCTAAGACCTAAAAGGGCTATCATTTCTTCGACCCAGTTCGACGGAGGTACTATGTTAGTGCTAATGTCATCTTTTTTGAATCTATTATGTATTTTTCTCCTACAAGTGACAAGCTCATTTCTTCTAACGATGGGGAAGAGGTTTATATGCCTTTACCTCTGATCTCCCCTCTACCAGCTCCACCACAGTTACATCATTCACCACATCCTCCACCGCCACCGCCACCACCCGCGCCACAGTCCTCTCCACCTCCTTTCTTTCCTTAGGTCTACCAACGTTGACCTCGTGCTCTCGTGCCTCAACCATCATCCAACACGCCCACGTATGCTCTGAGCAGTTGAGTTCATCTAATGGCAATGGTAATTTGCATGTACAATTTGAGATGCAGGATGTTAACGATGCTACCCCTTCTGGGAGCACCGAGGAACTGAATGTTCCTATTGCTCTACGTAAGCAGAAGCGTGCATGCACTATGCATCCTCTTTCTTCCCATGTGTCACTGGATCACCTTTCCGAGGACTTTCAGAGGTTCGTTATGGGGACGTCCGCAGTGGAGATACCGCACTCTTATCAGGATGCGTTGAAGAGTAGTCACTGATGCCTTGCAATGGAGGAGGAGATGACAGCTTTACAGTCTAGAGGTACGTGGAGTATTGTACAGGCTCCCCCTGGTGTGTCTGTTGTTGGGAGCAAGTGGGTATTTATAATGAAACACCGGGTTGATGGTACTGTTGATGGATATAAGGCAAGGCTGGTTGCTCGTGGGTTCACTCAGATGTATGGGGTGGACTACCAGGAATCCCGCCACCATCTTCAGTCGAAGAAGTTGCTGTCCAAGGCAAGTTTGAGTGCAATAATGAAGAAATGAAGGGAAAAGCCCCCCTGAGCTTGCTGTTCTGGCTGTTTCAGATCAACCACCAACGACAAAGTTGACTCCAACAATGTCTTCAATCCCTCCGCAACTCCTCGACAACTCCCCCGTACCTCGGGCGACCCCTCCAACACCACTGCAGCCCCTTTCCATCCCCAAATCCAATTCCGAAGTTGATGTCCAGCCCCACATCTGTGCACAATCGTCCCCACCAATGCCAACGACAACCCCAAAATCCTCTCCATCTCCATCGTTAAACCCCACTGCCCGTGCTGCCGCCCTCCCCCTCCCTGTCCGGTGTTGCCTCACACTTCTTTTCATCCCACCAGCACGCCGCTAAATCCTCCATCTCGACCCTGCACTGCCACCGCAACTCCCGCTCGCCCCAATCCCCCTGCAACCGCGCCTTCATCTTCCGTGCCTCCCTCTCATTTGTTGTTGTCGCCGCCTTTGAATGCGGAAGATGAAAACCCTATTTTTCTTTCCATTCCAAGGAAACTCGTATCCCATGAAAAGGGGGATAACTGGTTCATTTGGAAATATTATAAGAAACCTCTCGCATCAAGAATTCTTTATCTAAAGGTTAAAGAATTATACGTATGGGTGGGTTTTTATTTTAGTGAAGGTAGAACTTTTGTAGCCGTGCGCTTTGGTGGGAAGAAATTATAAACGTAACATGGAAAAGGAGCAAACTTGGGAGATTTGATCAATCAATCTATATGGAATTCTCCACCAACAGACCAAAGATCAAGCAATTCGTCAGGAGACGAATTTTTTCAAGCAGAGGAGAACTGATGCAGCGTGAAACGGATAAATAGGCCTCATGTTCTACTTTTTATCCGTTATTTAGAGGCTAATTTTATTTACGTTTATTTGAGTCGTCGTAATTTTATTTAAATAAAAGAGATCGTATGTGATCTCAAATTAGTTAGTTTCAATTTGAATTTCAAATTTAGTTAGAGTCAAATTAGGATAAGATAGATTTGAATTTCTATTCAAATCAATTAGAGTCAAATTAGGATAAGTTGGGATTTGAATTTGATTTGTTTTGTAATCACATCCCTCCTATATAAAGGGATGGCAGTCTATTGTTTTAAACAGTTCAGATGATATAAAAAATTGAGATTTTATCTCTATCTCCCTCTTACGTCTCTCTCTTCCTTACGTGATCTACGCGCTCCTCATCTCCAAAATCCCTCGTTCTCCGACGAGTCTTCTCTTCTCAACCACTGCATCTTCTTCTCAACCGAAAAATCCACAATCAAATTTATTTCCCTGTCGTCGCAAAATCCAATTTGCATCAAGTTGCCTGCACATCCGAAAGGGGTTTCACCTCTTTCCCAAGCCACCCCCAACTGTTCCCCCTCTTCCTCCGAGAAACCGCAGAGAAGTGATCCCTCAGTGCCTTCCCAAGCGTCGACTCCCCCGACACCCGAGCCCCTCCCACCTCTAACTCCTGCAAAAAGTTTCTCCGCCTTCTCCCCGAGGCCATGGTGTGGAAAAATCGCGTGTTAGCGTCACCTTCTCTAAGCCAACGCTGTCGGGATCATTGGCGCCACTCCACCTCTTTTTTATCTTCAATGAGCAACTCTGCCAAACAATCATGCCTATCTGCCCTCTCTTCCTGTGTGAGACCTCTGTCATCATCAATTGAATCCAAGCGGGAGACGACAGCCTGAATCTCCGTTCTCTTAGCTCTTCTCCTTGCCATGACCTCCCTACCGAAGGACGTGAGAAAAGATCTCAGGTTTCGCAGCTTCGCAGCGAATTTAGCCACCACGGTGCCACCCACAATTTCAGTCCTCCATTTTTCTGCGACCAAATCCCTGAAACCATTTTCGAGAAGCCAACTTTTCTCAAATTTGAAGAAGAATTTGCCCATCCCCCCTCCTCTGATGACCAAAGGATTGGAGTGTGATCCGACTGAGCCCGCGGGAGAGCCTAAGCCCGTGAGAGAGGAAATCTATCCACGGCCTGCTGCGACAGGAGGAATCTGTCCAATCTCGATTTTGCTCTCACATTGCGCCACGTGTATTTGTAGCCTGTGGCATCAAAAATAGACAAGCCGATGTGCAACCCACCGAAATTCATCTGAGCTCGGATCCTTGCCCCCCAAGCCAAGGGGTCGATCCTCCGCCAACAACGTCACGTTCAAGTCCCCACCAAGAAGCCACACCTCACCCTCATTCGTGATCCCCAGTTGTTCAAGTTCCTCAGCCAATGATTGGTTGCCACCGCCATTTGGCCCATAGACGTTAGTTACCCGGATGTTTTCCCCACTTTCACGGCTCTTAAGGAACACCGAGAGGCAGTATTGCGTTTTGGACTCGTCTAAGAGATTGAAAAGGTCATTCTTCCAACCAATGAGCAGACTACCTGCCGTACCTCTAGCACCCAGCTGCACCGAGGAGAACCGACTGCCCCCACACAGGACCGCCATGTCGACGCCTCTTCCCTCAGCGAGTTTGGTTTCCTGGAGGAAGAAGATGTCTACCTCAGCATCAATAATGAGGTTCTTCATGCACATCTGCTTGTCTGGTCTACCCAGCCCTCTGACATTCCAGGATAAAATCTTTATCGGCATAAATCACTTGCTGCCTTCTTTGGTGGGACCAACCCAAGACGTTCTGCCACCGCCCTGTCAAGGACTCGGAACCTATTGGATATGGCCAGGAGCACCCTCTGTTGTGGGGGAGGATCTTGCCCGACGACGGCAACCCCCTCGCCCGTCGCAGACCTCGGTAGCTCCATTCTCCTTACGCATTTGTTTGATGCGCGTCTCGTATACTGGGCTCCGAATCTGGGAAGCCCTCCCTTCAGTTGCGGAGATTCCTCTGGATACGACTTGGGATCCATTGATGTAATCACCCCGTCGAGGACTGATGCCGATAGCAAGTCTCCAACCATTGCTCCCTCCTCATCTCTTTGGGACGCCGCAGGGGAGTCATGCTGCAGACGATCTCTAATTGCATCATCTTCCATAAGTGGAAAAGCAGGTAACGGCTCCTCCTCCTTCGCCAACCGGCCATCTCGGTTCGCATGAGGTGGATCGGCGACATCGAACACAGGAGCGCGGAGGGTCCCATCCCTTTCTTGAGCAGAGGTCTGCCAAAGGACCTCGGGTGGTATCCGCGAGTCAACCCGGATAGCCCCATCTCCCCTGTCGGGTAAACCGAATTCAGAGCCATTCTCGGATCCCGACCGATTTGTCTGATTGGGTGGACCTGATAAACCGAGTAAACCAAAGCGCATCTTTCTCGAGACAATAGATTTCAGGGTTCCCTCTGCAACCCCGAGGATCCAGGTACCCGTTTACGATACTTTCGCGGCATTTCATTCACACAGGATCGCGCAATTTACAAAAAAAACAGGGAAATTTTTCTCGCTTGACGCTACATATGACATTCATATCCACAATCATACCCACAAATTAATAGAGACAAATGGCACCAAAATCTCATTTCATTAATTTCCATATAATTTTACAACATGTACAGTGACTGACAGTACATAGAGTATATCCCAAAAAAATCTAACTGAACAGAAGAGAAGCATAATACATTATCAACCGAACAAAAACTAAGACAAAAGAAATCATACCGTCTAGTATATATCCTGTCTACAGAGGTCATCAACCTGCTACTGTGCTAAAGGCTTCTTGCCTACCATGCGTGCAAGGAAGAAAAGGCATCAGCGGGCGCTGGTACTTTCCATAAGCTTATATATATATAAAATCAACAGGCATTTAAATGTTCAAAAGTAACAAGTAGAAAGGTGGAACAAGTAAAATTTGCATCTACTTGCTCAAGTAAAATTGGTTTTCAAGTTGTGTGCAAGCATCTCTCAACATTGCCCATTAACCCAACACTTCCCATATATGACATATTTATATTATACCTGAATATTCATGAATGTATGACTATAAGTATATATCATTATTTTCTTTAGAGATCATGTTCGTGAGTAATGATGGACGAGTTTGAGATTGGAAAGGTTTCTTGATTTAATTAGATTCTTAAGTCTAGTGGATAGTCTGTGGTCTTGGTTTGTGTGAAACCTCACACTATGACTCTAAGACTTGGATAATGTCTTAGGGTTGGGGTGCCTCCGTAGGCATGCGGTGTAGTATAATGCATCTTAACTAAGTTCTCAACACATCCACTAACTTAATAAGATTTCGAACTGGATTATAGTTACTTCCATTTACTCAACTTTGATTGTAATCCCTTCAAACCTTAAGTTCAACTGTCTCAGATATAACCCTAGATGATGTAGATATGGATATGGATGATCTGGATTTAGAATCGCCAAGTCTGTTGGCGAAAGTAAAACTCAAGCGGTGAAGAAGCCAACAAAAGGGCTCTTCCGTCTCGCCCTCTAATTGGAAGCGCGGTCCAATAGAGGGATAGATCTACTCCAAAACACGTGAGAGAGACTTCCCGGAAAAGTCACTCTAAAAACTGGCCCGACCGGTAACGGGCAACCGAGCTCGTACGAAAAACTAAAACCAAGGATCCCTCGCCTGGGTATCCTAAAACAAAGGGTCAGCGGAACCGGTCTAAAGTCGGGATCCCAACGAGGCGTAAAAACACTGCGAGCTCGCGTAAAAACCGTGAAAGGGACTGGGATCCTAGACACGCGCACTTGGCGGTCGCTGCCCTAACTGGGCTTCCTATCTCCCGCCCAGCTGAGGGTCACCGCGCCCTCGCACGATCAGGTGTAAAGGTCACTATGATCGGCAAATAAAATTTATCACCCTTGATTCTCACCAAACCAATTATTCAAGTCCACATCTATTGGTTTACACAAGAATAAAGGTGTATATTTATTGTCCTTAAATTATAAGGGAGTACTAATATTCATAACATATTGGATAGATTCCTTATTTGTAATAGTTTATTACTGGTTATTGGAGTACATAAATCATATCAACTCCATAGCAAGATCCAATCAGACTACAGATCATATGAAATCTTAATTGATTGTATTGAGTTACTCTTAATATTTATGGAAAAGGACTATATATACCCCTAATTCAATGAAAAACAAACGGGTTGCACCCAATTTAAAGGGTTGTTCCATGATAATACCACATAAGTTTATGATGATAAAGTAAATCAACTATTTTGGTGACATTTACTCAATTCAGATCCATTGATATGTATTGATGTATACATTTATAAAGCACGTCCAAGATGCAACCACAAACTTTTAATAGTGGGGAAAAACAAAATTAATGTAATCAATATATTATCAGACTGTGAATACTTAAGCCTTTCAACAAGCACAAGAATTGGTAGAGCCCAAGTTGATAATCTAAAGAAGGACTACCACTTATTATGCCATATACAAATCTCCTGATATCAAGAATTTGATCATGGAATCAGAGAAATGAGATCTGATGATGATAAGGTGAGTGTTGAAACCAGTTATACCTTTATTAGCATTTATCCGTATAATTTACAATTATTGCCTGTATTAGACAGCAACACATCAATAACCCTTGATATTACTCCAATAATTCTAATAGTCACTTCTGACTTTATGTTTTTTTTATAATTTCATGTTTCCCCAATTGAACTTGACTATCTTAAAATATAATTGCTTTTATAAAATGATTCTTACAATTGTCTATACATGTGAACTGAATATCAATATTTTATCACCTTGTAATATAGCAAGATGCATAAACATGATCAAATATTAATTGCATTATTTGCATACTTACTGTGATGCAATCTCTGTTAATGAGACAATATATAACAGTTTGTAATTATAATCATAGTTAATTTTATCTTGAACAACATAGCAGAATCTAAAGAATCTAAATAAACATACTCTTTCAAAATTTATGATAATCAATAATTCAACTCCTAATTCAACTGTTGATTTAGGATGAATAATCAAATACTTCTTGTCTTTAATGTAAAGGATATTTCGTGGGTAAATAAAGAAATCCAGGTAAGTTCCTGATAATTGCAGTTATAGAATTTCTGAAATTTTTAACCTAACAGTACGGGGAACATTAAATTTCCCACCAAATTTATCCTATGTATAGCATATCCAGTAAAAAAATGATATCAAATCCCATTTCCTCTCATGTCTTATTTCAGAAAAGACCTCTAGGATATGCAATAGCATGCATGGAGAACAATAAAAAGGGGTGATTGAATCATGTTTGGCAGCAATGGATGGCAGGATTGTACATATACTCAAGTGAAATGAGCATGCATGGCAGCAAGGGGGAGGGGAGGGATGTACCAAATGAGAAAATCCTCAAGAGTCTTCCATCGGTGGAGATGGACAGCACCTTCTTGCTGTACAAGGAGGAGTAACAACAACACTCTTGAAGAGAAGCAGCTCCCCAGTAGCTTCAGGCTTTGGTTTGCTCGGAAGGAGTAGCTGTGCTGATCAAATGGATTCCAGGGGCTTCAGCTACAGCATGCAGCAGATTTTTGGAGCAAAAGAAATAGGGCTTCGTTGGGGAGAAGAAGAGAAATATTCAGGGGATCTTTTTGAGAAACTTTGAAGGGGTTTTTGGGATATATATATAAGGGAATTAAAGTGACACATGGGCTGAGAAGAATGCAAAACTCACGGCTGAAGTTGGCTGAAATAATAAATTTTTTTATATATATACAGTCTGCTACGGTTACTGTAGCAGAACAAAATTATCATCATCATCATCATTATTATTATTAACACCCAATTCTCTCCTTACTTGACATACTTAAAATTTACCGTATTTGTGCATCGGGTATCGGATTTCGACGTGTGACATCTTGATTTGATCGTCTCTGAATGACGATCAAAATGAGTATAATATAGGTATGGTATACTTTCGGTCGGGTTTGGGTGCCCGAAATTTCCGAGATACGGTTTCGGTTCGGGGATAAATTTTAAATTAAAAATGTCAAACGATCTCTGATTGACGAACGGTCAATTCCGTTGGTCTTCTTTCGTCGAATCGGATCTCATGACGGTCACGGTTCGTTTTGTGATTTCCGAATTTACGTCGCGGCTTTTCACGGCACGCGATTCGATGCGACCGATTTTTTTTTCGATTTCGCCCGAACAAATTTTGATTTGCGATCAATTGATCGATTTAGGTTGTTTGACATTGACAACCAACTTTATTGGATTAATCGGACGCTCATCGGGTCGGGTTCGGGTTTGGCGGATTCCGGATGTTACATTCCCTGTCCCGTAAAAGTCACGCCAGCGTTGAAACTTCCGAAGCGGATTTACCTTGGGAAACTGGGGGGCGGTTTCACTTTCCTCACCGCTTCCACTTCTACCGCTTCCAATTCCAAAATGGCATGCGCGCATCCCGGAAACGACCCCTCCCCTCCCAACCGGTCATCTTCCACCGAAGGTGCCTCCTTCGCCCCTGTCAGAGTCAATAATACTCTTCTATGTTATTCCATAGAGCCCTCGGGTCTCTTATATAGAGAGAAAACCCTTGGGTAAATTACATAGACGTACATAAGATAAATAAGAAATACGTAACAGTACATCATGACATAACGTAAACCTCTACACTCCCCCTCAATATGGAGCATAGTATCAATCATGCTCAGCTTGGAAGAACATCTCTGGAAAGGTCCTCTGAGCAATAGCTTGGTAAATATATCAGCAGTCTGGTCCTCTGAACTGACGTGTGAAGTGGAAATCAAGCCCTTCTGGATAATGTCTCTAGTATAGTGACAATCTACCTCGATGTGCTTTTTTCTTTCATGAAAAGCTGGATTATTGGCAATGAACAATGCTGCCTGGTTGTCACATTGAAGATTCATGGGTAAGGAGACATTTACATTCAAATCTTCTAAGACTGCTCGAACCCACATCATTTCTGCGCTTGCTTGTGCCATGGCTCTGTATCGGATTCAGCACTGGATCTCGCCACAACAGTCTATTTCTTGCTTTTCCAAGAAACCAACGAGCTTCCTATGAAGATAGCAAATCCTGAAGTAGATTTACGATCCTTTGGACATCATGCATAGTCTACATCTGCACAAGCTGAAATAGACAGATCTGTATATTTTCTAAATAACAAACCTGTGCCTGGGGAAGACTTCAGATATCTCAATATCATATACAAGGCTTCCATATGAACTTGCCTAGGTTGCTCCATAAATTGACTCACCCGGTTTACTGCAAAGGCAATATCCGGTCAAGTTATGGTGATGTATAGAAGCTTACCCACCATCTCTCTGTATCTTCTTTTGTCCACCTCTTCGGTATCATTGTCGTACAGCTTCATGCTTGGGTCCATAGGCGTGCTCGACGGTCTGCATCCAACCATTCCTGTTTCAACTAGCAAGTCTGTGACATATTTTCTTTGAGTCATTACCATTCCTTGTGCATTTCTTGCAAACTCTATCCCCAGAAAATATCGTATCGTGCCTAGATCCTTCGTAATAAACTGACTCCCCAAAAGAGATTTGGTCATCTCAATTCCCTGAGCATCATCTCCTGTTACCAGAATATCATCAACATATACCATGACGACAACCGTACCTCTAGGAGTCTTCTGGATAAACAATGAATGGTCCACATTTGATCTCTTGAACCCCTGCCGTTCAATCAGCTGGGAAAGCTTCTGGAACCATGTCCGTGGACTTTTTTTAAGGCCATAGATAGCCTTATGAAGTCTGCACACCATCTGAGTCTCCCCCTCAGCAGCAAATCCCGGTGGTTGCTGCATGTAGACTTCCTCCTGTAGATCACCATACAAGAATGCATTCTTGACATCAAGTTGAAAAATGGTCCAGTCACGTACCACAGCAACAGATAGGAGAATGCGAAGAGTGGAGTGTCGAGCCACTGGTGAAAATGTATCCAAATAATCTACCCCATAGGTTTGGGTAAATCCTCATGCGACAAGTCTGGCCTTGTATCTGTCGAGACGCCCATCTGTGTGATATTTAACCGTAAACACCCACTTGCTACTCACCACAGAGGCACCTGGAGGAATGGGAACTAGAGACCAAGTCCCTCGAGACTGTAAGGCACGCATCTCCTCCTCTATAGCTAGACGCCAGCAATCAATCTTCATGGCTTATTGATAAGTCCGTGGGATCTCAACCGACGAGACTGCTGCTGCAAATCTCTGGAAATCACTAGTGAGACGATGAAATGACACTTGAGACGCAAGAGGATATGATGCACATTGTCTTTTCTGCTTCCTGTGAGCAATAGGATGATCAAGATCATCTATCACTGTCCTGACTGGCGGATCCACCTCCTGTAGCAAAGGTTCCTGCACCGGTGCATTATCTAACCCATCATTAGTGATAACATCAGAACATACCTGAGGCGTGCTGGATGGTTGACGTGTAGCTTGAGCAGGCCCTGACCGCCTTGTGTAGAACTTAGGGAATGGTAGAATGGGAGGTGGTGGTGGTGGTGGTGTAGTGGACTCAGATTGACCCAGACTTGGAGGTAGGGGCACATAGACATTAGAATCCGTGGATGTGGAGGAAACCAATCTGTCACCTGCAGGGGAGAAGTACATAACTGGTTCAAAGAATGTAACATCAGCACTCACATAGTACTTGTCATGGATGGGGTCATAGCAACGATATCCTTTCTGTGTCCTCGAGTAGCCCACAAACACACACTTAACAGCTCTAGGAGAGAGCTTGTCAAGTCCTGGAGACAAGCGGTGAACAAAAGCGACAGTCCCAAAGACACGAGGGGTACGTGAAAACAAGTATTTGTCAAGAAAGAGAACAGAGATAGGGGCCTTTTCCCCAAGAACGGTAGAAGGCATGCGGTTGACCAGATAGCATGCTGTAAGTATAGCATCCCCCAAAAGGCTAATGGGGCACAACTCTGAATAAGTAATGTACGAGCAATATCAAGAAAGTGTCGATGTTTCTGTTCCGCAACACCATTTTGTTGAGATGTATACGCACATGTGGTTTGGTGGATAATACCCTTAGAGGAAAGAAATCGAGCAAGAGAACGAGTGCAGAACTCCAATGCATTATCAGTACGCACATACTTAACAGTAGACGAAAAAACATTTTGCACTTCATTGATAAGATTTTGGATAACACTTCCTGCTTCAGATTTATTTTTAAGAAGAAAAGTCCAAGACACTCGAGAGAAATCATCCACCACAACAAGATAAAACATGTGCCCCTGATGATCTGGGACACGACTCGGACCCCAAATATCTATATGAAATAACTCAAATGGGGAGTGACTGCTCCGATCCTGACGACTAGGGAAGCTAGAACGATGGTGCTTCCCTAACTGACACGCTTCACAACGAAATGACGAATTCAGAGAGATCTGAGGCAGGAGGTGACGCATTTTCTAGGAGCGGCAGGTGACCAAAGCGAAGATGCCATGTATATGTAGAAACGGATCTCTGAGAGTGTACTGATACGCCAGCGTAGGAGTTCCGTACTAGACGATAGAGGCCATTGTGCTCAGAACCACAGCCAATCACCCTGCCCGTTAGTATGTCCTGAAAAATGACAGAACATGGGTCAAATATAGCACGACAGTGCAAATCTTTTGTAATCTAACTAATTGATAATAAATTCATGGAGAACTCTGGTGCATGTAGAACATTCTGTAAGTGCATGGAGGGCGACAAAACAGTCTCCCCCTGACCGACAATAGGGGAATGAGTGCCATCAGCTATGAGTACGGAGCGACCAGACTGAATAGCTCTGTAGGACTGCAGGTTATCTCTATCACGGCAGAGATGATGGGTGGCTCCAGAGTCAACAATCCAACCTGAGAGATCATGGTTATGATAGGAGGCAGAAGTACTACCTGAGGTACTGGCAATAGCAGATGTACTAGCTGACGCAGAAGCCGCAACGTCGGATGTATCAGCACCCTCTGATGATGTCTGTGGCATAATGTCTCGAAGTCGTGCCACTAGCTCCTCAAACCTGTGATCTGGAGTAGAGGCTGGCGGAGCTTGAACATGATCAGCTACACGTGCAGAAGGAGGAAAACCATGCTTGGAATAGCATGTATCTTCGGAATGACCAGTGCGACGACAAAATGAGCATGTTGAACTCACACGACTTCCTCGGCCACGTCCTCTACCTCCTCGGCCACGAAAGGAAGACGAACTACCTCGTCCTCTAGAGACCGCCATTGCTGACGGAGATGGAGTTGCTGCACTAGAGGGAACAGAGATCCGACTAAGCCTCATGTAGACTTCCTCCATTGGAGGAATAGTAGCATCGGCGAGGATCTGAGAGCGGGCTGCCTCATACTCCGGATCAAGGGCAGCAAGTAGAACCCCTACCATAGTAGCATTGCGAAACGTCTTCTGCTGCTCAGGGGTGGCTGTGAGCGGAATGGTGTTGTATAATTTCTCGAACATCCCACGTAGGGACGTGTATAGAGAATGAAGAGGCTGACCATTTTGCTTCGTGGTAAAAATATCATGCTGCAACTGCAGCATCTTCGTCACAATCCTCACTTGAGAATATGTCGTAGCCAGAATATCCCACATCGCCTTGGCGGTGGGTTGATGGAGTACGTCGTTGGTGATCTCCATCGTGAGCGTCCTTGACAGCCAGACCTTGGCATAGGCATCATCAGCCTCCCATGAGGCATATATCCCCGTCTTCTCTGGCGGCTCATCTTTGGTAAGAATATGCTTCTTACCACATGACTTCATAAGACTCAGGAACTGCGTAGCCCAGAGTTCGTAGTTCGTCTCGTCCATTTTGACTATTGGTGTCGAACCTTTAAAGGCACCTATGACGGGCATATCAATCTTCTGTTCTGACATATCGCCGGAGAAGACAACTTAGGGATGATGGACAAAAGAACTGGCGTCTACAAAGACCCCTTTGGATTCAAGTGCATATGTAGACTTTATGCACTTGAACCCATCGTTGAATCGATGCCGACCGGAGAAGGAGCGCCGCGAGAAGACCGGAAGCCTCTGCGGCTGTAGAGAACGGCGGCGGGAGGCTGGAGCCGCTGTGGGAGGCGGGGACCTCGGTGGGAGGCCGGGGACGGTGGGGCCTCGGCGGGAGGCTTGGGGCGGCGGGGTCTCTGTGAGAGGCTGGGGGCTGCAGGCTGGTGGCGGAAGGGTAAGGGCGACGGGCTGGGGGCGGAAGGGTGGTGGTGGCGGCCGAAGAGAGGACGGGGGGGGTGGAGAGAAACCCTAGATTAGGGTTTTGGCTTTGATACCATGTCAGAGTCAATAATACTCTTCTATGTTATTCCATAGAGCCCTCGGTTCTCTTATATAGAGAGAAAACCCTTGGGTAAATTACATAGGCGTACATAAGATAAATAAGAAATACGTAACAGTACATCATGACATAACGTAAACCTCTACAGCCCCCGGCCACTGCAACGCAAGGACCGGCTCCGGCTGGGGTCGGAGAACATGATCGGGAACCGCTCGCTCGGCCGCCACCGAAAAGTTGATCCCACCACATTGCTTGGCCCAAACACTCTGTCCCGTATCTGCAAGATGCACCAGGACGCGGCAGCCTCTAACAAAGACTCCTCCAGCCCAGAACCACCGCCGAGACCACCTTCACCTTGACCATCGGGTCGAGCGGTTCTCTGGGTCGGCTACTTGAGCTCACCATGTCCAGGACCTTCGCTACACCGCGTAGCAGGGCTCGAAGGTCCTCCAGATCACGAAACCCCAACCAGGACCCCCGAGATGCGGATGAGCGTCACCAGCGCCGGTCAAGTCGCACCGTTTGAGATCTTCCATTTTCGCCATTTCAACAGGGAACTCCCTTCCTTCGACTGATGCAACAGCTCTACGTATTCACTAGCTGCTAAGCCCCTTGCCACGACGTGTCAAGGTTTCAGTTACACTATACCCCCCTTAAAACGCGCCGCTGAGACCAAGCTGACGTCCGAAGAACCACAGAACAATGCTTCACCTCGGCCTCCACCTTCACCCACCAGAGAATCTGGGCATCCAGACCTGTTGGAGGCCTCCCGGTTCAATGGGCAACTGCTATAGCTGTGCGCGTGACGGCGACACCTGAAGACGGCATCGGCTCCTGACATTGTCGAGCCCAATGCGACGTAGAGCCGCACCGGAAGCACCCCTTCCCAAAGGATTGGGGAAGGGGCAGGAGGATGCAATCCTGGCATTGTCGGACATGCGTCGCGCCGCCCTCCTCCGAACAAGTTCCCAACCCCCTTCCTGAGACTCCACACCTCCTTCAGAGCCCCAACCACCTTCCGCCTCACCCCTCAGGACTCGTTCCGCGACCTTGGTTGCAGCGAGCCTGCAGATGCCCCTAGACGCTCGGACCCGCCACTTCTTCCCCCTTCCTCGCTCTCTCTCTCTCTCGCTCCATCCTCAAGAGCGAACAGAGATAAAAAAATCTAGTGCATTATATAAACGTAAAAACTTGATTTTTGCTGAAAATTGTTCCTTATTTCATTAATAAAGGACTGAATAACAGAAGTAGCATCAGACTTGTTCGTATGAAGAAAGACCAAAGTCAAGCTTGAAATCTCATCAATTGTAACAAGATAAAACCTATGTCCCTGATGATCCAGGACGACTGGGACCCCAAATATCAAAATGGATTAACTCAAAAAGACTATGACTACTTCAACCCTGACGACTCTGGAAAGTGGACCAATGATGCTTCCCAAGCTGGCAAGGCTCGCACTGAAAGGTAGAACAAGGAGAAATATGTGGAAGAACGTGACACGGCTTTTGCAGAGGAAGATGACCAAATCGAAGATGCAATATATATGGAGAAATATATCCAGTATGAAGAGAAGAGGCACCAGCATGCGGAGATTGCACTAGTCTGTAGAGACCCCCTTACTCATGGCCAGATCCAATCACCATGCCCGTGAGTATATCCTGAAACAGAAGAGCAGATGGATCAAATATTGCATGATAATGTAAATCTCTGGCAATTTGACTAATTGATAGTAAATTCATAGAAAATTCAGGAGCGTAAAGGACATTCTGAAGCCCCATTGCGGGAGTTAATTGCACCTCTCCCTGGCCGGTAATGGGAGAGTGTGTCCCACCCGCTATCACAATAGATCGTCCAAGCTGAGTCGGACAAAAATCCCTAAACTGGCCTCTGTCACCACAAAGATGATGAGATGCTCCTGAATACATGATCCATTTTGACAAGCCTGCCCTGTAACAACTACTAAAGGCATATTCTATACCTGATGTAGATGTTGATGCTGAGGCAGCTACCTCTGAGGATCATGAAGGATAAATGGTTGATCCAGAAGTAGGCATAATCTCTCTGAGTCGCGCCATAAGCTTGTCAAATCTCTGATCAGAAACATGCGATGAACTCTCAACCTGTTGTGTCTGCTCTGCAACCCGAGCCGAAGCATGAAACCCATGCTTAGAATAGCAGGTTTCTTCAGAGTGGTCAGACCTATGGCAGTAGGTGTACGACTGACGGGGTTGACCGCCCCCTCCTTTGCCACGGCTAGGGCCTCCCCTAACACGATATGGTGTAGGGCTTCCCCTACTACAAGACGCAACCATAGCTGAAGATGTTTGATACTGTAAAGTACTACCAGAGGATATAGATAGTCTATTCAATCTGCGATATGCCTCCTCCATCGAAGGTATGGTAGCATCTGTGAGAAACTGAGCACGAGCAACGTCATACTAAGGATAGAGGGCTGCTAGAAAGACCCCAATCATCACAAAGTCTCTGTATGCCTTAAGCTGCTCTGGCGTAGCAGTCAAGGGAACATATCCATGTAGCTTCTTAAACATACCCCTCAAAGAAGTATAGATGGTATGAAGGGGGTGATCATTCTACTTCGATGTGAAGATATCGTGCTGAAGCTACAGTATCTTTGACTCATTCTACGTCGAAGAGTATGTAACGGCGAGAATATCCCACAGCCTTTGCAGTAGCCTGACTTAAAATATCATTAGCTATCTCTACGGACACAATCTCGGATAGCCACACACGTGCATATGCATCATCTGCCTCCCATGAGGCATTTGTCCCTGTTGGGAGAAACGAATAACTTGCATCAGATGAGACCCTAGGGATCTCTTATATAGGAGAAAGGCCCTGGGTTAATTATAGAGAGTAACGAAAAGATAAAACTGAGATACAGTTATCTCAACACTCCCCCTCAAGCTGGAGCATATATATCATGCTCAACTTGGTGCAACACTTCTGGAATGGACCTCTAGCGAGTGCTTTGGTGAAGATATCTGCAGTCTGATCTCCAGTAGACACATGTGACATGGCTATGAGATCTTTCTGAATCATGTCTCTAGTGTAATGACAATCCACCTCTATGTGTTTGGTCTGTTCATGAAAAACAGGATTGTTGGCAATAAATAGAGCCACTTGATTATCACATAAAAGCTGCATGGGAAGATAAACCTCAACAGCAAGATCAGTTAGCACAGATCTTACCCACATCATCTCTGCACTTTCATGTGCCGTAGCTCTGTACTCAGATTCTGCACACTGCACTAGAACTGGCTATCACAGTCTGCTTTTTGCTTCTCCATGAAACCAGAGAGCTGCCAACAAAATTTGCAAAGCCAGAAGTAGACTTCTTGTCTCTGGGGCAACCTGCATAATCTGCATCTGCACAAGCTGTCACCTTAAGAAATGTATCCCTGTTGAATAAGAGACCAGAACCAGGTGAAATCTTCAAATATCTCAAGATCATATACAGCGCATCCATATGCACCTTCCTGGGTTGCTCCATAAATTGACTAACTTTGCTTGCTGCAAAATCTATAGCTGGTCTGGTGATAGTGATGTATAAAAACTTCCCAACGAGCTCTTCATATCTCCTCTTGTCTACCTCCTCAGAGTCATCATTGTATAGCCTCGTAATCGGATCCATAGAGATAGTAAAAGGCTTGCACCCTGTCATTCTTGTCTCAGAAAGAAGATCCATCACAAACTTCCTTTGAGTCATAACAAGACCACGTTGGTTCCTGGCGAACTCTAACCCAAGGAAGTATCAAAGTGTGCCAAGGTCCTTAGTTACAAACTGTTGACTTAGGAATTCCTTGGCAGTCAGAATGCCCTGCTCATCCACTCCTGTGATAATGATATCATCAACATAGATAAGAATAGCAACAGTACCTCTATGTGTCCTTTGAACAAACAATGAGTGATCCGTTGTAGATCTCACGAAACCCTGTTGCTCTATCAACTGTGATAGCTTCTGGTACCAGGCTCTCGAACTCTGCTTCAGTCCATAAATTGCCTTATGAAGCCTGCACACCTTCTGTGACTCCCCCTCACCAGTAAATCTTGGTGGTTGCTGCATATACACCTCCTCCTTTAGATCACCATATAAAAATGCATTATTTACATCCAGTTGGTAAAGTGGCCAGTCTCCGGAAACTGCTATTGATAAAAGAATGCGAAGTGTCGAGTGTCTGGCCACCAGTGAGAATGTATCCTGAGAATCCAACCCATAGGTTTGAGTGAACCCACATGCCTTAAGCCTCGCCTTGCAACGATCTACACTGCTATTCGTCCTTTGCTTAACTGTAAATATCCACTTGCAACCCACAACAGATGCTCCTGGAGGAGCAGAAACAATGTTCAATGTACCACGTGACTGTAAGGCAGCCATCTCTTCCTCCATTGCAAGACGCCATCTACTGTCATGTATGGCCTCATGGTATTTTCGTGGGATAGACACAGTAGAGAGTCCCACAACAAACTTCTTGTACTCCTCTGAAAGATGGTCTAACGAGACATGCGCGACAAGAGGATAAGTTGTACATTGACGACGAGGCTTTCGCAAAGCAATAGGTATGTCCAGGTCATCATTCTTTCTGTCCTCTTGTATTACTTCATCCTGTGTAGCATTCAATACACCAGTGCCATCTGCTGAAACAATGTGCTTATTACATCTAGCTGAGGCGTGTTGGATGATGTGGAGGGCACGTGAGCAGAGGGACGAGTAGAAGCCTTGCGCGTGTAGACATGAGATGGGAACTAAACCTGAGGTAAGGGAGGTGGAGATGGTGGAGGTAGTGAGGATGGTTGTGGTGATGGCGGTGGTGAAGATTGAGACTCACCATTGGGTACACACGATGGAGGTGGAGGAACAACCACATCCTCACTAGAAGTAGCCTGAGATAACTTGTCAACTATAGGAGAGAAATACATACTAGACTCGAAGAATGTGACATTTGCACTCACGTACTTTCTACCTACAGGATCAAAACATCGATACCCCTTTTGGGTACAAGGATAACTAACGAAGACACATTTGACAGCTCTAGGTGAGAGCTTGTCACGGCCGGGGGCGAAATTGTGGACAAAGGTCATAGATCCAAAGGCTTTGGGAGGTAATGAGAACAGGCCCTTCTCAGGAAACGCGATCAAGAAAGGGACCTTTTCTCCAAGTAAAGTGGATGGCATGCGGTTTACCAAGTAGCAAGCAATGAGAACCGCATCTCCCCAGAACGCATAAGGAGCACGACTCTGAATCAGAAGGGTCCTCGTGACATCAAGTAGGTGACGGTGTTTGCGTTCAGCAACACCATTCTCTGAGAAGTATAGACATGTAAGGTATGATGAACAATACCTAGAGATCTGAGAAATTCCGATAACTGTATTGTAGAAAATTCCAAGGCATTATCCGTACGAATAAATTTTGCATTGGCAGAGAAGATATTTTTGATCTCGAGAAGAAAAGATTTAATGATAAAACATGCTTCAGACTTTTGTTTTAACAAGAAAGTCTAGAATAATCATCCACGGCAACCATATAAAAACGATGTTCCTGATGATTAGGAACACGACTAGGTCCCCAAATGTCAAAATGAAACAATTCAACGACTGACAATTGCAACGACCCTGACGACTCGGAAATGAAGACCGATGATGCTTTCCAAGCTGACAGGCTTCGCAGTCTTAGGTGGTGCGAGTAGATATCTGTGGTAGAACCTTACACAGCTTCTGAAGGGGAAGATGACCAAATCGTAGATGCCACATAAAAGGGGAAACAAGACCTGAAGGAATAGTAGCGACTCCGGCAGAAGGTGGTATGGCAAGCTTGTACAATCCTCTCTGCTCACGGCCACATCCAATCGCCCTGCCCGTTAGTATGTCCTGAAACACAAGAGAATTTTTAATATGGCACGCAGTGTAAATCATTTATAATTTGACTAATCGACAAAAGATTCATCTGAAAGTCCGGAGCATATAAACATTATGCAGATGCATCGATGGAGTTAGAACAATCTCCCTTTCACCAGTAATGGGAAGACGTACTCCATTAGCAATTACTACGGATCTACCAGGTGGGATAGACCTGTAAGAAGTGAATTGTGCCCGATCTCCACACATATGGTGCGATGTGCCCGAATCCATAATCCAGTCAGTCAATTCGGAACTGCTACAACTGGTGAGTGCATAAGTAATACCTGATGAGCCAGGTGAAGCTCAGGCAGTAGCTGCGGCATCTGAAGAACTTGCAGCTGGAATAGCAGGAGTGGACATCATCTCACGAAGTTGAGAAACAATATCATCCAGGCATGTATCCTGTGTAGGAGTAGGAGAAGGCTCAGTATACTCAGCAACCCTTGCAGACGCAGGATATCCATGCTTCTGAAAGCATATCTCCTGAGAATGACCAAGATGATGACAATGAGAACATAGGCCACGCTGACGTCCTCCACTACGACCTAGAGGTCCACGCCCTCGAAACTGGGAGGTCCCCCCTCTACCTCGAGACATTGTCATAGCTGTGGGAGGTTGGGATATAGTAGTAGACTGAGTAGTAATTCTGTTCTATCGCTTGTACACTTCTTCCATCGGAGGTATCATCTCTCCAGTCAGGAGTTGAGTACGTGTTGCATCGTACTCCGAGTCAAGAGATGAAAAGAATACTCCTGTCATAGTGGCATTCTGATATTGTTGCTGCTTCTCAGTACTGGTAGTGATAGGCATGAAGCTGTGCAGTCGCTCAAACATACCTCTAAGATGAGAGAAATGCTGATGTATTGGTCAACCATTTTGTTTGATCGAGAAAATGTCAAACTACAACTGAAGAATCTTGCTCTCGTTCTTTGTCTGCCTATATGTAGTGGCTAAGATGTCCCACATAGCTTTGGTTGTAGGTTGATTGACTATATCATTTGCAATCTCCGTAATAGTGGTGCACGTAGGGGCTGGGAAGCCAGCAGCAGCGGGAGAAGGGGCTGGGATGGCCGGCAGCAGGGGGAGGGGGTGGGTTTTAATGTGTAGGGTTAGGGTTTTGAGGTGGGATATGGGAACCCTAGTCTAGGACCGTTGCTCCGATACCATGTTGGGAGAAACGAATAACTTGCATTAAATGAGACCCTAGGGCTCTCTTATATAGGAGAAAAGGCCTGGGTTAATTATAGAAAGGTACATGAAGAAAACATAAATAACCAAAAGATAAAACTGAGTTACAGTTATTTCAATAGTCCCAGTCTTGTCATGTGGCTCCTCTGTCATAAGGATGTGCTTCTTACCATTGCATTACATTAAACTCATGAACTGCATGACCCACAGTTCATAATTTGTTCCATCCATTTTGATGATAGGTGCTAGACCTTTGAAAGCACCCAGGGATGGAACTTCCACTTTGTTGTCGGACATGATGACAACTATCTCCAAGACTGGGTCAGCAACAAGAAAGAACTGCACCAACATTGATATACAGGAAGATGGTTGTGGGTGTAGACTCATTCCACAACCTCTTCCATTCTTTTGGAGGTTCCTTTAGGTAACTAGGGTGTTTTAGATAATCACGTCACACCTTAAGCACCCAAGAACGCGGTGTAGGAACCCTACGGGCGACAGCGGCGCAAGGGCAGGGACCACAACCCTTACGGGCGACGGTGCACGGGGCACAAGAAGAAGGGCACGGCCGACATTGGCGACGCGCAGGCGGCACGGGCGGTGTGTGGCAACGCGCAGGTGGCGTAGGCAGCACACAGGCAGCGCAGACGCGTGGGCGACACGCGCTAGGGTTTTGGTGGGGGTAGGGTTCTAGGGCACAGGCTCCGGTCTAAGACCGTCACTCTGATACCATGTGAAAGGGAAATGAAAGTTGTATTCCACAAATTCCTAGAGCTCTTTTATATAGGAGAAAAACTCTATGGAATTAAATAAGATAGAATGAAAGATAAACAAATATAAATAAAGACCAAGAGATATAAGAATCTCAACAGATCTATACAACCTTCAATTTGAAATGGCAAAAGGAGAGAATGTTTTAAATAATGATAAGAGGCATCTTAATTCTAGTTGTGCATACAAAATATCATTGTTAACAGCATATCCCATTTTCAAATGCAACAACTATGTAAGTTAAGAGGACGCGCAGCAGAAGCCATGGCATCCTTCCACAAAGTTGTTACCAGGTTAACATCACACTAGTACAGGTTATTTAGTTTCTTCTTTTTTAAAAAACTGAGGGATGAGCACATTATTTAATCGTTTTTTCAGTCTAAATTTAACATCTAAGAAATAAATCTCATCAAGCAAGTTCCAGACAAGTGAACCAACCAACATTCGAGAGTTCAAATTCATTGCACAATGTTATAAACTAGAGCCATCTTAAATTGCCTTGACACCTAACAATTTGGTTATGGCCTATAACTTAAGTGGGTATAATTTGAATTGGTTTAGTTGTAATTCAATCAACATTCTTAATTAGAAAGCGTGCAATCTGATTGTTGGAGAAATGTGATAATGTATCGTTTTTATGAAAATAAACAATGCACATCAATGTCAATCTGATTTAATGAGGCTGTTGTAAACATCTCATCTTATATCTTTAAGGAAGTGTTTCAAGAGAAGGCTCTCCAATAAGAGAAGAATCCCTGACTGGGTGAATAAATAAATCATCTGGAAAAAAATAATAGTCTTAATAACAATTAAAGAAGAATGAAGAGGAGGAGCAGTAAGAGCAGAAATAGATGAATAGAGATCGCTTACAACTTATACATCATTGCAGATCACATAACTCTGTGTAATCCATACGAACAAACCGGCTAGTGTTGGCGAGGCGTCCTGGGATGTCCCTGGATCGGGAGAAGAGGGGGCCGTGGTGGGGGTTTGGGAAAGGGGAAATCTTGGTCAGGGAGGTGGTGGGGAGTGTACGATTGTCCGCTTTTGGATAGTACCTCCCTCAACAACTTGCGATGCACGATTGAAGAGCTAAACCGCAGTCCTTATACATCAACTGCCAATCGAACACGAAATGGATACCCGAAATTGCCAACTGCAGTTGCACAAAAAAAATAAAAGTCGCAGCTTCTTGAAATCCAAAATAAAAAGTCTCCGGTAGTTCGAGCCGTCCCACTGAAAGTCAACCGCTACAATTTCAAGACCTACACACAAAAGCGACATACAGCGAAACAGTCATTAATTAGAATCCCATAAACAAAAGACTGCAACGCCAAACAGCGAAAACTGCTCTTACGACGTCACGCGGTGGAAGAAAGACTGCAACTTTCTAACCGATGCCCCCTCCAGGGAAAGATCGAATCCTCCTTCCAGGTGCCTCGCAGCAGCGGAGAAAAAGGGGCAATCTTACAACCTCGAGGAGGGGGAGCCGTTGGTAGTGGAAGTGCACGCGAAAGCCCCAAAAGGTGATATCAACCGTGGTCGAAGGAGGAACGAAAAGCGTATGCGATCCAGGGAATCTCTCGCTCGTATCTCTAAAATTTCATGGTGGAGAAGAGATTTCATTTGGCTTTTGCGCACATTGGACTCCCCCTCTTATTTTCGGTTGACTGTTGACGAGAAGAAGTCTGTTCGATTCTCAGCTTCCTCGGATGTTTACCTGTACAATTTTGTCAGAAATCTAACTAAAGTATTGTAACGATAATGTTGAAATGAAACATTATTTACGAATCTTACATTTAAAATGCTTATTCATGAGCATGTGGGCTTGAATGGACGTAGATGAGATGGAGTGGGCTCATCCGGACCAAGGAAGATAAATTTAGTTAAAGGTAACGGTGGACGTTGGGATGGAGTAGTCTCATAACATGGATGCACTATAGAGGAAAGGGTGGGCATGTTTTAACATAGATACCATATTGATATAACTTCAATATCTACAAATATTTGTATTGGGGTTGATGGGGCTCCCTCCTAGGGGCAGCTAATATGGTTGTCATGCCTTATTTTTGACAAATTTTTATCTTTTTTTTGAAAAATATCATCATAGATACTCCTATATGTCATTCGAATTTCGTCAGAAACAGAGACTCCTACGACCTCCATCCAGACATGGTCGATTTAAAAAATCCTACGACCGTTAAAAAAATGACGTATGGATGGAGGTCGTAGGAGTCTCTGTTTCTGACGAAATTCGAATGACGTATAGGAGGGATATAGGGATGAATATACATGGTGATATTTTTCCAAAAAAATAAAAAAAATACGAAAAATGGGGTGGGAGCAGCCATGTCGGCTGCCCCCCATTTTTCCATATATATATATATATATATATATATATGAGGAAAATGGGGCTGCCCCCTAGGGGGAGCTAACTTAGCTCCCCCCGCCCTATTTTCTTCAAATTTTTTACTTTTTTTTGAAATTTTTTTCCGTGAATATTCATCACTATATCCCTATATTATGTCATAAAAATTTCGTGTGAAACAGAGACTCCTATGGCCTCCATCCAGACAGTCATTTTTTTAACGGTAACGGGATTTTTTAAATCGGCCCCGTTTGGATGGAGGCCGTAGGAGTCTCTGTTTCGCATGAAATTTGAATGACATATTATATGAATTTAATAATGAATTTACACGATTTTGGATTTTAAAAAAATAAAAAAAATATGTGAAAAAGGGGCGGGGGGAGCTAAGTTAGCTCCCCCTTAGGGGCATACACATTTTACCCTATATATATAGGGAAAAATGGGGCTGCCCCCTAGGGGTAGCGAACATGGCTGCCCCCACTCCATTTTTTGGTAAATTTTTTTATTTTTTGGAAAAATAAAACCATGTATATTCATCCCCATATCCCTCCTACATGCCATTCGAATTTCGTCAGAAACAGAAACTCCTACGACCTCCATCCATATGTCATTTTTTTAACGGTCGCAGGATTTTTTAAATCGACTCTGTTTGGATGGAGGCCGTAGGAGTCTCTGTTTCTGATGAAATTCGAATGGCATATAGGAGGGATATATGGATGAATATACATGTCGATATTTTAAAAAAATAAAAAAAATTTGCGAAAAAAAGGGGCGGGGCAGCCATGTTGGCTGCCCCCAGGGGGCAGCCCCATCAACCCCATATATATATATATATATATATATATATATATATATATATATATATAGGGCCCTTCCAATGAGGTGCACCTTTCCTGGGTGTATGGAAAGCCCATCACGAGATCCGTTAAATCTCGATCTAGCGGTTCTTCATCCAAAAGGGCATTTTAGTCCATACATTTTCGTTTTAAATTTGAATTTAATTTCGAATTTGAAATTTATTTCGTCTTTATATTTTTCCATTTTAGCGTGTCTGATTTGGTATTTTTTGTTGCCTTTTAGTTGCTGAATTTTCGCCAACATGGTAGCATTTTCCCGAATTGTAGAATAGCAGATTTTTTTGTAATATTCCCCTTGATATTGTAAAAACTGCATCCTGCATTATAAAATAAAATCACAATTAGTAATATTTATATTATAATAATTGTAATTTTGATAACACTATTGTAAAAGATCATGGATGTTTTGTAAAACCTGTATGAAGATTGTAAATCCATCAGATCCTATTATGTGAGTTTTTCACAAATACCAAGTATCTTTATAAAATTCGAGTCCCTGTTATAATTTTGCATTCTGCATTGTATAATAAGATCACAGTTAGTAAAAAAATGATATGCAATTGTAAAATACGATCTGAGATTGTAAAAAAAACTCGAGATTGCAAAACAGTCTGAAATTGCAAAATAGGTCATTTATATTGTAAAATACGATCTGGGATGGTAAAAAAACACTCGAGATTGCAAAATAGGTCATTATATTGTAAAAACTTGGGCACGCCCTCCATCTCCAGCATCCTCTCTACCCGCACCTCCTCCGCCCTTCTCCTTCACGTCCCACCTCCTCTATGCATGTCCTCCTCCGTCCACACACCTCCATTCACGCACTCCTTCAACCGTCTCCTCCATGATCCACCTCCTCCATGCGTATAAATGTAAAAAAACAATCTAAAATTTGTAAAAATATGATATGTTATTGTAAAATACGATCTGAGATTGTAAAAAAACTCGAGATTGCAAAATAGTTCATTATATTGTAAAAACCTGGGCACGCCCTCCATCTTCAGCATCCTCTCTACCCGCACCTTTGTCGCCCTTCTAGTCCACGACGCACCTCCTCCATGCACCTCCTCCGCCCACACACCTCCATTCACGTGAAACATGACCGTGAATCTCCCATGGCCGCGAATCTCCATGGCGGGCGTGACGTGGTGGTCGGAACTGGAAGATGGGTCGCAAGGATCGACACCGGAGGCTCGTGCTGCGAATCGAAGAGAAACTGCCATTGCTGCGAATCGAATCTCCAGGAAAGGCATGTGGTGCTCGTCGAATAGGGAGATGGGTAGCAGAGAGAGAGGGAGAGAGAGAGTGAGAGGGAGAGAGGGAGAGGGAGAGAGAGAGAGGAGAATTTTGTGGAGATATTTGTTGCATTCTAAATATAGATATGCTAAAATGACCATAATGGGTTTTTCAACATTAAAAATATATAGACAACGAGCCGTTAATGGTAACCATCGGATTATTTACGGATGGTCAAGATCGCGGGCTTTCCTTGCACCCTGGAAAGGTGCACCTCATCTGAAATATTCCCTATATATATATATAGAGAGAGAGAGGGGCGATCCTATGAGATGGGATTTTGGTGAGATGGTGAGATGAGACATTCTGGACCACAAGTTGTTGTATTCTCTCTCCTGCCTTTCTCTCTCCTGGTTGGAACTAATGGTCCAGAATGCCCCATCTAACCATCTCACCAAAATCCCATCTCATAGGATCGCCCCTCTCTCTCTCTCTCTAAGCGAATTGTAGCCGTCCATCTACAAGATTCAATCCCAAAAAAATAGGAACTAATTTTCGTATAGAAATAAAAAAATCGGAAATTAAATTTTTTTTCCAAAAATAGCTTTGCATTTATGGAAAGTGCAAGTCACACGTATATGATTGCTAAAACTATCATTTCATTCCAATGCAAGGTATGTGTTTCGCTTCAACGCAAGAAGAGAGGTATGTGATTCGTTTCATGATTTCATCGCTTATTTCTATCATAATTTCGTTGTTTAATGGTATTTGTGTTCCATTAGCAGTATTTGTTTTGAGATCAAAACGAGTGAGGTGATGAGTTTAGTAATATTTATTTTATGAATACTGCATATTTTTATTGTAAGCAATATTTTATTCAAGAAGTGTGATTGAAATATGAGAAAGTAGTGTTCATAATACCAATTTTATTCGTTTTGATACATGATCTGTAGTTATAATTGATTTTTTATTGAATGTATTTTGATTTCATATAATAAAAAGTTACAGTAATTACAGTTGTTATTTTTCATGCATTACTTCGATAATATTCCGAGTTACTGATGTATTTACTTAATTTACTTATAAGATATTTTTTGTTACTATTGCTAACATAATTGTTACTTTTAATGCGTTACATTGAAGATAGACTGAGTTACTGATGCATTTACTTAATTTACTTATAAGATATTTTATATTACTATTGATAACAGAATTGTTACTTTTCATGTGTTGCTTTGAAGATATACTGAGTTACTGCTTTTATAGTAATTATTACTGATAAAAATTCTACAAATTACCTAAGTAATTTAAATATTTACTTATCCTTTGCAATTAGTTATTGATATAGAATTAAAAATTACTAATATATATTCTTTTCCAATTTCTTGATAATTTAATGTTTTTAAATGGCCACTTAACTTAATGTTTCTTGCAGAACAATGCAACAATTTGGTGTCTTGAAGAAGCTGATGTTATGGCGACGAGCAAGAGCAAAACAACATCATCTAAATGGACAAGAAGATAGCAGTTGAAATTTGGATGTTCACCATATAACAATAATTAAGTAATGTATATGTGACTATTAGTAACACTTGACGTATTATAAGTAATTAAATAGGCTACATAAATAAAGAAGGTGTGATTCATTAGTAATTCAAAACAGAGAATAGAATAAGTAAGATATTGAGAAGCATCAGTAACCTCTAACAAATTTTAGGTAAAAGAAGATAATGGAATAAATAAGTTGGAATAAGTATAAAAAAACGCATGACCAATAACTTGTGTATTGCTATCAGTAATACTCGATGCATTATAAGTAATTAAAAAGGTTATATAAGTAAATAAGAGGTGCGTCAGTAACACTAAAAGTATTATGTGACTATAACATTCGTAACAATCAAAATGAGTTTAGTAAAATGAACATTTATAATCAGTATTTTATGTATGGACATTAGTAATTTACATACTTGATTACTGATCTCACAACAATAATTACTTGAGAATCGAATATGTATTACTTGGGTAACATGAATGAATTATTGATCTCTGTACAATGTAATATTACAGATGTAAATTACTGACAACTGTTTCAGTATTATTGATCTTCAACACAAAATTACTTAAGTACAATATGTACATTAGTGATCAAATGTACAATGAATATTTCTTCGGCGTGAAATTAAGGATTTGAATTTATCTTTTCAAAATCGTCTTCCTTTTTTAAGGACTCGATATAATTAGAAATATAAAAGGTTCAACATATTAATATCCTTCCAAAACCGTGCTCCTTCGAAATAGGCAACCATTCAAATGGAAATACACGTGGCGAGCCCACATTTGGTGCTCACCACAACTCAAATGGGCAAGGGGCTCTCTGGATAAGCCATATATATATATATAATGAGCATACTCATTTTTACTAATCTTTTCTACCATTTTGAGTACAATACTTATTAATTTATAATTGTTATAATATTCTTTTTTATGCCAGTGTTATAATATTCTTATACTTGTAATCATTTTCACAAAAAGAGAATCTTAAACTAATATGCAATGAGTATACTTTATTTTGCATTACTAATGATTTTTCTTTTCTTGTTAATGACCATTTTATATTAATCTAAAGTTTGTTTTTTTAGAAGATTATTAATAGTAAGAATGTAATATAGCAATCATAAATTGATGAATCGGAAAAACACCTCTTTAATAATCGATAATTGTAGTATATGAGGCGGAAATCAGATCAACAAAAACTATAAAATTTGAATATTTTTACTTAAAAAAATTAACGAAGATAGCATTGTACGAACTATACAATGTCAATTTTTTTGTGTTTTCTTCTAATTTTCTGATTTTTATGAGTTCCAATTTTTATGCTAAGTTAGTTAATGCATTATAGAATATAATAAAGAAAGAATTAGGTCAAAATAATTCATTTTTGTACATAAAAATAATAGGGTCAATTGAGGTAAAAAATACATGTTAATTAATTATATATTTTAGCCCTAATTTTAGCATTGCTAGTGAATGTTAACAACTCAATTTTAGGGGATTTAATTAGTGATTATTAAGTGAATTTTTGTAACATTTTCATATAAAGTACATGAATCATGAATTCATCATAAACCAATAAGTATTAAGCTCAAAATGATAGTAAAAATTAGTAAAAACTAATGTGTTCGTTACCATCCTAACGAGCTCAGGGCCCATTGTGTGGGCGTGTGGGTGTGTAGAGGACGGGCAAGTTGTTCTTTGTAACAACCAAGTAGTTATTACACGTAGCATTTTCCCCTATTTTTTTTTGGGAAAATCCACCTTGTATTTTCATCATTGTTTCCCTCTAATATGGCATTCCAATTTCGTCAAAAACAGACTCATGTTCCCTCCATCTAGAACAACTCGATTATAGTAAATTTAAGATAGTTAAAATTACATATTCTAGGTGGAGGGCATATGAGTCTCTGTTTATGATGAAATTAGAATGACATATTATAGGTACATAGTGATGAAAATACATGGTGAAATTTCCCTAAAAATTAAAAAATGGAGGAAAATACTCAGTATAACAGCCAACTTGGTTGTTACATAGAATAGCTTCCCTTTTCTGATATATAGAGAGAGGGATGATTCTGTAAGAGCCCCAGATTGTGAGAGCGTGAGAGCACTGCCTCTGAACCATTAGATTTTGAGTGGTTGAAATGGGATGTTGATGGGATGTTATCTCCACTCAAAATCTAATGATTCAGAGGCATTGCTCGCACACTCTAACAATCTAGGGCTCTCACAAGATCAACCCTATATATAGTATTTTCTTCCAATAGGACGTGATCCTTCCTAATTTCAGGAAGCCCGCACCTTTTTTATAAAAATGACAATGACTTTAGTAGAATACATATAAAATTTGTATTATAATGTGCAGTTTTGATGTTTGTATTATAATGTGTAGTTTTGTGTGTGATTCTATATTTATAATGTGTAATTATAATACAAACTGTAAATGTGTTCTACTAAAGTGCATGTGTTTTCTACAAAAAGAATGCGTTTTTTCGAAACTCGGGAAGGATCGTGTCCTATTGAAAGGGCCCCTATACATAGGGAAAACTTTAGAAAAGAAGGGCCTTTCTACTATGTCTAGAAATGCATCCTAGGTGGCCGTAAAGATCTTGATCTACGACCAATCGGAAAACCACCTAGATGTTGCAAAACCACTGAAGAGATTTATATTTTTTTATAAATCAATTAATGCATGTGTTAATTCACCTCCTAATATAAGGGAAAAGGTTATAGCATGCCAATTTCAAATTGATGAAAGATAATATCCTTAGTTGACTACTTTTCACCATTTCTGCATTTTTGTTGACTTCTCTGATGTTGAGTTATTTTGAGACACCCATTCCACATTTCATTTGGCATTCCATTATTTGAAACTATTAATATATGTGTTCATGCACATTTCGATTCTAAGTATTTTTATTCATTTTCTACTATCTTTAGCGATTATGTTATTTGAGATATCCATGTATCTTTTAATCTTCTCAGAAGCTTATTTTGAAGCCAATATGAATCTGGGATCAGAGGTTATGGAAGATTCAGATCCTTCATCACTGGTGGTAGACCTTTCAGATCTATCCTGCATTATTGGATGATCTATGGATTCAACCTTTCTTGTATATCTAAGACTTTAACATTGCATTTTCCACCGATTATGTGTTTATTTATACCAACACTTGCAATTTAGGTCTTCGCATGCGAGTAATGACCAGCATTTATGCATTGAACATCCCCCTTCATATCAATGCATTTCAAGTATTATCTCTACCTTAACAATCCTAGAATTGATGTAACCAATTTACATTATACATCCTCATACAATAATTTGCATCTATATGTTATAATTTGTGGGTCCCAAATATGATTATAGATCTTCTCATATATATAACTTTTTATGGAATTGAAAATGTTTTTTATATATATTTTACATTTCATTTACATATTTCACAATGAATAAAATATATAAAACTTTGATCAGCCAACACAAGTCTAAGTTGATTTCATTATATCTGTAAACATATTCTAGCTCATAATTTATATTACTTGATCTCATTAGAGTTGAGCATTGGGCTGGGCCAATGATGAATCTACGTTTCATCATCTTTATTCTATCATTTTGTCCTTAAAAACCCTAGTAAATGCGTGTAAATAGCGCTAATTTAGGCATTTTATTATTCATGCATTATTGTACAAATTGTGTATAAAATATGATTTTTAAATCCAAAATTATAGAATAAAGAAGAGAAAAGAAAAAAGAATAAAATTTTGTAAATATTTTATGACCCGAAACCCTGAGACCTAGGCATCTCGATGACTAGGTCGAAAAGGAATAAAGTAGAGGGATATAAGGGCCAAAATACAATAAAAATCCCTATTATTTAATTCATTCTTTATTCATGTTGGGACCTATTTTTAGTTCCACTTTTTATACTTCAAATAAAGAAACTTTAAACATGAAAGTTGTAGATAATTAAATATATAAAAATAAAAAATTGATTTCATACAAAAATAATATACAGATAAAAAGTTATGATCTGAACAAGTTTCCAAAATCCCAACTTCTCATACCTGTATCTCTCAAATAAGAACTCGAAATGTATCAAAAACACTTTAATTGTGTATAGCTTTTAATAAGCTATTTAAATAAGGTGGTCTCATATTTTTCAGAGTTACGGTTTGAAAGTTGAGAGTTGGATCCCTCTTGTATACTTGTACCGATTAAAATATTCATTTTATTTATTATTCATTATTGTTATAATTTTATATTTTTATAATTTTGTAAATATTATTTATAATTTATGTATGTATTAAAATTGGAATAAAAACACAAAGAAAATACAAAAATAAAATACATGTGTTCAATACACAGATGAAATACCTATATCTATACATATACAAATAATACATCTATTTTATTTAATTGTATAAAATACATCAGAAAAATGAAATAAAAATACCGCACAGCCTTTCACAACCTGTCCCACCTTTGACCCTGATGATGTCGCTGTACAGACTGCTCTTGGCATTCCTCGTGTATATGATGATTCCGACTTCCTCCCTTGTATGGAGGAGGTCCAAAAATTCAAAAAAATGTTGACTGGTAGTGGCAACTATTCATGAGATCATTCGTGCTCCACTTCAACAGGCCATGACCGATTTATCTGCTCCTCTTCCCAAGAAGAGAAAGTAAAGGAGCAGATCTGAGCATCATATATTGACCATGGTCACTGCCTACGCCATCACACATGGTCCCTTTCCTAAGAAGAGGAACACCGCCATACCTTTCATTAGTTGCACCATCTCTGACCACACATGTGATCACACTCTCCTCGACGGCGGTGCTTCTATTAGCATATTACCTTTCTTGTTGGTACAGTCTCTTCAATTAGGGCCTCTCAAGAAAATCAGGATGATCGTTTAGTTTGCTGATGGATCTATAAAGAGTACGAAGGGTATCCTTTAAAATGCTGTCATATCGGTTCAAGGCACGGAGTACAATGTTGATTTTGTCGTATTGCCCATGGAGACCTCCATAGGGGACTATCCTCCAATCATCCCAGGACGACCATTCCTCTCCTCTACGAGGGTCATTATTGATTATGGATGAGGAGAGATTCATTTTCGTCCTTTTGACAAGAGCGAAGTGTTGATTACCGCACCCACAGTTAACCAAAGACCTGCACTTGATGCACTTTCACCTATCTTGGCTGACCCTGAGGCCTATGACCTATATGAGGATATCAGAGAGACTTTCTTTATGACTAATGATGAGACCCAGGAGTTCCTCTCCAAGGAGAAAGTCTCGGAAAGCATAGACCTTGGAGTTTCCGCTTCTTGTGATTAGCATTGTGTTGATGACATCCGCGAGATTTACACGATTAGCACCATTGAGCGGAGGTAAAATACTAACGAGACTAAGGTCGAATTTGATCTTGTTGCTTTTATTCGGGAATTCGGGCCTTTCGATGAAAAAGATGATCCGGTTAAGATTGTAGAGGACGAACAGAGTTTGACTACTTCCACTGAAGGGTTCGTTCCTTTTGGTTTTGACCTGGACGAGACCTCGCAGGACGACACTGATTACACTTCTTCCGATGATGATGAGTTTCTCCCATTTCACTTTGATTTCAGCGAGACTCCAAAGGCCGGACCTAGTCGTACTTCTTTCACTGATCCGTCTGTGCCTCTTCACCCTAGGGCTACTGAGGACCTTCACCCTGTCAACCCTGATCGGATAGTGTCATATGTGGACCCCGATGTCGACCTGCACCACACTAGATCTATTCCTCAGTAGTCCCGCAATAAGGTTTGCTTTCGACCTTCTTGATCTTCTGTATATCCATCTTGTTGTACATTTACTTTTATTCACCTCTGTCCCTATCCCGTTTTGCTCATTCACCCATTCTTGTGTGTGCCTTGCTTAGGACGTACTTTGTCCTAAGTATGGGGGGGGGGGGTGAATGAGCCGAGTGTTCATTCTTCGTTTGGTTTCATTACTCCTGTTATCGCCTATACTTAGGGCTTCTTTTACCCAAAGTATGGGGGAGTGATGTGTACATTCTGTCTCTATCTTCTTCCATCTTCTGATCTCTTTTCTTCTTTTGTTCTTATCTTCTTTTCCTTTTCTATATTCTTTATCTACCGAAAAAGTGTCGCCCCTTTTTTATCGGTCTTCTACACTTAGGACGTACTTTGTCCTAAGTATAAGGGGGTGTGCACTCCGAGAGCCTCTATTCTTTGATCCTCTCCATTATCTCCTCTTCTTGTCTATACTTAACGATATCTTACCCTAAGTATAAGGGGAGACAGTCTGAGTACGATCTGTTCATTCCCACCCTTGACCCTCCCTGCTTTGTGTACAGTCTGTTATACTTAAGATTATTTGATCCTAAGTATAGGGGGAGGTCAACTTCTCATTCATTTGTTTATTTTTTAGATTTTCCTATACTCAGTACGAGTTATGCCTTCTCTTTTTTCTCTGATCTATGAGGACGTAGCTCAAGCTAAATATAGGGGGATCGTATATACTCCGTACATACTTTATCCATAACTCGTACTTTCGTTCTTAATGGTTATGGTTAATTATACTACTAAATTCATTAAAAATCTTAATAAAAAGATGTGATTATTCCTCAAAGTCTTTTTGTATTTACTAATTAATAAATCAGGTGAAAATGTTTTTTTGCAAAATGTTTGAAAAATAGTTTGAAAATATTTGTGAAAAATCTTCTGAAACTATTTGGAAAACATTTTGTTACATGATTTCAACCTTTGTAAAAATATTTTGTTTGAAAAATTTATTTTCTTTGTATGAAATAAAAATGTTTGAAAAATGATTTGAAAAATGGTTGCAAAAATATTTGAAAAATCTATATATACTGTTTGGAAAACCTTTGCAAAAATGATTTTCAAATGTATGTACATGTTTGCAAAATTAAATGGTTTGCAAAATTAGTTTGGACTATAGTTTTCAAAATTTGTTTGAAAAACCCTTTTCAAATAAGTTTGAGGAATATATACATCACACTAAAATCCATTATATATACTTATAAAATTGACCACTTACCCTTGTAAATTCTTAAAATCCACTTCTTGTAAATATAAAATGCATCCCTGTGTAAATATTTTAATCTAGTTTTTAGCCAAAATCTTTTCTTTTCAAAAATCCCAAACACATTTGCAAAATTAAAAATGCCAAAAACATTTGAAAAATCCTTTTGAAAATACAAAAAAATTGCATATGCATCATCCTTTTCAAAAATCCATAAAAAGTTCAAAATCTTTAAAACGTGCATCACAAAAATATTTTCTGCGTAGCATTTACATAGCATAAGCATTTTTCGGATTGAACAAGTCTAAGTAAAATCCAAAGATTGGAGCTTGGTTGGACCTTCAAATCTTCCTAATTAACATGAACCTTCTAGGAGTTGAAATTGAGGTACTTCAGGTCTAGTTGACTTAATTCTTTGAGGATCACGAGACTTGGTTCAATGGATTCTTGACTGCCTAAGTAGAGTATTTCGAAGCACACACACGACTCTTGTTGATAATGACCTAACTTGGACACATGCACCTTTCACATGGCTCAACTCAATTGGAGTGGTGAAGGGGTTGGATTTGCCGGTATGAGATGCACACAGGTGGAAACACTTGTCCTCCTCTAGGGAGTGAAGTGCACCCCAACCCGTCTGGTGATGATGAGTTTTGAGGACAGGAGAGTGTGGGTTGCAATAAAGCTTCAAAAGAGGGATAGTATACTGGCTCAAGAGGAAAACTCTTTATGTAAATGCTGCTGTGAATAGTATTTCAAAAAAAATAAAAAGCCAAAAACTCCAAAAAAAAGTAGACAGGCCTGTGCAAAAATAAAAATGCATGCCGGAGTGTATATATTTGTATAGCCAATAAGCAAGCTTGATCTTCAGAGTCAAATCATGTGAGCCTGCAGCTGGATGACTTGGCTACAGTAGTCTTGCATCCTAGGATAGGTAACTACACTGGCTACCATCCATTCTTCTCTTCACCCCCTCCTCTTGAGTTGGTTGTCACTTGAACTTAGAAGGGAATACCCTGCTCCTCAAGGAATGAGTTATTGTATTGGCGAATCATTTGGTTCTCCTATTGGAGAAGTCGGTCTCTTTGTCATTTCAGTTGGGGAGAGCCACCATCACTTACACTGTACGAGTCAGATTCATAGTCATAAGGGTTTGAGTATGAGTTGAAATATTTTTGACCTGGCTATTGAGGAGACTTGAAGAGAGTTTTGGGATTCTCGAAGGCTGTTGGATTTCAAATCCGACTCCCATCAAGGTTCCGCCCGCACTAAAATGTCAAAGGTCTAACTTAAGCTTCAAACTTTGATTTTGTGAAGACAAGTTTGATAATTAAACTAAATTCAATTTTCTACCTTTTCTTTTCTTTGTTTTTCTTTTTCTGCACTTATTGCATAAGTGTTTGCTAGGGACTAGCAAAGGCAAGTATAGAGGGATGATGAATCTACTTTTCATCATCTTTATTCTATCATTTTGGCCTTAAAAACCCTAGTAAATGCGTGTAAATAACATTAATTTAGGCATTTTATCATTCATGTATTATTGTACAAATTGTGTATAAAATACGAGTTTTAAAGACAAAATTATAGAATAAAGAAATACAATAAAAATCTCTTTTATTTAATTCATTTTTTATTCATTTTGGGACCTATTTTTAGTTCTACTTTTTATACGTGAAATAAAGAAACTTTGAACATGAAAGTTGTAGATAATTAAATATATAAATATAAAAAATAGATTTCATACAAAATATACAGATAAAAAGTTATGATTTGAACAAGTTTCCAAAATCCCAACTTCCCAGACCTGTATCTCTCAAATAAGAACTCGAAATTTATCAAAATCACCTTTAATTGTATATAACATTTAATAAAATATTTAATTAAGGTGGTTTCATATTTTTTAGAGTTATGGTTTGAAGTTGAGATTTGGACCTCTCTTGTATACTTGTACCGATTAAAATATTAATTTTATTTATTATTCATTATTTTTATAATTTATATGTTTATAATTTTGTAAATATTATTTATAATTTATGTGTATATTAAAACTAGAATAAAAACACAAAGAAAACACAAAAATAAAATACTTGTATTCAATACATCGATGAAATACCTATATCTATACCTATACAAATAATACATCTATTTATTTAATTGTATAAAACACATCAGAAAAATGAAATAAAAATACATTTAAGTTCATAAAATTAATATGTAAATATATAAAATAATAAACAAAAATAATAGAATTAAATATACAAAATTAAAATAAAATATTAAAATATATAGATGAATATACCTGTATATAGGCCATAAAAGGTAACTTGTATTTTTGTACCTCTAAAAAATAAATAAAAATCATTATAAAATACTTCATAAAATAAGAAATAAGTTTCTTTTTATAACCCAAAATAATATGAATTGTTTATTATTTTTTATCGATTTTACAAATCTTTTTTCCAAGGTTTTTTTTGGTTGGTCCATGTGGACCAACCAGATTCTGCCCTTGGTTGACCTCGGTCAACTCTCTGACCGAGGTCTGGCTTTTGTCAGAATTGGGTTTCGCCTCGATTTCGCCAATTTTTGGAGGGTGCATCTTGCATCCTTTCATGATGCGCCCTGCATGACTTTTTCTCCCTAGCCATTGAGCTTACACGCCTAATGTTCGTCTTGGGGATTGGACTGCTGCAACACCTGCTTTACCTCAATCTTGGGAGACTCGTCAACCCTCATTCAAAAACTCCTTGTTTCTTCCATTGGGAATTTGAACCCTCCTTTGACCTAATCTGAGCTCCATGGCGTCGTGCTTCGGACCGGAGGTGTGACAGACCTCCTCCATCCGGCGACGGAGGCCCAGGCGAAGGCCGAGGCGGCCATTTCACCCATCTCCAGCCACCTCGGCCGTGAGGTCCTATCTCAGGCAAAGCTGCCTTCGAGGTCTCCTTTTTCGTTCTTTTTCTTGCATTTTTTTATCGTAGGCTTAGTTTTAGGAACCATTTCCATCCTTCGTTTTGCATACGTGACCCATTCGTGCAACTCCGCCACCACCTCCCCGGAGCTTTCCCCTGTGTGCTCCCCTTCGTCGTTCCCTACATTATTCTGCCTCCTGAAGGGTCATGATAATTTTCCTGCGACCCTCTTCACCCTTTTTTGCAGGTGCACGCAATCGGGAAGCAGCTGGAGGCATTAGGTATCCTGTCGGAGATACCTGGAGCTTCCTAGCTCTTCTGCTCCGCTAGCCACCTCCGGTGGTCGTAGTCCACTTTTGAAGTCACCACTAAACAGAGGAGGACCCTTGGAGTCGTCGCGGCCATTTTGAGAGCCTCACGGACCATGGAGGCGGCCGATCGGGGACGGGGAAAGTCGCCTTCGCCGGCATTCTTCCATGTTCTTCCGATAGGCTTGGCCACCGTTCGATCAAGGCCCGCACGCCAGATCTCGCCACTACTGTTCGATCGTGCCCTTCGACAGCCATCAGATTTTCAAGGATCGTCTAATTAGAGCCATCCACGCAAACCGTCATCGGGCCCTGTCGTGTTGACACGTGTCAAGTGAAATATCATCCACCGTCCGATCGACTCAACGAGGGTATTTTGTAATTAATAATTAGTATTTAGACTTTCCTCTACGTCTCTTTTTTTGTAATATTTGCACTTTAGCCCCCGTACTTTCCTTATTTGCAGTTCAGTCCCGCTCCACGTCACTTCACGTGCCTGGAGCAAGTGAGGCGTGGAAATTTTGCATGGGACCCCAGGCCTTTTTGTATTGCAAAATAGTCCAGCCGTTATTTTGTCACGTTATATTATTTGTGGATATTTTGCAATCCACCCCTAGGTCTCTGAATATTGGGATTAGGTCCCTACCGGCACATGTCAGTCACGTACGGCTTTGGCCATCTTGCAGGGGCATCCTTGCGATGTTGATTATTTGTATTTAGTCCAGAAATATTTTTATTGCCTTATTATTTTTTTGGAAAAATTGCACATTATCCCTTGGTGTTCTGGATAATTAAGAAACTGCCCTTGCTAGTAGTGTAGTTTCTCTTTGTCGATTGCATTTATTTCATGCGTCTATAAAATTCGAAAAATCACCAAAAAATAGGCATAAGTTCATGTTGCATAGTACTTCTACTCCATATTTTTATTTTGCATTTTTGTTGCATTTTATTATTTAAAAAAAATCAAAAACATGCATTTTCTTCACTATTTGCATTAGAAAATACTCAAAATTATAAAACATTTTTGAAAAATTCCAAAGAAATTATATTTTGTGTGTTTTTGCATCTTTTATCTTCAGACCAAAAATCACTAAAAAATACAAAACTCATAAAAATAGAAAAACTCTAAAAACCTTCATAAAAATTTATAAAATCCATAAAATACCCAATTGTGTTTTCTATTCCTGAATTTTCTTTATTTTATTGTCTATAGTTTAAAATTAATTTGGAGAATTTTGGTACTATTTGATATTTTTCATCTTTATTTTAATTTCGACAATTAATTTTATTCACTGTTTTCAGTATTTTTTACTTAAATACCAAAAAATAGCAAAAATATAGAAAAATCATGAAAACATTAGAAAATTATAAGAAGCATAAAATCACTTTATTCCCTTTATTTTGAGTATTTTTACCTATTTTTATCTGTCTCTTATCTATATTGTATATACCCCATATATAGTTTTATATCCTTTTAAAAGAAAAAGAAAATATAAAAATATAAAAAATAAAAAAATATAAAACCAGAAATTAAAAATCAAAATATAAAAATATAAAATCAAAAATTAAATAAAAAAATATAAAATTAAAAACCTAGAAAAAATATCACACTTATGGACACTTGATCACATTCATTTTTGAGCTTGATTGCCACGATCTACCTCTTTGCTTCCTGTGTTCGACACTCTACACTACTTGCACTATACACATCTTTTATAGAGTTATAATAAATTTTAACTCCGCACCACTTTTCATTGTTTGATCTCTGTTGTGGGTTAATTGTTGTTTGAATAGTGATTTCTTACGGGTCGCCACAGTGACTGCGTCTCTGCCTTGTGTGAGACATATTTTAGACATGTGAAAAATCTTTTTCAACAGCCAACCTGACCCGACCAGAAGTCCGGCCCACTTAGCTCGACTTGCGCCCGAGCCCACACTTGAAATGGGCATGCCACATGCCTTTTTTGGCCTAATTGCAATTTTGAGTCGAGCTCAAGCACTATAAGGCCCAAACCCCGCAAATCTTCATAGAACGAACCCCACATATAGTTAATAACTATCATTTACGAATTGCAATATCCCACTTCATATGAACCGTATGAACTGATATTGATGGGACTGTAGTCTGCATATCTAAATCAATTGAATTAGTACTCCAGTGAATCAAGTTTCCAAGCAGTGATTTTAAAAATATATGATTTCTTCAATCGCAACATTAATTGGAATTTGCAAAGAAAAATATATAAGGGAATGAGTCAAGGAATCATATGGGAATGGTAGTTGTACTTACAGTACACATGCTACGTGTACCATTTATGGATAAACGTAGATATAAGGAACCATGTACCTGGTTCAAATTCAATGCTTCATTAACATAGGTTTTAATCAGATATCGTCATATCGAATACATATATTGTTGATGGGAGATGTATAGGAAATGCAGTGGAAGAAATTAAACATGATTTGGATGGCGTGAATTTTAAATTTTTAAATTTGCTATTAGGGAATGAGTAGCTGATTATGATCCTCTCCATTTCAAATGCAAAATCTACATCTAATTTTTTAGATGTATTTGAGCATCTAAATGTCCCGACCCGAGTCCGATTCAATAATCTTCAAGCTAGATTCGGGTTTGGGCCTATGTTTTCTAAAAATAAACAGGCCTAGGCCGGACTCGTTAGCCTATATACCAAAATGGGTTTGGGTCGGGGGAAGGCAGACTCGACCCAAGCCCAGCCCATGCTCAACCCAATTCTGATTAACAAGAATATATAATACAAACGTATACATTGAATATAGAAAACCTTCTTATTGATATATCACTATCGTAAGTTGAACTCATTGATCCTTGTCAATCTACCAAGACATTATTTACATTTCTGGAATGCTTTTTTAATAAATTTATATACATCTTACTTATATATACATCGAGTATAGTATACATTCTATTGTGTACTATTTTAACACTACAAAGAGTGTGCATATGACATGAAAAATGATTATTTTTCAGTTACGTCTTTATCCCCTATTCACAATACAAACCAATCGATTCACCAAACCCCCTTTCTTGGTACAGTTTTTGGCTATGTTGATCATGCTTATAGATTTTATTAATCATATGCTACTTCCATTTGATTCAATGTTCGAAAATCCATCGCAAGGCATGTTATTAGTAGGAAAACCAAGAACAAGATTTATATCTCTAAGACTTTTGCTTGATGGAAGAAGGTAAATTAAGGGTTTCTTCAAAAATAATAGAAGAGAATAATAAGTAGTGATCTTAGTAATGAATTTCAATTTGAAATAGAATAAAGATGAGTTGGGTTGGTTAGGACATGTTGCAAAGCCATGATAGCCATAATGTTCAGGTTGGATGAACACGATTGGATCGTCATTACTTTAATGAGGAATATAACCATTGTCTTGTATCCCCTAGTAAATAGAGATATCTTAGAACAAATAGAATATTTTTTAAGGTAGCAAAGATGATGGTTAAATCTATGATAGAAGTTAACATTCTTGTGGCGAAACAATCAATGTTCATGGACAATGGCCTCACCACTAATAATAAGGTTGGTGGAATTGTTATAGATATATATATAACATGAATAGAGAGGATAAAAGATGCCATGATGGCATGGATGCTCAACTTCTTATCGATCGTTTCAACAACTGTATGAAGTGGACATTGGAATTTTTTTATAGTTTCCAAACTGACAAAGAAAATAGGCTTACTCACTGTTTGTGGATTGACAATGTATCATTAGAAGATTACAAATTATTTAGTGATATGATTTCCTTCGGTACTACTTATAAAACCAATTAATATAAGCTCATTTTTGGTTCATTTTGTGGTATTAATCACCGGGGCAAGACCATATACTAAGAAACAATCGAATCATTCATTCAGTTTTTTGAACAATTTGTCATAGAAGTTGGGAAGCATCCTATTTCAATAGTCACCAACAAAGGCCTTGTTATATGCGTTGCAATTCTTTACTCACTTCCATATATTGTGCACAAATTTTGCACATGGCATATTATGTCAAGTATGAAATGCAAATTGGGTCAAAGTAAAGACATTGACAATGCTCTAAAAGCATTGAGTGGTTAGTTTGGATTATGGGAAAAATAAGTGACTGAGTGAAAAATGTTCAATTAAATACAAATAGGTTGATATATACACCAAGGATACATTTTTTGTCGGTCAATGAAGTACACGAACGAGTGAAAGTATGAATTCTTTTCTCTAGAGTTTTATTTCTAACCAAACCACAGTTCTTGAATTTATTTCTAGATTTCAAACAGCCCGGCAATGCTTAAGAGAACGAAAAAATGGCATGGATAATGACACTAAGACTCGAAGGTTTGATTGAAGAGCTGAAAGAGGGCTTGAAGAACCAAGGGGTTAGTGATAAGGTGATGAATTATGAGGCTGATATAATGATGGTAAAATAAGAAAACCATAACAAGAAAAGGAAAATAAGTAAGTTGAGGGAACAAACATGTACTTTAGTAACAGACACAACCCAAGAAAATGTTGACAAACAAGCTTCGGAAGTAACATTTCTTGAAAGCATAATTGAGAAAGGGAAGGGAAAAATTGGAGGAGAAAATGGATGATAAAGGAAACTTGAAAAATTATCTGTATGAATCAACGCAATGATGGATGTTTGGAGAGAGTTAGTGAAGAGATGCAAAACATTGAAAACTTTCATATTTTGATTTTTTTTCCTAATTCTTCTCCCTTTTATTTATTTTTTATTTTCTCCTCATTCCACTATTTCTGAATAATTTGATTGGGCCATGTGGTGCTCTCTAGAGTTGCCACGCAGGTCAGTCCTCTTTGCACCACCTGACCTTCTCCACAACCCTTAGATCTCCTCCCCTACCTCATATTGGTCATCCCCCAACACCACTCTCTCCACAACTAGATCATATCATATGATCTGATCTAGACAGCTCCTTTGCATCGCAGCCTCAGCCATTGGATATCCTCCCCCTGCCTCATCTTGGTAGTCCCCCAGTGCGACTCTCTCCACCATTGGATCAGATCCCATGATGTGATCTAGACTGCTCCTTTATTCCTCACCCTTGCCTCGCGCCCACCTTCCTAGACGTTTGATTGCAAAATCCGACAACAAAGACCGTGCCTTCCACCTCCCTCATCTCCCTCGCCAAACGTTACGCCTCGCCACTCCCATTCCTCTCCCATTTACCCTAATCTCCCCACGCCTCCAATCTTCTGGTTGATCTTCCTACAACATAGCTCTCACCTTCCTCTCTCGCATAACCATAACCCTAGCGCTCATGCGTTCTTTGAGTCTCCAGTGCCTAATCAAAACCTCCCAGACGTCGTCGTTACACCTCCACCTTTGCTTATAAATCCACCACCTCCACCTTGGTATCTCCTCATCCACCAATTCAAGATTGTAGGCCTAGCCACCCTCCATCTCCTTGTGATAGACGGAGGTAGGATTGAGGGTCCACGATGGTCGCTTAGCCCATTTTCTCTACCTGCATGGTTGGAGTAGGGGGATCAAAACGGTAGTGGAGCTACCATGGAGCTCGTCCCATGCCTCCCTTCCACTGCAATTTCATCTCTGGCCAGGTAAGCTCTTCCCCACTCTTTTTCGTTAATTTTCTCCAAATTTACTCTAGGCACACACACACCTTTCCTGATTACTGACCATTTCTCGAGCTCCGCCACACCCCTGCCATCTTCGTGCAACCCTTGGACTAACTTCTTCCCTCCCATGCAACCCTCACTATCCCAGGCCATCTACGCTACCAGAGATGGAGGAGATCTCACCAAGGGCACCGCCTTCTTCACCTCTGACACCCTTCACACACCTAGCACACTTCATATATCCACGACCACTAACCGTTTGCAGGTACCCCTTTAATCAACGGACTTTGGGCAGAGCTTAACTCTAGAGCTTTGCCTCCTGTGAGGTCCCATCGATATCCGCCTCCGGCCACTCCTGCACCTCGTCAGAACTTAGACCTCCAGCACCAAGGGCTCCAGAACCTCCCTGATCATTCAATTCACACATACGCAAGTGGTGTATCTCGTGGCATCTCGTCTGAGCTCTAATCGCACCACCAACCTTTGACAGAAGCGTTTTCCCCATATGTTACAATTGTCATTGAGTGATGACCATCCGACAACCATCCAATGGTTGAGAAGCTACCATGTCTCCTCGTTGAAGCACGAAGGCTCGATGGGACCAAGTCTCCGCCTAAAGCACCTTAGGCTGCTACGTGGCTCGAGGCACCTACAATGGCCCCGAATCTTCATCCAAGCCTCAGCTAAACCTCTCAATCCTAGCCCATATGCTTGTCATGCGCAGGCAGGTCGGGAAAAATGTAGTTCACCCTCATGAGATCTCGATTTGCAATAGGTCCTTCCCAAGTGCGCGTGCCTCACATGTCGTGCTTGGAAAAATTACAATGGGGCCTGTCAGTATTAAATATTACAAATATGCCCCTACCAAGGATCTTTTGCATATTTTGTCATTTTCTTCTTCATATTTTTACAATTATGCCATTGCTCTCTTTCATCCATAACTTGAGCAGACAAACTCCAAATCCAATTATTTCAATTTTCTTATTTTTCTAATTTTGCGATCTTCATGATGGTATATTATTTCTCTGATTTGATGCATATATTTATATTTAAATTCCGTATGATTCATGTATCATTTATTCCTTATTTAAATGTCATTAATTAATGATATGCTTTATTTGATAATTGAATCGCTATTGCTTGCTCAGTAATTGAACTAATTTTATGGTATATTTTTGCTTCCATCATCATACAACATTGCACATTATCTTGTATGATTTTATATTGCTAAAAATATAAATTGCATATGTCTCATCATTCAATGCATTGCACTTCATTCAACCTTGCATCACATTTATTTTTCATTAATTTTGAAATAAAAAATGCATGTTATGAGTTCATTATGCATTGTATTGTGTACTTAAAAATAAATAAAAAATTGTATTTTCTTTTCATGCATTTTATTCAAGGAATCTTTGTTTTGAATGCCTATCTTTTCATTAATATTGTGTGCATCTTTGTCTGCATTGTTTTGTGATGTGTAATGTGTTTGCATAAGAAGACCTAGATCAAAGAATTTCTTGACAAACAAGCTTCGGAAGTAAAATTTCTTGAAAGCATAATTGAGAAAGGGAAGGGAAAATTGGAGGATAAAGTGGATGATAAAGGAAACCTGAAAAAGTATTTGTATGAATCAAAAACACAATGATGGATGTTTGGAGAGAGTTAGCTAAGAGATGCAAAACATTAAAAACTTTCATATTTTGATTTTTTCCTAATTCTTCTCCCTTTTATTTATTTTTGATTTTCTCCTCATTCTACTATTTCTGAATAATTTGATTGGGTAATGCGGTGCTCTCTGGAGCTGCCACGCGGGTCAGTACTCTTTGCACCACCTGGCCTTCTCCACAACCCTTAGATCTCCTCCTCCTACCTCATATTGGTCGTCCCCCAGCGCCACACTCTCCACCATTGTATCATATTATATGATCTGATATAGACATCTCCTTTGCATCGCGACCTCAACCATTGGATATCCTCCCCCTGCCTCATCTTGGTCGTCCACCGTGTCACTCTCTCCACCATTGGATCAGATCCCTTGATTTGATCCAGACCGCTCCTTTGCTCCTAGCCCTCGCCTCGCACCCACCTTCCTAGCTGTTTGATTGAAAGATCCAACAACCCAGACCGTGCCTTCCACCTCCCTCATCTCCCTCGCTAGACGTTACGGCTCACCACTCCTATCCCTTCTCCCATTTACCCTAATCTCCCCACGCCTCCAATCTTCTAGTTGATCTTCCTACAACATAGCTCTCACCTTCCTCTGTCTCTCCATAACCATAACCCTAACGCTCATGCGTTCTCTGAGTCTCCAGTGCCTAATCAAAACCTCCAAGACGTCGTCATTACACCTCCACCTTTGCCTATAAATCCACCACCTCCACCTTGGTATTTCTCCACCTTTGCCTATAAATCCACCACCTCCACCTTGGTATTTCCTCATCCACAAATTCAAGAGTGTAGGCCTAGCCACCCTCCATCTCCTTGTGAAAGACAGAGGTAGGATTGAGGGGCTACGATGGCTGCTCTGCCCATTTTCTCTACCTACTTGGTCGGAGTGGGGGGATCAAAACAATGGTGGAGCTACCATGGAGCTCGTCCCACGCCTCCCTTCAGTTGGACATGCGAGCCCATGGGGAGCCATTATGCAATAAATGTTATTGCACATATCATTCCCTGATCTGAAATGAAGAATAAATAATTTGCATAATAGGTCCCTCTGTATAATTAGGGTAATGTACCATGGCCATCTTGATGATCATATAGCTATTGATTCATTAAATGAATCATAGAAGCTGGTGTTTGGATGAATATCTAAAGAGTTAGATAGAGGACTCATCAAGCACATTCAAATGATTATTAAGAGATGATCTCCAGCCTGAGTAGGAGATGGCAATCCTTTCTCACAAAGGTTGATATCTGACCGGCCTCTTGATGCAGGTCCTCTGCATGGGAATAGTGATTCAAAGATGTCAGATTAGTTAGGTCAAAGGGTTGACTTAGCGAGATCGAGATAACCTAAGTCCTATGTTGAATACTGTCACAGCATAGGCACACATCCTCTGATCAGAGACAGATGTGTTACTATATGTTTGAGTGTGTACATGTGGCAAACCAATAGGTTGATGACCTAACCAAGGTCTATACATCGGCGAGCTGGTGTGCATATTAGTAATACAATCTCTCAAAGGGATCATACATGTTTACTTATGAACCGGAAGACATGAGCTCACTCATGAGGTATTGGGACCGATCAAATTCCATGTGTGGTTATCGTGCTTCAGAAACATAACAAGAATTTGAAGGCATGATATATGCTTTGGGAAAGCATATGATTGATACCGAATCCCAATGACCAAGATTGAGAAACTTGGTGATCAAACCGTGAAGAAGACAGTGTAAAATTGATCTTAATCTTCAGGTTGATCATAGGTCTTCCGGTATGCAGGATGTACATGTATTGGGAATACCCAAGGGTGATGTGATCATAAACAATTGTATAACCATGACGCTTCCATTCCGAGGGAGTGATAAAACATGTATGGATTTTAGTGACTCCTCTCAGTAGAGAAGCAATCTGATCTTGGTCCAAGTGTTGGACATTGGTCTGAATGAGATTCAGATGCAATGAGAAGATTAGATTTGCGGTCTTGATTTAATCAAGCATCTGTGGGAGGTACGTAAGATCTGGATTTGAGATGAGATCTCAATATCCAAGTCACTATAAGTGTAACAATACAATCGCCAAGTCCTTATCTCCAAGTATCTGCGGAGAAAGCACATTATTCTTGAAGGAGTTGAAGAATAATTCATTTGATGAATTATGTATCCAAGCAACAAGATGTTGATAATTAAATGAGATTTAATTATCAAGAATAATATGAATGGGATTCATATTATGAGAATGATTATCCAAGGAAATACAGATTGTGGATAGTGTTATCCATAATATCTGTATATATATCATAAATATGATTTATAATATATTAGAGAGAGCACCTTTGTAAATAGCATTTGTTAATTGTTAATGTGAATTGGATTCACATTAAGCAATTAATTGGAAATGCAATTTACAATTTAGTTTGGACTGTGAATATGATTCACATATTTTTCAATGTCATGATTGATATATTCACTAGATAATTGGGAATTAATTTAGTGGATAATTTTGCAATAGATATACACTAATTAATTTGGAATTAATTTAGTGGATAATGTTGCAAGATAAATGAGAGATAATGATATAAATTATAAAAGAGGATAATCCACCAAATAACATGGGTGACGCCCCATGTGATTTGGATGGATAATTATCTTCTTAATTATCATATCATTATATTGTGATTATTGATTTATTTATTGAATTAAATTATGTTGACGATAATATAACATATACTTAATTTAATATAAATTAATAATTTGTTGTTTTTGAACAACAAAGATCATGGCCATTGATTTAATATACATATCAATCTAACCACTGATTTTGTATATGCCAGGGATTGTGATCCATGGACTTCCAAACTAATATAAAAGGAAGGCAACCCTAGCCTCTTCATGAGAATATAATACAATATTAAGAATACACGCCTACTCTTCTTCTCTCTCTCTCTCTCATTCTCGACTACTCTCTCCCTCTCTCTAAGGTGGCCGTCCGCCTTGTGCTTTGAGGGAACAAGTAATCGTCTCCATGTTTTTGCGCTGTCGTTTCGATTGCTCGTGGATCTCCATAGAAGGATTTCATTAGACGAAATCAGGAGATTCAAGGCTTGGATCTTCATCGAGGACTGCGGGAGGAACGCGTCTCACCATCGCGCCCGCAAGTGCCATCTTCGTAGATCGGACTTGAGTCAGGAGGATCTCTTGCTTTAGAGATCTTGTGATCGCAACCACGCTTCAAGTGATATTTCTAATACTTTGTGGTTTGATGAGACAATCCAAGAAATGTTATTGTGATCATGTGGTTTCATGACTTGATTTAAAATTTTAAATTCTGTTGCATCTAGTGACTAGTGCGACTAGTCGCCCCGATCGCATGAGATGCGATCAACACGCTTTCGTTCAGAGCCTTAGGTCGGAAAAGAGTTTGGATATGATCCGTAAACCTAGGACGACTTGGGTTTGAATGGGTTGCGAAATTTTTTGCTGCATTTCAATTTTCGCACCTCTATTTAATTGAATTTTTTGTCACTGTTTAAATCCTTTAAACATGAAATTTTAAATTGGATTTTGTTTCCCGTTAAATAAAGAAACCATAGGATCCGAGTTTATGTAATTTGGATTTCATTTGCTCAAGATATGGCCCTTTGAATACACATGTACTCACTGTTGCGGGAACTGCGAATCTAAATAAGATTAATGAGTTAATTACTGTTTTTATGCACCTAGAAATGCGTAAACTATCACTCAGGTTCTGTCATAAATCAAATTAGCAATCTTAAGAAACTGATTTTGCGTAATTTGGATTTAAATTGATCAAGATATGTTGACTTTAGTGAGTAGGGGTCAGTGCTGAAAATTGACGAATTTGATAGTGAACCATGTGATAGTCATTCAAATAAGTTGATGAAAATTAATTGTTAATTTTCTGAAATAATTAGTGATAAATATTTGTGAAATATATAAAGAGATAATTATTTCATTGAATGACATTTCACTAGCCAAGATGATAAGATAGTTGATCTTAATCATTAATTGGTTGATATGAAATCATCAACAAGCATTGTTTTCATGCAAAACCTTAGTTTATCCTACAATAGTTGTAGGGCAACTTTTACATGCAAAACCCTCTTGCTTGAATAGGATTGGGGATTTGTTTAGCAAATCTCCTTATAATATTATCAAAATAGTTTTGATGAATATTATATGATATAATTTCGATTGAAAAACCGATGAGCATCTCAAAGTACATAATGATCTATCTAGCTTTATCCTTTCCTGAGGTGGATATGGTGACTAGTCGGGGAGCGTTGGGGTAGCGGGTTGCACCAGATGTGGTCTGTCCCATTCCCCTCGGTACTGGCCATGACAGCGGGTAGGGACTCGATAACGCCGGAGAAGTCAAAGTGTATTTTTCTAATTATTAAAATTCGAATAATACGTACTTTGAGATTCTACCTATTATTTAAGTTATAATCAAGTTTGTTGATTGACAATTGGATTGATAATTAATTTAATGTGATTAAATTGATTATATCTAATTAAAATCACTCTATTATGAATAGATGTGTATTTCCCTAGGAAGAATTAATTATGTGAATATGATTCACGATAATTAATTATTACAATTTGAATATGAGGTGGAGGATCACATAAGTGACATCCATGGTCTCCTATCAAGGCAAAGGATTCCGTCGCCAGATATTGTATATAGAAGACGCTTGTCCGAAGTGACAGATACTATATATGATTTATTTGGATCGGGTTCTTTGCTTCTCGAAAGAGTAAGGCCGTATATGTAGTGACCCCAATACCGGGTCCTCATATTATTGGGGCGATATTGGATTGCCTATAGAGAGTATTAAGCCTGTTGACGGTTGGTTGAATTAACAACGGGTCAACATCATCTTAGGGGTGGTGGGCCCGGGTGTTAAAGACTAAATTGGGAAATGCAAGTTGGACTTGCAAGGCGGAATGTGTTCCCACTTCTCTTTATTCGAGTCACAGGTTCTCATATTATTGGGATTTGATAAGGATAGAGAGGAGATCCCAGATCTTGCTTGATATATAGCGGTAAGTCTATCTCTTACTTTGAAAGACAATAAGGGAATGAACTTTCATTGTTGACAAGCGAAGACAACTTTGATATAAAAATTCCCAAATGAAAGGAAAATATGTATATATATTATATATACCCTTATGCAAATTTCTTGTTTCAGATAATCCTTTATTAAACCCACTCAATGTTATGCTCAATAATAACCAGTAAAATATCATGGATTGGACTCATGATCTAGATATTGTACTTGCAATTGGACACATAATGTATGTGGTTGCAGTGTACAAGTTTCCTCAACATAATGAGGAATGACAATTAAATAAGACAATAAGACATCACCCTAGGGTTTGTATGTGTCTATAGTCTTGATCTTTCATGGAGTGTACTTTGGAAGTGTCATGTCGATGATGATCGCAATTGTCAAAAAATCCTTATAAAATCTAAGAAGATGTTCTGGCATACATATGTGCTCTAGACATTTAATCATGAATGACATGATTCTCTGCATTATGCAGAATGGTAGCTCGAAAGAGATGATGTATTCAAAAAATGTTTGAATACCAACCTGAACCTAAGTCTCTAAGAGTTAAGATGTATATGATGAATGTCATCATTCTACTATCTATACTCAATTCATTCATGAAGATTCATAATAATCAATTTGTATGAATTTAATGAAGCATGTAAAAATGTTGAAGTGCTCTTGTATTGAAATCTTTTGAATTCAACATAAAAGATTCTTTGTCTTGAACAATGGTTGTTTATAGATGAAAAGAGCACAGTGGAAGCGTGGGTCGGACCCATGTGAGAAGGAAAATCAAAGAGTTGATTGTACTTCTGTGACTTCCATATGACATCCAAAGAGTTGGATGAATGCCAATACTGCAATGATTTGATGTGTTGATAGTATGACTATCAAATCTGTCTAAAATCCTTACTGAAGGACTCAGATAGAGCATCGGAATAATCAAAATATAATCATTGACTTTGACTTATTTATTTCATAAGATAAAGTTTGATAATTGTATCCCAATCTTCTAATGACACTTGCAATTGGTTGCATGTATATATTAGAAGATTAGAAATTTGATCTTAAGGTTTAATAATCATCTACATGGATATTGATGTAATTGTTGCAGCAATCTCTGTTGGATAGATGAACTTCATATTTTCAGTGGGAGAGCCCTTTGTCTTAGAGAATGTCTCTATGACCTAGATATAAGATTACACTCATAGTTTATTTCTAAATGTTGGAAATAAACATTAATTCTGGAATAAACCTATCATAAAGAGTTATGATGGATATATTTCAGATAGTAATATGGCATCTAGTGGACTCTACTAAATTAGAAAATTAATGAATGGTTCGCTAAGATATCTAATACTGAAAATTAAACCTTGATAGATCAATAGGAGGATGAAGATCATTTGACAATGATTTGGCATCAAATTGTGGACATATGTTTGCTGATGAGATCAATAGAATAGTAAGATATGAAACTTAAGAATGTCTAAAATTTCAAATCTTACATACTTATGAATATTGTATTCAAAGTAAAATGTTCAATACACTCTTCTTTTGGGAAAGGTGTAAGATGTAAAGGTATTCAGATCTCATACATATTGATGTATGCGGATCATCTATATCATAGTGAACATTATGGATATGTGATATCTATTGATGGTCATGTATGATATGGGATTTCTTCTCCTCACCTAAGAAACCTTTGAAATGTTCAAAGATTTCACAATTTTGGTTTAGAACCAAAGTTTGAAGGAAGATTAAATGAATTTGATCTAACCAAGGTAGCAAGTACCTATTAGATGAATTCAAAGAATACATTATAAAGATATGAATATCATTTCTATCTCAATCCTCCTAACACACCTAAACTCAATGGAGTTGTAGGGAGATACAATTGGATCATGTGTGACATGATTTGATCAATGATGAATTTTAGCATAATTATCCCTTAGTTTCCAGGTATATATGTGTAATAGAGACTACAATATATATTCTTAATAAGGTTCCATGCATGTAAACTGGAATCTAGCACTTGAGAGTGCTACTTCATTAGGAAAATAAAGGATGGTAGTGGATACGTGCTTTATAATCTTGAGATTCTAAAAAGATCTCATCTCTGAGAATGTGATTCTTAGAGGATGACTCTCTTGAGAATCAAGATGAAAATGAAGTATAGGAACACATTTAATCTTGAGAAGATAATGAGACTCCTGAAATCGGGAACTAAGAGGACAATTAAAGATGAAACACTAATACCTCTTCAAATTTATTTGAGGATGTATTCCATGTGTCGATTAAGTCTGACAATGATCGGACTTCTTGAGATGAAGCTCCTGAGGATCATGACACGGAAAGATGGATATTAGCAATAAACTCTAAAGTAGACTTCATATACAAATGTTGTATATGGACCCTCGAGGATCCACCTATAAGGGTAAGATCCATTAAGGTGTAAATGGGTCTTCAAGAAAAGAGGGAACCTGATGAGAAGGTAGAGACCTTCAAAGCACCGTTCGTAGCCATGAGCTACACACCGGAAGAGAAGACATTGCTTGCGATGAGACTTGTTCTTCAGTAACCATGCTTAAACCCATCAGAATATTGCTGACTATATCTACACAACTTGACTTTAACATCTACAAGATGAAAGTCAATATTGCATTCCTCTAAGAATACGTCTCTGAGGATATTCACATGAAGTAGCCCCAGGGCTTCATGATTGGGGAAAGTAAGGTGTGAAAGATAAAGAAATCCATCTATAGACTCAAATAAGCTTCTTGTTGTTGGAACATAAGATTTGATGAAATTATAAATGTTATGGTTTCATATATAATCTTGATGAACCATATGGAGCTTAGTGGGAGTGCCATTGTGTTCATCATGCTAAATGCAGATAATATCCTAATCATTTGGAATGATATAATGATGATAATAAGTGTTTTATGATCTGACTATTCCATACCTTGAGATATGATCTCAAAGATGCCTCTTGGATCTTAGTTCTGAAGGTGTTCAGAAGCAAAGAAAAGAGGGTATTGGGACTGTCACATTTGTAGTACACCTTGGACATGTTCCATTTTCTGGAAATTCCAAGAAAGGCTTTCTTACCTTGAGATTTGGTACTGACCTATCTAAAGGGATAATACCTCAAAGAGTTGAGGAAGTGAATGCAAAAACTGGTTGCCCTTTTGTGCATTAGTTACGAGAAGCTGAAAGTATGCTAGATGTGTATAAAAGCCAGATGTCTGCCATGCAGTGGGAATAGTAAACTGTTACTAATCCTACTATGGAGATAGAACACTCGATTGCAGTAATAACAATATCTTCAAAGATGACAAGGCTTTAGAGATGGTGATCTCTAAGTATTATCGTCAAGAAATTAAGACTTTATAGATGGAGATCTAAAAGGTCTTAACTACGAATACCTTAGGAGATAGAGATCTCCAGGAATAACGGTATTCTGATAAGGATAATAGAAATTACAGACTGGTTATAATAATAATTTTTGAGCTGTAATGTCAAGGACACTATGACTGACAAGATTAACTATTGGTTGCATTATATGCAACATTCGCATTAGATACGAGCATTGTTACTGGGGATATGCAAGTGTCGTATAAGGACTTGGTGTAGTCTCGCGGGAACAGAGTGACTGATCAGCTTACCTAGCTATTTTCTAAATAGCCTATGATTGTCACATGAGTGTGGGTTTAAATGATTAGCCCATTAATTGCTCTTTGGGCTAGTGGGAGATTGTTGGACATGCGGGCCCACGGCGAGCCATTTGCAATAAATGTTATTGCACATATCATTCCCTGATCTGAAATGAAGAATAAATAATTTGCATAATAGGTCCCTCTGTACAATTAAGGTAATGTACCATGGCCATCTTGATGATCATATAGTTGTTGATTCATTAAATGAATCATAGAAGTTGGTGTTTGGATGAATATCTAAAGAGTTAGATAGAGGACTCATCAAGCACCGTCAGATAATTATTAAGAGATGATCTCCAGCCTAAGTAGGAGATGGCAATCCTTTCTCACAAAGGCTGATATCTGACCGACCTCTTGATGTAGGTCCTCTGCATGGGAATAGTGATTCGGAGGGGTCAGATTAGTTAGGTCAAAGGGTTAACTTAGCGAGATCGAGATGACCTAAGTCCTAAGTTGAATATTGTCACAGCAAAGGCACACATCCTCAGACCAGAGACAGATGTGTTACTATATGTCTAAGTGTGTACATTTGGCAGACCAATAGGTTGATGACCTAACCAAGGTTTATACACCGGCGAGCTGGTGTGCATGTAAGGGCATATGAGTAATATGATCTCTCAAAGGGATCATACAGGTTCACTTATGAACCGGAAGACATGAGCTCGCTCATGAGGTATTGGGACCGATCAAATTCCATGCATGGTCGTCGTGCTTTGGAAGCATGATAAGAATTTGAAGGTATGATATATGCTTTGGGAAAGCATATGATCAATATCGAATCCCAATGACCAAGATTGAGAAACTTGATGATCAAACCTTGAAGAAGACAGTGTAAAATTGATCTTAATCTTCAGATTGATCATAGGTCTTCCAGTATGCAGGATGTACATGCATTGGGAATACCTGAGGGTGATGTGATCATAAACGATTGTATAACCATGACGCTTCCATTCCGAGGGAGTGATGAAACAAGTCTGGATTTCAGTGACTCTTCTCAGTAGAGAAGAAATCTGATCTTGGTCGAAGTGTTGGACATTGGTCTGAATGAGATTCAGATGCAATGAGAAGATTAGATTTGCAGTCTTGATTTAATCAAGCATCTGTGGGAGGTACGTAAGATCTGGATTTCAGATGAGATCTCAATATCCAAGTCAATATGCGTGGAACAATACAATCACCTTGTCCTTATCTCCAAGTATCTGCGGAGAAAGCACAATGTTCTTGAAGGAGTTCAAGAATAATTCATTTGATGAATTATGTATCCAAGCAACAAGATGTTGATAATTAAATGAGATTTATTTATCAAGAATAATATGAATGGGATTCATATTATGAGAATGATTATCCAAGGAAATACAGATTGTGGATAGTGTTATCCATAATATCTGTATATATATCATAAATATGATTTATAATATATTAGAGAGAGCACCTTTGTAAATAGCATTTGTTAATTGTTAATGTGAATTGGATTCACATTAAGCAATTCATTGGAAATGTAATTTACATTTTAGTTTGGACTGTGAATACAATACTAAGAGTACACGCCTACTCTTCTTCTCTCTCTCTCTCATTCTCGACTACTCTCTCTCTCTCTAAGGTGACTGTCAACCTTGTGCTTTGAGGGAACAAGCAATCGTCTCCACGCCGTTGTGCTGTCACTTCGATTGCTCGTGGATCTCCATCGATGGATTTCGTTGGACGAAATCAGGAGATTCAAGGCTTGGATCTTCATCGAGGACTACAGGAGGAACGCGTCTCATCATCGCGTCCGCAAGTGCCATCTTCATAGATCAGACTTGAGTCAGGAGGATCTCTTGCTTTAGAGATCTTGTGATCGCAACAACGCTTCAAGAGGTATTTCTAATACTTTGTGTTTTGATGAAATGATCCAAGAAATGTTCTTGTGATCATGTGGTTTCATCACTTGATTTAAAATTTTAAATTCCGTTGCATCTAGCGACTAGTGCGACTAGTCGCCCCGATCGCATGAGATGCGATCAACACGCTTCCGTGATTCGCTTGAGGATTCCTCATATCCTTCACCTTCCTCTGCAATTTCATCTCAGACCATGTAAGCTCTTCCCCACTCTTTTTCGTTAATTTTCTCCAAATTTACTCTAGGCACACACATACCTTTCCCGATTACTGACCATCTCTCGAGCTCCGCCACACCCCTGCCATCTTCGTGCAACCCTTGGACTAACTTCTTCCCTCCCATCCAACCCTTACTATCCCAGGCCATCCACTCTACTAGAGATGGAAGAGAGCTCACCAAGGGCACCGCCTTCTTCACCTCTGACACCCTTCATACACCTAGCACACTTCAGATATCCACCACAACTAACCGTTTGCAGGTAGCCCTTTAATCAACGGACTCCAGGCAGAGCTTAATTCTAGAGCTTCTCCTCATGTGAGGTCCCGTCGGTATCCACCTCCGGCCTCTCATGCATCTCGTCTGAACTTAGACCTCCAGCACCAAGGGCTCCAGAACCTCCCTGATCATTCAATTCGTACATACGCAAGTGGTGGATCTCGTGGCATCCCATCTGAGCTCTGATCTCATCACCAACCTTTGACGGAAGAGTTTTCCCCAGACGTTACAATTGTCGTTGGGTGTCGACCATCCGACAACCGTCCAATGGTTGAGAAGCTACCACGTCTCCTCATTGAAGCACGAAGGCTTGATGGGACCAAGTCTCCGCCTGAAGCACCTTGGGCTGCTACGTGGCTCTAGGCACCTACAATGGCCCCGAATCTCCATCCAAGCCTCAGCTAAAGCTCTCAATCCTAGCCCACATGCTTGTCATGAGCAGGCAGGCTGGGCAAAATGCAGTTCACCCTCGTGAGATCTCCGATTTGCAATAGGTCCTTCCCAAGTGTGTGTGCCTCACATGTCGTGCTTGGAAAAATTACAATGGGGCCTGTCAGTATTAAATATTACAAATATACCCCTATAAAGGATCTTTTGCATATTTTGTCATTTTGTTCTTTATATTTTTACAATTATGCCATTGCACTCTTTCATACATAACTTAAGCAGAAAAAATCCAAATCCAGTGATTTTAATTTTCTTATTTTTCTAATTTTGCGATCTTCGTGATGGTATATTATTTTTTTAATTTGATGCATATATTTATATTTTAAATTCTGTATGATTCATGTATCATTTATTCCTTATTTAAATGTCATTAATTGATGATATGCTTTATTTGATAATGGAATTGAATCTCTTTTGCTTGCTCAGTAATTGAACTAATTTTATGGTATATTTTTACTTCCATCATCATACAACATTGCACATTATCTTGTATGATTTTATATTGCTAAAAATATAAAAATGGCATAGGTCTCATCATTCAATGCATTGCACTTCATTTAACCTTGCATCACATTTATTTTTCATAAATTTAAAATAAAAAATGCATGTTATGAGTTCATTATGCATCGTATTGTGTACTTAAAAATAAATAAAAAATTATACTTTCCTTTCATGCATTTTATTCATGGTATCTTTGTTTTGCTTGCCTATCTTTGCATGAATATTGTGCGCATCTTTGTTTGCATTGTTTTGTGATGTGTAATGTGTTTGCATAAGAAGGCCTAGATCAAAGAATTTAGTCCCTCAATTTAACCACTAAGATACCATTAATTGACTTGGAGACTAGTGTCCATGATTTCAATCTTGGTATGCTTGTCAAGTAAAATGTTCCACATACTCCAAAGTGTGGTTCTATATAGATCCAAAATGCCTCCTATGCTACGATAAAAATGACATATTAAGTAGGAGATTTTACAGTTTATCAATATCTTATACAAAATGGGTACTAGCTGTCGAGCAATAATGGAATTTGAAATACCAGAATCAAATAAGGCGTGTACTAAAAATCCATAGATAGTAACGATACATTGCCTGACCATACCTGAATTATTGGCTTATTCTTTAATGATTACATTGAGCTGACCATTAGGAATAGAAAAATTAGAGCCGGCAATGCTATGTGGTGGTTGCAACATAGGGGACGATCCTTGTGAACCCTAACCTCTACCTTTTCTTCATCCATGTGTTTCTCCATTACTTTGGACAGATGCTATATTATTAGGTTGGGTTGTCTTGAATGCGAATCTCTCAACTATGGCCATTCTTTCTTAAAATGACCTTCTTGATGATAGTAATAACATGCATGTGTTATTTTCTGAGCTGAAGACTCAACCATAGAGGTACTGGGTTGTTGAGTTACGAGGGTATAGTGGAGGTCTAGAGAAACCCCCTTCCTGATAATTCATATCCCAAGGTATGTGGTGAGATTATATTGCAACCAACTAGATGATAGCGACGGTCTCTGCAGTTATAATTTGCCTTGCGTTTAGATGGTCCATCATTAAAATGGAAAGTTCTTTATTGGCGATTTTCATCCGTTTCCATCTCAATACAAGAGGTAATATCCATTGCTTCATCTATGGTAGTGGTTTTAAAACCTCCAAGCTTCTCTCTATGATCTCCCTAAAGGCCACTGACAAATTTGGTAAGACACTCTTGTGGTGAAGCTTCTAGAGCTGGGGAGTAACATAGTAGCTCGGTAAAGTGGATATGATAATCTCACATGGTCTTAGAAGCCTCGGTCAAAGAAGCCAATTCTCTCCTCTTCAATTCTTCCCAATGCAAGGGACAAAAGTGAGCTCGGGAGTTTTCTTCATAGACATATTATGGAAAGGGATTTAATAGTTTCTTGAAATTGCTCTCCACCATCGTCTTGTATAGTATGCTAGAAAGTAATCAACAAAGTATACCCAAGTGTCTGCTTGTGCATGTATTACCCTCAACATCATACTAACATCATCAAGCTATAATTTAGCATTGGTAGGTGTCTCTATGCCTTTGAATTGAGGAATATTTTCCATTCGGTAAATAAACAGTAGTTTTTGATGTCTAAGAAAAGCCTTCTCCATTGCTCCTTTAGCTAGGATAGGAGCAGACTCTGTGGCAAGATCGTAACTAGATTCTTCCTCAGAAAGGTGGACAGAACTTTCAATAATAGCATCCACCAGTCTAGATGCCTCAGGTCTCTCACCTTGTGCATTGAGCCTCTCCTCTAATGCTTGTTGCCTTTGCTCCATCTCTTAGAGCAGTGTCATCATAGCCGATGATTTCCTAGATACGTCTTGGTCTACCATGATCATGAGATGAATCAAGGCCAAATGTTATGTCATATATGTCTTAACATGATGTATATAAGAGACAATGACTTGTGAGTGGTAGTGCAGTCAATTATTGAGATCAAAAGATCTTAATACACTATTAGTTTATGAATACTACTCATAGTTGTCAATTACTGAATAACTTACTGGAGTAATTAGGCCATGATACCAAATTGTCAGACCCCATTTCAGGTCGTTAGATCGACCCATATACAGATCTGGCTACTCAGTAATAATTTATTCAATAATCACAACTAACATTCAGAATAAAATTACAATAAAAATTATTAAGAAAGAAGTGTTTTAACCTTCTTCCATTCACAAAATAAAGTTTACATGGTACATTGTCCCACTGTAACCTTTTACATGTACATCAACTGGAAAGTAAATGCATAAAAATATTACTAACTACCTTACAGATTAATGCTACTGAGGTTTCCTTGATGACTATTATCCTTGCGATGACTCTCCGATGCATGCTGGATTTTCAGAAATAATGAGACAAAGATTAATGAGTGCTAAGTCACGAAGAAGAGAAATGTAAAGAAGTAGTGTAGTTTAACAAAACTTATTATACCAAGAAGTTCCATTTCTTCTCATTAGTTTAAGTCATGTTCCTTCTATTCTGTTTTAGGAATTAGTCCAAGGAATTTATCTCACCACCCAAAGACTCTGAAGTAGTGGACACTTCGGGATTAGAAATTGCGTTGATCCGGTGAGCTTATGTTGTCGCACATCATATCAACCAAACCTACAATACTACTCTAATAGTTCCTTTTCTTTTATTATCTATGGCTTCAACCTCTTAGCCTGACAAATAAAGATACACACTGTCCTTGAGGACCCAGTAGTTTAAAACCACATGCCAACTGTTAATCACATATACTAGCAGATTTAAATACATGCTTTTGTGACCCAGCTGCTATCCAACCACTCGTGCCTCCACTTGTCACGACCACTCTTTAGTCAGTCAACCCACCTACTGGCAGTCGAGTACCGCACGTTGCAAATCATTCACTCATTTCATGTGCACTTATCATAATAGGGCACCTGTGTACCACATAGGTATGTCATGCCAATACAGATGTTCTTCTGACAAATCTACATGTTGCATTCCTGACCTACAGTATCTACTCCAACTCATCCTTATTGTAAAAGATATAACAAACATCAAAACTGGATCCCATTTATGCTATGTCCATTTTCATCTAATATCAGAGTAATACTGGATACAAATCATAGCAACTTCAAGGAAGATTCCTTGCACAAACTCTATTTTAGCAATAATTTTAAAGTAAATCATAAAACAAGCATTTGAGTATTCTTAAAAATACATAGCACGATAAACATAACTTTTATCAAGTTTAACTTGAAGACCAACATCGAGAGGAAGTATTTCTCTACCTAATCGAGCTCTCTCTTGCATATGCAGCAGTATTTTATCATGATTCATTTTAAAAAAGGTGATTTACAGTTTCTGAAATGATCGAAATTCACTTTCGTATCAAGAACAACTAAAAACGTGCCAAAAACGTGTAAAACAAACGAAGAACATATTTTCTCTAGTAATTTTGGCAGAGGTTCTCATTATATCAGACATATTTCTATGATTTTTTCGACAGAATTTCCCCATACATCGTGGCATATTTCTATGAAAACTTCGGTAGAGTTACCTCTTATTCGGGATATCTTTCAAAAGAAAAATGGAAAGAGTTTCCTCTATAAAATCATTGAGAAGATAATAGTAGCGAAACAGAAAAATATAATAGAACTGTAAGCGATGGAGAATTGGTAGATACCACGCATCTTATATGAGTGAAGCGTATGCCGAATCACATGCTTCACTAATGGCCCAATCGACTGCACCTAAGTAGGGAGTTACATAGATTCCATAATCAAACAACCACAAAATCGATAATAACCGCAATCGACAAGTCTCTTGTCAAGGGTGAGTGAGTCATACGAAGAACTCGTATGCTCACTGACGACTGAGCCACTCGCACCTGAGCAAGGATATGCTCAAATTTCTCCTCAAACCACAAACCAATCAAACTGTAAAAAAGATAAATAAAAAACCTAGCTCAAGGTAGAGCTACTTACCTCGTACATGAAGCCAACTATGAGAGGATCCCATCGTTCTCCTCCTCGTTCTCCCGACAATGCTTCAATAGCGCTCCTTCCCCGCTTCCCTCTCCTTCTCCCGACCTCTCGGCCCTAGCCCTCGGGTGGTGGTGGTAGTGGAAATCGTAGATAATGAGTGGGTAGGGGGATATTTATAGGTTTCAGAAAACCACTAACCATGTTTAGTAAACCATGGTTTAACCCTAAATCGTGGTTGACAGCACATGGTTTTGGCCAAAACTTATCCAAAACTTTAGGCTTAAGTTCAAACCTTCCAAAAGCTTCTAGATTCACTAATGATGCTTAATTAGTGCTAATAGTGATTAACATTCACTAATCGTGATTTAACTTTCAAACTCGCAATTGATTTTTGTTGACTTGTGATTAGTGTTTGCTAATGATGATTAGTGGTCCTTAACCCATCATTAGTTTCCATAATCATGATTAATGAATCTTAATGACAATCATTAAGGGTTAATGACTTCTTAAGTCTCCTTACTTCACTTCTTTCGAAAATCATAACAATTCAAAACAAAGTCTGGTTCTCACAAAATGAATTCGATTGGTTTTCTTTGACAAGTTAGATATTATGATATTGGATTCGAGAGAGACCAAGTTCAAGGCTTTACAAGTTTTGAATCAACTTTCTCTAATCATCTGTTATTAGGTCATAACCGATAAAATCAGTTGGAGGATCGTAAAGATACTGAAAACAAATTATTTTGTATATTAGATATACCTCAATTTCATAAACTTTTGCTATATATAGATAATGATGTACCTCAGAATCTGATTTAGCTCGAATAATGTTCTCTCCAAGCACAGTTGATCTGAAAGCAACAACATATTCTTTTTTCTTATGTTGCTTTGTCGCTTTCATTTCATTTATCATTGTTTCTATTGAATCGTGTTTAGATGTATTTCGCTCCTGAATCCTACAAGTCATAGAGATAGGTTGTATTGTTGCCTTTCCTTTTTATCTCTTCCTTGGTATTTTTCGTTCTTCTCAACCACCTCTGAATTTTGTTCGTAAATCCCTAAGTCAAAACTTGGGACTTTTTCTAGTTCTTCATTCTTTTTATCCTTTTCCTCTTGTCTCTCATGGTCATCAACAGCTGTTAACAAGCTCTCCTCCACCGTAGCTTCCTCTCCTTTTTACTTGTTGACCATTTTAGCTTGTTTCGCAACATTTGGAGACTCAACTTTAGCATTTATTGGTTGAACATCTTACCCCTCAAGCTCCATTACCTCACCATTATTTTGCAAAAGATCATTTTTGTGCTTCTAAGACTACAATGTTCATTTTTAAATGTAACATGTTGTTTCTGTATGTAAACTATGAATCATTCTCTCATATGATGATATCTTTGCAAGCATATTACTTTGAGAACTATTCATATCCTCAATATTTTTCTTCGGACTATCTATCTCATTCGAGAATTCTTTGTACATACACTATTTGTTTTTCCCTATATTTGCACCTCTTTTCTCCGATTCAATCTGTTGTTCAATCTTCAATGTTTTTATCAATTGAAATCATCTTTTTTCGACCTTCCTCTTCTTGGCTATCCATCTTTTATAACTTCTATTTTTTCCAGCTCCTCAACTTCTGGCCTTTTAACCACAAAACCTCATGAAACAAGCCTCTCATTAGGAAATACGTACTCATCAGCCCCAATCTTGAAAATCTTGACTTTCTGATGTTATAAACTATTAGCCAAGTGAGCTCGAGGCAAACCATTCATTCAATAGATGATATTATAATATTTGATTTATCAATAAAAGTCATTGGTTATTTCACTCCCTATATCTGAGATTAAGTGAATGAACGCACTATAAGGTCCCTTTATACAATTAAGGTTATGTACCATGACCATCTTGATGATCATACAACTGTTAATCCATTTGTAGAGTCATAGAGGTTGATGCTCGGATGAATACCTAAAGAGTTAGATTGACGACTCATTAAGCACCGTCAAATGATTGTTAAGAGATGATCTCCAACCTGAGTAGGAGATGACAATCTTGTGTCATTTGGATGATATCTGACCAACCTCTTGATGCAGGTCATCTACATGGGAATAGATATTGGTTAGGTCAAAGAGTTGACTTAACAAGATCGAGATAACCAAGTCCTATGTCGTATACTATCACGATATAAGCACACATCCTCTGACTGGAGACAGATGTGTTGCTATATGTCTAAGTATGTACATTTGACAGACCAATAGGTTAATGACCTAATCAAGGTCTATACATCAACGTGCTGGTGTACATATGAGGGCATATGAGTGATACGATCTCTCAACGGGATCATACAAGTTCACTTATGAACCGGAAGACATAAACTCACTCATGAAGTATTGGGATCGATTAAATTCCATGCATAGTCGTCGTGCATTGGAAGCATGACAAGAATTTGAATGTATAATATATGCTTTTGGAAAGTATATGATCGATACCAACTCCTAATGATCGAGTGAGAAACTTAATATTGAAACCCTAAAGATGATAGTGTAAATTGATCTGTTTCCGTGTTTATCATAGGTCTTCCAGTGTGCAAGATGTACATGTATTAGGTATAACTGAGGATGATGTGATCATAAATGATTCAATAACCATGACGCTTCCATTCTGAGGGAGTGATGAAACATGCTTAGATTTTAGTAACTACTCTAAGTAGATAAGTGATGTGATATTGGTACAAATGTTGGACATTGATCTGAATGTGATTCAGATGTAATCAGGCATTTATGAGAGGTCCAACAGATCTGTATTAGAGATGTGACCTTAATATCCAAGTCATATGTATAGAACGTACAATTGCCATGCCCTTATCTCCATGTATCTGCAGAGAAAGCGTATTATTCTTGTAAGAGTTCAAGAATAATACCATCGTTAGATTATACCCAGGCATTGAGAAATGGATAATTAGTTGTTATTTAATCACCATGAATAAAGTGATTTGATTCACATTATGTAGATGCGTGAGAATGATGATCCAATATAATTAATATGATTTAATTATTATGGATAAGAATATATAGATAACACTATCCAAATTATATATATATTATATTATAAATGTGATTTATAATATATCAGAGAAGGCATATTATAATTTATATTTATTGATTAAATATTGATGTGAGTCGGATTCACATTGTATAATTAATTGAAAATATAATTTACATTTTATTTTGGGTTGTGAATGTGATTCAAATTTCCAATGGCATGAATGCAATGTTCAGAAGATAATTGTGACTTATTTTTGTGAGATAATATTGGATATTTTCATGAGATAATGTAATCTCATGAAATTGGAAGAATACCATTGATGAATCTCGGATTCATCACTCTAAATCTCATTTATTAAGCTTAAGTCCCTAAAAATCAACTGCATTTCTGCATTTATTTCGCATAATTAGCATTCAGGCATGATTTCATAAGAATTGCATTTTAGCATTAAATTCTGCATCAAATAAGAAGCCAAAAATCCAAGCCCAAATTGACCTGTAAATAGCCTAACTTCCCCTATTTTTAACTCCTTCATGCTAACTCCGAATGCCACAAATCCACCTCCACTGTGTACATATCACTAACAAGAATAAATAAAAAAATACAAAAAATAATTAACCCTGTTAAATGGACCAAAAACACAAACCCTAGTTCTAGGATTTTCGGACTAAAAGCCACATATCTTCCCCATCCAGTATCCGATTTGATCCTACTCACTTTTGAACTCATGCTCATTCAATTACCTTCAAAACAAAACCAAGTTCAAGTGAATCGGAGCTCGTATGTGAAAGTTGGGTTTTGGGCCTTTTTTGTATATTTTCGCGGCTTTTCTGACCTATATTTTATGTATATATTTTATTAATTAACAAAAATCCAAAAAAAATTAGAATTAGGTGCCTTTTATTTATCTTTGAGTTTTTCGGATTTTGATCGTGATTAAAAATGACAAAAAAAATTAGAAAACCCAAAAATCAAGGTATTCTATGTACATGGGATACCCCAAAAATTCACTTTTCACATTTAACCGAATTGGGCTTTGATGTCTTCATGAAAGTTGTAGATCTCGTCGAGACGAGCATTTTTCGTGAAGGAACTTTTTCGATCCGAGGTCATTTGCTAATTTTGATAGATTTTAGAAATCTTTTATTTTCGGATTTTTCTGGTGCTGACACGTGGCGGCCCCAGAGGCCGCCACGTGTCAGCAATTTTTTTAGCATTTTTAATCTCGTTTTTATAAAAAAAAATAAAAAAAAATAAAAAATAAAATAAAAAAATCACCCGCACGTGCGTCGCACGTGCTACCCAGGCACGTGCTCCGCACGTGCTCCGTCTGCCCTCATCCCCTCGCCGCGTGGCGCCCATCTGGCCGCCCGATCTCGGCCGATCGGACGGCCAAGGGGTCGTCATCCCCAACCGTCTTTCCCGATCCCTCAGGCGCCGCCGCCCCCAATCCTCGCGCCCTCCGCCGCCTTCTCCCCTCCGCAACGGCCGCAGCCAACCACCTCCGCATCTCCCTCGCCCGCTCGATCTCTCTCCTATTTAAAGGCGCAGCCGCCCCACTTCCTCTCCATCCGCCGATAAACCTTCATCGACCAGGGACGGCGGTGACAGCGCCGCCCCTCCACCTTCAACCCGGCGAGATCCGAGGAACCCATTCCTCGTTGCAGTGCCGCGGCTCCGCCGCGCGATTGCTTCGCTCCGCCAGCAGCGTTGAGCCGACGACTTCCCCGTTCACCTCCGCCGCCACAACACCGCCTACGATCACCATCTTCTTCCCCGACTCCATCTCCGCCTTCGTCCACGACTCCAACAGCAGCTCCCTCCAGCTTCTCCGCCGCCTTAGTCTTCTCCGCCACGCCGCTACCTCGACGTCCCTCGGCCGTTTGTCGGCCACCACTGCCCCGTCCGCGCAACACGCGTCAGCCATCTCGACTCCGGCCAACCTTCTGGCCTACCTCCTCCGCCTCTCCACCGTCACGCCACCGGGGGCCGACCCGAGACCCCCACGCACGTGCGCTGCACGCGCGTTAGGGGGGACGTCAGGATTTCATCAGCCCCAGGTCACGTGCAGAGCACGTGACCGTGGGGGCAAATTACATCAAACCCCCCGGAGTTCCACGGATTTGCGCATCACTCCCCGCCAACCAGAGGCACGTGCAGGGCACGTGCCCCTCTGGTAAAATTGCAGAAACTTCCCCCCCAGTTTAGGTAATTGCATTTAGGTCCCCGTCTGCACTTTTATTTTTATTTATTTATTTATATTCATTGCATTTACCCCCCTGTGTTCTCCCTATGTTTTGAACTTCTTCTAGACATCATTTTATTTCTACAAAAATAGCACTTTGCTCATCGTTTAACTCTCTACATTTTGAGATACTATGGATATTTTTGTGATTATCGGTTGATTATTAAATAATTATTTTGTGGAAATTGAGATATTTTACCCAATCTGTGCTCAGAAATTCATAGTTAATTAACCGTTGCTTAAAAAATTCCCCAAAAAATTACATGTTGGAGAGATTAAGTTGCTTGACATTGTGCCCAAAAATCATTGCATTTGCATGCACACTTTGCTCTGTAAAAATCATTTTGCATATTTCACTATTTAATTTTTAATAGGTATTCAACCCCACATTTTCGAGGTTTAGGATTTTTCTAAGATCCATTACCTAGTGATAGATCTTGGATAATTTTATTTCTCGAAAATAAGTAGGTTTAATATTTATTATAATTAAATATTGAAAATCATTCTGTTTGCATTTAAAAATCCATAAAAAAATTCATACTGCATCCAAAAATTCCAAAAAAAAATACAGTGCACTTATTTCATCATATTTTACATCTCGGCCAAGTTTCGTATTTTTCGGACATCATTTGAACGCAATTCACATTTTAGTCCATAAAATAGGTCGAATTTGCATATTGCACCCTCTATTGCATTGAAAAATTCCAAAAAAAGACCGCCTTGAAAACCGAACTCAAAATTGAATAGACATTAATCTAAGTTGTTCCTTTGCCTCCTTGTGATCGACCTTGGGACTTGCCCAAGTAAAATAAACATAAAAACCACGTGATTGAATTTAATTAAAAATTTGTGGTTATTTTCTTGACTGTTCTCGAAAGCCGCCTACAACGAACGGCATTCATTAATTTCACGCACGAACGATAAAAACGATTTCTTATCGCGGCTTTTTGCGGGCACGTCAGATGGCGCCGTTGCCGGGGAGGCAAACGGCTTAGTTTTTTGTTTTGAAAATTTTTTGTTCGGTTTTTCGAATTCGGGTAGTCTGACCCCCAAATCTTCCACTGTAAATCCCATTTTATTTCTTGTATTTATTTTTCAGCATTTTATTATTTTCTGAGTCACTCTCTTACACCCATCTCTCTTATTTTTCTTGCGAGGTACCCGGCGCACGTGGAGCGGTTTTTCAAGAAACCGACGCATCTTCACCGACAACCGAAGAAGCCGCAATTAATTTAAGATCAAGTCGAGTCGTGAGAGAGCGTAGAGTCTAGGTTTTTAATTTCTGCAAATTTTCATTTCTGCTCATTTACAGCGGTGTCCGTTTGGGCTCTCGCGCATGTAAAAAAGACCTTGAACTTTTCTGTGGTGTGTCGTGGCCTGTTTCACTCTCCGGTGAGGGTGGGGCCCGACTTGAGTGGCGATTAGGATAGACCTGCACATACGGCTCTTAGAGCATTTTTATTTTTCAATTGTGCTCGTAGGATCTTAAGCCACACTTCACTTTAATCAAGACGCACCTTAGATCGTTCAACTTAGCCAAAAATTTAACTCAATTCTTCCCGCTAATAGAACTTTCTTCATAGGTGCGGTTTTTATCGGCTTGCACGCATATAGAATAATTTTTAAAAAAATTCTGTCTAGCATCCCACATGGAGATTGCGAGGAGGCACTGTAAGTCTTCTAACTGAGCATTCATCATAGTTTTCCGCGTGAATCGGCTTTTCCCGACTTTCTCCCCCTTGTTTTATCACATAAATCTAAAGGAAATTGGGACTGGACGGTAGACGTGTATTTGTGCTCATCTAAATTTTTCAGTGATCACCTCATTAAAATTGGGACTGCTAAATATAGCCGATCAAAATAATCCATAAAATCGAGAATTTCTGCGGGAGAGCAACCCCGACCTTGTATGTTTCTATTTTTCTGAGTGAGCGAGAGACGACACTTAAGGCTAGAGCCCAAATCCGAAATCTCAGCTCACTAAATTTTCGCCAAGATTGATTTATCACAAACTAAAATTGAAAAGATAATAGCCGAACTCTTACGGCTTCATTGTGTGCGTTGGTGAACCTAGGGTTTGAATTGTGTTTGCATTGGTGTGCGTGAACCGATTTCAAGATCAATAGCCGCACATTTGATTTCTCTAGACTATCCCGTGCAATCATCTCTTCCCTATCTTGATTTAAACCTCATAATGGAACTCTTGTCCAAAAACTCTCACAGATCCGACTCCCCATTCCTCTCAAAATTGACCGAACACCCATCAAAGCTATACTATGAAAATGAATTTGTTTCGGTTAGGCCTAAATCAACTCAATCCCCTTATTTCAATAGTCCTCCAACATTTGCGGGAGGCTTTCACCCGCAGATAAATTCGGCCTCCTCATTAAATTTCTATTCGAACAATCCAATCGTAAATGACCACCTACCATCTCGGACCGAATCGTCTTATTCTCAGTTTCTCGCCAATGAAACTTTTCAAGATCAAAATCCCTTCAAACCTCATGACTGGCAGAGAAACCAAACTCAGATGGATGGACATGCACTGAATAATCATCAACATTGGATTGACCATGATAGATCCCTCGTCAGACAGGATATTCATACAAAGGACTGGACTGACCGCTTAGAAACACATAAACCCTGTATGTTGACTCCGCAATATCAAGGTCTGACCAATCAGCGACACATGTCTGAACCTTATGAGCAGCCTCCTTCCATTATTTTTGAGGAGAAATTTTCAGAAAATACTGAGCATATTTCGGATATTCCAAGAAGCTCTCCTCTCAGCACAAAGAGAAAAATGGAAGATGAAATTATCGAACATACACCTACTGCTCCCATAATTAATCATGAACCAAATCTTGAGGGGGATATTTCGAGGATAAATAAGAAATTCAAGTCAATAGAGGAGAGATTTCAAAAATTTACCGATCGATTCATCACATTCTATGGTGGCTCGGACAGTAAAATGAATGAGGAAATAACTGGATCTAAGATTGAAAATTTTGAGGATATTCAGGGACCTATGAACAGTTCTGAAAATGGTTATGCTACTGACCACCACCCTGAACACCAGAGCCCCTCTTCGTCTGAAGAACACCCCACACCCCCACACCACCCAGAAAATACAAAAAAAATAGAAATATTTGAAAATCACAAAAAAACTGAAAATTCAGAAAATTTCATAAAAATTGAAACTGAAGATGATCTGCGAAATTTGGATCCGACTATACGGGAAGCACTGGAAAAACGCTTGATATTTGAACTTCCCTTTATACAGGCCATTGAACACTTCCCCGACCTTAAAAGATTTATAACAGATAAATTAATGAACAAAAAGTCGGGCAGAATACGAACAAAGACTGAAAGACATATCCTGTCAATGGCCTCCTCCTTGGTGTTGAGGAGAAAAACCAAGATCCGCATAGTGAAGCGGTTGCCCAGATTTGAATGTGTACTCAAAGACATAATTTTCACCCATGCTCGGATTGATGACGATTCACCAATTAATATCCTCCCGACCTCTGTATTCCATGAACTCAAACTCGGACCGATTTGGAAGATACGAGAAATTGTACAATTAGCGGACCGATCGATAAAGCGGCCGAGAGGAACCATTTCTGTCATCATGAAATTCCAAGGTGCTCCGCTCAAGGTAGAATTCACGATCATTGATATTGAGCATCAAGGAGAATTTACCCAGTCTCCAATCATTCTCGGAAAGCCATTCTTGGCATTGGCCAAGGCGAGTATCGATTGTGAGACTCGGGAAATCAATTTCACAGCATTGGAAGCACTTAGATCTGACCATGTCTTTGAGGAACCACGATCTTCTGAGGCAACCCACGAAGTCCCCGACAACCGTAACCATGAAGCGGTAGAAGAGCCCTACCCCGCAGCCACACCTGAGATAGCGGTTGTTGATGAGACTATTGGTTTAGAAAATCTCCCCCCTGCTCCATTCCCAGCCGCTCTCACCAGGGAGAATCATGTATATGAATCATATGATCCGGAGACTTATGCATGGGCACACCCTGGGTCGACCTACTCTGACTACGTAGATTACATCAACTCGACACAGGATTGCGCCAACATCAAATCAATGGAGAAAGAACATGCAGAGACTCTCCCCAATATTCAAATCCCCGAGGATCTCAAAATAGACAAATCTTTCTACTACGATCCTGAGACATATGCATGGTCACACCCGGGAGCAACATTCTCTGAATATCTTGACCAAATCATCCCAAATCGAGAATGCTCAAACATACGGGAGACTAAGAGCAAGCACACAGACCGAGCACCAGCCAAGGAAAATTCAAATGGCTATTCATCTGGATACTCAAGTGAACCGACACCTTCACGACGAAATAAAAAGAGAGCCACCTTTGACCTTCCGGAAGAGGTATCGTCTAATGGTCCCTCATCAGGTCCGGAAAAGGTAGTCTACATGAGTGAAGTCTGTTCGGCAGCCCTAAAGCCATATCTTCGTAAGGATCCAAAATTCAATTCTCATTGGACAACTCCCGTTCCTAACTACTACTCATCCAAAGATGATGCTCCTGCCCTCTTCAAGTACACTGGAATTCTTTCGTATGAGCTGACTGAGACCGGTGCTTCTGAGCTATCATCTGAGGACAAATTGCTTGACCCCAAGAAGGAACGAATTCTGAGGAAACAATTAAAGAAACAAAAAATTATGCAGACTTGGAGTATGTCCACTTTCAAATACTACTCCTCTGAGGATAACTCTGATGATGGATATCTTTCATCTGACTCAAACACTTCATCTATTATCCATCATGATTTTTCTGAGGATGACACTGATTATAGTTGGGAATCATATGCTCCATCTTCACCTAATCATTATGATCTCCCACCGCAGGCTCACAAGAAGATCAGCCGAAAACCGCCTTAATCATTCGGCTACCCACCCTCCCTCCCGACCACATCGGTCTCCTTGTACAGCTTCTTCCTCTACTTAGGCCAAGGCCTAAGTATAGGGGGGGACCGATGCCAGCTGTTTATACCATCCTTCTCATCCTCCCAACCGCTCCATTTCCACCCTTCTTCCATACTTAGGCTGTCCAGAGCCTAAGTATAGGGGGAGCCGACATCCACCTGTATATACTCTCCTCACTCACTCTTTTCTGCTCTACTTCCTAACCCGTTGTATATAAATTTTTAACCCTCTTACGCTTAGCCCGAGCTATGTCTTCATTACGCTTTTTGTGCTCTGAGGACACATCACTCGCTAAGTATAGGGGGGTCTGTATATACTATGTATATATTTTACCCATATCTTGTACTTGCGCGTAAGTCTATATGTATTTACGGGGTGGGTACTAACTTGAAAAAAAAACAAAAAAAAGAGTTTTTCTACTAACACTGACTTGCCCAAAAATTTTTGAAAAAAAAAGGGGCTTCTGATTCCATTTTCTGCATAAAAAAAAACCCCTTGCATAAAATGTCAAAAAAAAATGTCTGCATTTCACGCACCTGCACTTCATCCAACATCACATGCATTTGCATTTGTGAAAAGTCATTGGGTTCTGAATCAAGTTATGAGCCGAAACCGAGAGTGGTTTGAACTTGTCCTTAATCCACCTAATTTGCAGAGGAACTTCACAGAGAAATAGGATTTTAAGAGCTTCAGGTCTTTTTGACTTAATTCCTTAAGTTCCACATGACAATGTACAGCGTTTGACTCTTAGTGTCTAACCTGGTCTCTTCATTCTGGGTACAACTCTGGAATAGGGAATTAACTCGCACTCTCGCACTATGCACTTAGCTCAACCCAGACGGGATGTTGGAAGACTATGTGAGTTTCTTTTCTGGTGGCGTGGAAATCTAAAGACCGGAGTTCGGGTTGAAATAAAGCTTCGGAAAAGGGATGGACGGCTGGGCACAATTTTTTCTAAGACCCCAAAAAATGTACGGAATAAAAAGATGCTATATCCGTAGGGGCAAAACAAGATCCAAGCAGAACCACCAAAAATTCCAAATATAAAGAAGCATTCTTCCAAATAAAAATTCGACCAAAAAGGTCCAAGCTTCAAGAAACCTGCAGATCTTGGTGGAGACTTGGCTACACTGGCCATCTTCACAAGGAGAGGTGACTATACTGGCCACCTCCTCCAGTTCTTTTCTCTTTCTTCTAGCTTCTCCCCCATTTCGATTGTGAACACAGCACGACAGACCTTAGAAGGAAATACCTGACTCCCCGAGGACGAGTTACTGGAGAGGAGAGGAGCATGGTAGTCCGACATTCTGGATGGGAAGAGCTAAAACCCTTCACACACACGAGTCGGTTATTCAATGTTCATAGGGTATACTTTGGGAAGACGATTGATCTAAGATGACTTCTGAGCCGAAACTGTAACAATGATGTGTAGAACTTGAGGGCTGTTGATTTTTAAAATTCTAAGTCTAAAAGAAGTTCCGCCACACTATTAATCCAAAGGTCGAGTTTAGTTTCATTCTCACCTTCAGCTCATGGTCTTGGTATGGAACCCAGTCTCATTTCACTTCATGGCATGTCTTTTTGATGCTCAGGGACGAGCATAGTTTAAGTATAGGGGGATGATGAATCTCGGATTCATCACTCTAAATCTCATTTATTAAGCTTAAGTCCCTAAAAATCAACTGCATTTCTGCATTTATTTCGCATAATTAGCATTCAGGCATGATTTCATAAGAATTGCATTTTAGCATTAAATTCTGCATCAAATAAGAAGCCAAAAATCCAAGCCCAAATTGACCTGTAAATAGCCTAACTTCCCCTATTTTTAACTCCTTCATGCTAACTCCGAATGCCACAAATCCACCTCCACTGTGTACATATCACTAACAAGAATAAATAAAAAAATACAAATAATAATTAACCCTGTTAAATGGACCAAAAACCCAAACCCTAGTTCTAGGATTTTCGGACTAAAAGCCACATATCTTCCCCATCCAGTGTCCGATTTGATCCTACTCACTTTTGAACTCATGCTCATTCAATTACCTTCAAAACAAAACCAAGTTCAAGTGAATCGGAGCTCGTATGTGAAAGTTGGGTTTTGGGCCTTTTTTGTATATTTTCGCGGCTTTTCTGACCTATATTTTATGTATATATTTTATTAATTAACAAAAATCCAAAAAAAATTAGAATTAGGTGCCTTTTATTTATCTTTGAGTTTTCCGGATTTTGATCGTGATTAAAAATGACAAAAAAAATTAGAAAACCCAAAAATCAAGGTATTCTATGTACATGGGATTTCCCAAAAATTCACTTTTCACATTTAACCGAATTGGGCTTTGATGTCTTCATAAAAGTTGTAGATCTCGTCGAGACGAGCATTTTTCGTGAAGGAACTTTTTCGATCCAAGGTCATTTGCTAATTTTTATAGATTTTAGAAATCTTTTATTTTCGGATTTTTCTGGTGCTGACACGTGGCCGCCCCAGAGGCCGCCACGTGTCAGCAATTTTTTTAGCATTTTTAATCTCGTTTTTATAAAAAAAAATAAAATAAAATAAAAAAAATAAAAATAAAAAATAAAATAAAAAAATCACCCGCACGTGCGTCGCACGTGCTACCCAGGCACGTGCTCCGCACGTGCTCCGTCTGCCCTCATCCCCTCGCCGCGTGGCGCCCATCTGGCTGCCCGATCTCGGCCGATCGGACGGCCAAGGGGTCATCATCCCCAACCGTCTTTCCCGATCCCTCGGGCGCCGCCGCCCCCAATCCTCGCGCCCTCCGCCGCCTTCTCCCCTCCACAACGGCCGCAGCCAACCACCTCCGCATCTCCCTCGCCCGCTCGATCTCTCTCCTATTTAAAGGCGCAGCCGCCCCACTTCCTCTCCATCCGCCGATAAACCTTCATCGACCAGGGACGGCGGTGACAGCGCCGCCCCTCCACCTTCAACCCGGCGAGATTCGAGGAACCCATTCCTCGTTGCAGTGCCGCGGCTCCGCCGCGCGATTGCTTCGCTCCGCCAGCAACGTTGAGCCGACGACTTCCCCGTTCACCTCCGCCGCCACAACACTGCCTACGATCACCATCTTCTTCCCCGACTCCATCTCCGCCTTCGTCCACGACTCCAACAGCAGCTCCCTCCAGCTTCTCCGCCGCCTTAGTCTTCTCCGCCACGCCGCTACCTCGACGTCCCTCGGCCGTTTGTCGGCCACCACTGCCCCGTCCGCGCAACACGCGTCAGCCATCTCGACTCCGGCCAACCTTCTGGCCTACCTCCTCCGCCTCTCCACCGTCACGCCACCGGGGGCCGACCCGAGACCCCCACGCACGTGCGCTGCACGCGCGTTAGGGGGGACGTCAGGATTTCATCAGCCCCAGGTCACGTGCAGAGCACGTGACCGTGGGGGCAAATTACATCAAACCCCCCGGAGTTCCACGGATTTGCGCATCACTCCCCGCCAACCAGAGGCACGTGCAGGGCACGTGCCCCTCTGGTAAAATTGCAGAAACTTCCCCCCAGTTTAGGTAATTGCATTTAGGTCCCCGTCTGCACTTTTATTTTTATTTATTTATTTATATTCATTGCATTTACCCCCCTGTGTTCTCCCTATGTTTTGAACTTCTTCTAGACATCATTTTATTTCTACAAAAATAGCACTTTGCTCATCGTTTAACTCTCTACATTTTGAGATACTATGGGTATTTTTGTGATTATCGGTTGATTATTAAATAATTATTTTGTGGAAATTGAGATATTTTACCCAATCTGTGCTCAGAAATTCATAGTTAATTAACCGTTGCTTAAAAAATTCCCCAAAAAATTACATGTTGGAGAGATTAAGTTGCTTGACATTGTGCCCAAAAATCATTGCATTTGCATGCACACTTTGCTCTGTAAAAATCATTTTGCATATTTCACTATTTAATTTTTAATAGGTATTCAACCCCACATTTTCGAGGTTTAGGATTTTTCTAAGATCCATTACCTAGTGATAGATCTTGGATAATTTTATTTCTCGAAAATAAGTAGGTTTAATATTTATTATAATTAAATATTGAAAATCATTCTGTTTGCATTTAAAAATCCATAAAAAAATTCATACTGCATCCAAAAATTCCAAAAACATTACAGTGCACTTATTTCATCATATTTTACATCTCGGCCAAGTTTCGTATTTTTCGGACATCATTTGAATGCAATTCACATTTTAGTCCATAAAATAGGCCGAATTTGCATATTGCACCCTCTATTGCATTGAAAAATTCCAAAAAAAGACCGCCTTGAAAACCGAACTCAAAATTGAATAGACATTAATCTAAGTTGTTCCTTTGCCTCCTTGTGATCGACCTTGGGACTTGCCCAAGTAAAATAAACATAAAAACCACGTGATTGAATTTAATTAAAAATTTGTGGTTATTTTCTTGACTGTTCTCGAAAGCCGCCTACAACGAACGACATTCATTAATTTCACGCACGAACGATAAAAACGATTTCTTATCGCGGCTTTTTGCGGGCACGTCAGATGCAATCGCGCGGCGGGGCCGCGGCACTGCAACGAGGAATGGGTTCCTCGGATCTCGCCGGGTTGAAGGTGGAGGGGCGGCGCTGTCACCGCCGTCCCTGGTCGATGAAGGTTTATCGGCGGAAGAATACCATCCACCAACAAAGATGGTGGATGGCCACCAAGTTCTAATTGAATTGGGTGGTCGTTCCCCCTTATTATGGTAGGATGATTATCTCTTTTCCAATTATCTACAAGGATAATTGATTTAATTTGAAATTAATTTATATTGATTATTCAATATATATTTAATTAAATAAATTGTTATTTTATTTTTACAACAAAATCATGGCCACTGAAAGGAACTCAAATCAATCTCATCCATTGATTTTGTGTTATCCATGGATTGAGATCCATGGACTCCTAAAGTACTATATAAGAAGAGGCACCCTTTGCTCTTCAAGTTACAACAACATCAACAACTGCTCTCTCTCTCTCTCATTCTCATGCCATCATCTCTCTCTACCGCAGGTGGCTGTCCACTCTATCCCTAGAGAGAAAGTTGTCTCTATCGTCGCATCGCCATTGTGATGTTGCCTCAACTACTCGTGGATCTCCATCTCCTTCAATGCAACTTGCTCGTGAAGAAGATGTTTGATCTCATGATACAAGACATGAGATACATCGCTTGTATCAACAATTTGGATTGCGAGAAGCACGCGATTCATCTCCGCGCTCGCAAGCGTCTCCTCCGGCAGATCAGACGTAAGACAAGAGGTCTCTTGATTAGAGACTCGATCACAACCATGATACAAGAGGTACTTCTTTATCTAGGATCTGGTTTAGATGAAATGATCCTAGAAGTGTTCTTGGATCATGTGTTTTCATCGATTAAAATTTCTAAATTCTGCAGCACCGAACAACTAGTGTGACTAGTCGCTTTCGATAGTATATGATGCTATCCACACGCTTCTGCGATGCGCTTATATGTTCTTCCATATACTTCAAGTGGTATCAGGCCTTGTTTAGGTCTTGGATGTGATCCAAAATCCTAGGCGATCGTGGTTCGTGTTTTGGATGCGCAGAATCAATGTTTTTTGCATTGGATGCAAAATTCGAATCTATTTTTGATGAAATAAAAATCCACTATTTCTGAACTATTTGGACATGTTTTTTAGTTGCTAAAATTATTTATAATGTCTAAATATATCTCAAAATATTAACTTTTGATTGGTTCTAAAAGTGCATGAAATTGATTCGAATAGTTCCCATTATGAAAATTGTTTCGCATGTATTCACAGATCTCTAACAAAATTATTTTTGCTTAATATTTTAATATTATAAAACATGAAATAAACACTTTAATTAATTAGAGGATCAAACTAGAAAATCACACGATTATATTTTCTTGATTCCGGCTCTGTTTGCTCTAGATATTCCATGTTTAATGGAGATGGGTCAGATGATGATGGATCATCAAGATCTCTTTCTTAATTTGTTATTCATTCAATGCCAATCATGGAACTTGAGAATTTTATATGATTAGTTGATTATAAATATCTATTTGTGGAAGTAATTGATCAATCATCAATCATCAATGAATGAATGTTTATGAAAACCTTAGTTTATCCAACAATAGTTGTAGGACCATATCTACATGCAAAACATTGTTACTTGAATAATATTAGGGATTTACCTAATTTTCAGTATTAAAAATAAACCAATCCCCATAAAAATCCTAAAAGTATCTTTAAAACTCATAAAATCGAAAAATTAAATTAAAACATAAAAAATAAAATAAAATCAAATAAAAAATTATAAAATACTTAGAAATCACAAAAACAATCTAAAATTCATAGAAAATAAAAAATATAGAAAATTCCTTAAAAAAATAAAAAATAGAAAGCCCATAAAACCTTATTTCTCTATAGTTTACCCCTGTTTTTCAACAGATTGCCTCCCTGAGTTCGACACTCCTGTACTTCACACTTTACACATCTTTTTAGGAGTATAAATAATAAAATAAAATTCTCTGCTAAAATCCACGTGGCCGATACAACGACCTTTTTATCTCAAGATCGGGTGCCATTTTTTAGATGACGTCGTTGCAGAGAAGGCAACGCTAGGGTACCATAGACTTTCGGTTTATGGTTTTCTTTTTGCCATCTTAGTTTTTTTTAACTTCAGGGTTTATTGTTTCTGACTTGTGCAGCACATGTTGAGCTGAGAATCGAGAAACCACATTTGATTTACTTTTTATAATCTTTGTAAAAAAATATTAAAAAAATAAGGGCATTTGCCTGTTTTTTTGTTTTTGTAGAAGGGGCCCCGTAAGGGCATCCCGACCTGTACCTTCCTCCCTCCCTCTCTCTCTCTCTCAGAGTCTATTTCACTAAGTGTCGTGCACTTGGGGTAACAAGGCACCCACCGCGACTTTTTCTTGCTTCATGGTTTTTGCAATGATCTATGTAGATTTCTCGAGGATAGGCGCTTGCTTAGGATTTTTTTTGATTTTTCTCTTCTTGCGCCTCTGTAGCTAGTTTTAGGACTTACAACCTAGGTGCATGCTTATATAGGACAAAAAGAAAAAAATCATTAGACGATTCTTTAAAAATACTAAAAAAAAGTGATAATCGAAAACTAAAATCGAGATTGCTAATTTTATATGACTTAAAACAAAACAGAAAGGATTCATTTGCATTGGGAGAGCAATCCCCAACACATGAATTGCTTGTACTCTCCAGATTTGTGAGTGAGAGACGACCCTTAAGGTTAGAGCCAGAGTCCGCATTTCTTTCGAGATACTACCGATTTCATACAGTTAATCACCGGATCTTCAATGGGGACTCTCGAGTAGCCGGAAAGGTATGAGTTTCCTTAGCATGGCAGGAGGTTTAGAGGACACTGCAGTAGCACGGTCCTCAAGTAACATGGGTAGCCGGAAACGGTCCATACTTACTTCCATATTGGTTGAGAATAGGTGTTTTTCTATAAGAACTCGGGATAGTTTTCTACGGAAGTCTCGGGCACCTATCAACTCACGTTAATATGTGAAAAGTCTTGTTTTACCAAATAACCCTAAGACCGAATAGATAAATAACACAACCTTTACGATCATCACTGGGTTGTGTTGGTGAATATGAGGTTTGCCTTGAATTTGATTTTTGTTGTGTGAGTCCCATCTTTTAGCTTTCTAGTTAATCAGATTATCTGTCTTATCAAGATGATGGGTAGGAAATCTGTTAGGCCGACTCTTACGACACCGCTTCCATGTACACCTACCTGACCATCTACGCAGGTTCAAGAGAACCCTTTCTTTGAACCTGAGTTATCTCAATCTCCTCCTTTAATCTCGTCCCCCGGGTCGATTCGCGAGAACCTCTTGTTTGAGATAGATTCAAGACATCTTCCCTCTTCCAAGTGTGACCTTGACCCTAGAAGTTTCTCTCAATCACTATGTTCTTGTCCACCTCTGATGGCCATTACACAACTATATATAGACTTATTAGAGCAATACATGGATGCATTCTCCTTTCCATAAACAGTTCTGAGTGGGAAGAGAGCACAGTCGTGGATGCTTCGAATTTTCCATATCAGGCAACAATCAATGCTAGTCTTCTTGCTTCCCTTGAGATTATGCAGATTCAGATTAGGAAGCAAGACATTCTGATGACCGAGATCCGAGCTGTGTTACGATAGTTGAGAGAGAAGAGACATATTTCAGAAGATGATGAGCCAGATAGAGAGGAGACGATATCTATAGAGCTTGTACGTATGATGAGACAACTTCACACACTCGAAGCTTCTTCTGCTAGTAGGTGGATTCAACTTCCTCCTATTCATAGATAATTTGTCCTCATATCTGAGATTATTCAAACTTTCCAATCTTTCACGGGCATTTCACTGAGGAGCCACATTCACACCTTTGAGAGTTTGATATGATCTGTAGTATAGTATACGACTCTCGATTTGACGAGGATACAATTCAGATGATATCATTTCCGTCCTCTCTGGCTGATAAAGATACGTACTGGTTGCAACATTTAGGGAGAGTAATTACTACATGGGAGCAACCTCGTACCGAATTCCTGAGCATATTATACACCATCAGACGTACAAATGTTGCAAGGTCTCTCATTACCAGTTTCACCAAGTTAGGGAGCAGAACATTCCACGAAGCATGGGATCATTTTTGAGACCTAATTGATAGGCATCCCCACCATGAGATTTCTAAGGCAAGCTTGGTTCAGATCTTTTTTAGTGGGATAACACCTGATCTTCAAGGGTTGGTGAATGAAGCTTGTGGTGGTTCATACTTTCGCAGAATGAGGATGTTGTCTGGGATATTTTTGAGAAGATGGCATCTCATCATACCACTTTAGCTCAGATAGACTCTTATACTCAGATTGAGTGACATGCATTTCTTCACCAGTCTATCATGGCAAAAATTGAGGATCCATCGACACTTACAGCTTCAAAATCTTTGTCAGCTAAAATGAGGATTCTTAACCAGAGATTGGACCACCTAGAGTATATTGGGATGAGATGCCACCATTTACACAAGCTAGATAAGATCAACATATTTCTAAGGAGCATTAGTGACATGAAGAACCATATTGAATAGATGACATCCATCCCATCTTCAAGGTTGCCAACTGATTCATCTGATACATTGTCTCCGGTTCAACAGATATATTACCTTCAGTTGGAGCCTACGACTGAGCCTCGTCATATTCAAACTTGCACTCAGTGGATGCCAGGATATCTTTCTCAGTAGTTGCCTCACCAGTTTTCCAATTACTCATCCAATTCTCTAGGTCACTCCAATGAGAACTTTACTTTATATTATCTTTCTTATCGGATCACTAGTAAGTATGAGAAGAATAGGTGAGATGCGGATGAATTCAAGCAGTAGATAATGGATCTCGTGCTAGATCAGACCGCCATGCATACCCAACATATAGACTCTACTTCACCTTATAATATGCATGATGTTGATTCCATATCTCTGAGGAGTGAAGGATATGGGGAAAATCCTCAAGAGCATCACGGAAGCGTGAGGATCGCATCGTATGCGATCAGGAGCAACTAGTCGCACTAGTTTCTCCGGGCAGCAGAATTTATTTTTTTAAATAATGAAACCACATGATCCAAGAGCACTTCTTGGATCATTTCATCTAAATCGCAAATAGGTACTAGTGTTACCTCTTGAAGCATGGTTGCGATCGAGTCTCTAAACCAAGAGACCTCCTGTCTCAAGTCCGATCCAACGGAGGAGACGCTTGCGAGCACGTTGATGAGATGTGTACTCCTCGCAATCCATGTTGATGATCCAAGCAGCGGATCTCCTAATCTCATCACACGAGATCCAACATCTTCTTCACGAGAGAGGCGCACAGAAGGAGATGGAGATCCATGAGTAGATGATTCGGAAGCATAACGACGATGTTGCGACGATGACGACTCTCTTGTGCTCCATGGTGGACGGACACAATGGGAGAGAGGGAGAGCATCTTTGGCGTGTAGAGAGAGAGAGCTTATGGATTGATCATGTTACTTGAAAAGCAAGGGGTAGTGTTTTGGGATCCATGGATATAAATCCAAGGACAACACAAAATCAATGGATGAGATTGATTTGTGTTTCTTTTAATGGACATGATTTTGTTGTGAAAACACAACAACAATTAATTTAATTTAATTAATATCGATAAATCAATATATTTAAATTCAAATTAAATCAATTAATTATTATTGGAGATAATGTGGAGATAAACCACATCCCCTTAAAAGGGGGAGGTCCACTCATGAGATCTCACTATCTCATGAGATCTCATTACCTCATGATATCTCCAAGATTTACAACAACATTTGTTGTAAATTATTTCACAAAAATAATTCACAATTATCTTTAGAAATATTGCAATCAATCCATTGGAAAAATGTGAATAACATTCACATCCCAAAATAAAATGTAAATTATATTTTCAATTAAGCATCCAATGTGAATCCAATTCACATCAATAATTAATTAACAAATATAAATCACAATATGCTCTCTCTCTAATATATTATAAATCACATTTATAAATATACCTGATTAATATGGATAGTATTATCCACATTATTCATATCCATGATAATTAAATCATATTAAATCATATTGAATATCTATTCTCATCTGCTCAAATGATATGAATCACATTCACGTTATTCACATATTTGATAATTAAATCACATTTAATTATCTTAGATAGCTTCTTATAGGGATAAATAATACGAATCAAATTCATATTATTTTTTACGAATAAATAACATTTAATCGTCCATGTCTCAATGCTTGGATATATATAATTCAACAATGGAATCATTCTTGAACTCCTTCAAGGATAATGCGCTTTCTCTGTGGATACTTGGACATAAGGACATGGCAATTGTATTGTTCCACGTATAGTGATTTGGATATTGAGATCACATCTCAAATCCAGATCTTGTGGACCTCCCATAGATGCTTGATTAAATCAAGAGCACAAATCTAATCTTCTCATCGCATCTGAATCACATTCAGATCAATGTCCAACATCTGGACCAAGATCAGATCACTTTTCTACTGAGAGGAGTCACTAAAATCCAGACCTGTTTCATCACTCCTTAGAAATGAAAGAGTCATGGTTATATAATCATTTTTTATCACATCACCCTCAGGTATTTCTAATACCTCTACATCCTGCATACTAGAAGACCTAGATTAAACCCAAAGTTTTAGATCTCTTTTAGACTGTCTCCTTCATAGTTTTATCATTTACTTTTCTCAGTCGATCATTGGGAGTTAGTATCAATCATATACTTTCCAAAAGCATATATCATACATAGGTGTTGATCATATACTTTCCAAAAATATATATCAAACCTATAAATTCAGTCAAGCTTCCAAAGCGAGATGACCATGCACGGAATTTGATCTTCCCAATATCTCATGAGTGAGCTCATGTCTTCCGATTCAGTAAATGAACCTGTATGATCCCTTTGAGAGATCGTATTACTCATATGCCCTTATATGCACACCAGCTCGCCGGTATATAGACCTTGATTAGGCTATCAACCTATCGGTCTACCAAATGTACATACTGAGACATATAGTAACACATATGTCTCCGGTCAGAGGATGCGTGCCTATACAGTGATAGCATACAACATAGGTCTTACGTTATCTCGATCTTGTTAAGTCAACTCTTTGACCTAACGAATTGGACACCTTCGAATCTCTATTCCTATGCGGAGGACCTGCATCAAGAGGTCGGTCAAATATCAGCCTTTAGAGATAAGGATTGCCATCTCCTGATGAGTCATCAATCTAACTCTTTAGATATTCATCCAAGCACCAACCTCTATAGATTGATAATTGAATCAACATATGTATGATCATTAATATGGCCATGGTACATAACCTTAATTATACTAAGGGACCTATTATGCATATTAGTTATTTGTCATTTCAGATTAAGGAGTGAATTGCAATAACATTTATTACATAATGGCTCGCCATGGGCTCGCATGTCCGACAATCTCCCACTAGCCCAAAGAGCCATTAATGGGCTAATCATTAAACCCACACTCATGTGACAATCGTAGGATATTTAATATAGCCAGGTAAGCTGATCACTCACTCTATTCCCGAGAGACTATGTCAAGTTCTTTTATGGCACTTGCATATCCCTCAGTAACAGTGCTCGCATTCGATATGAATGTTGCATATTATGCAACGGATACTCAATATTGAGGCAGTCATAATGTCTTTGACACTACAACTCAGCAATCGTTATAACCAGTGTGTAACTTCAGTTATCCTTATCATAATACCCTTATTCCCAGAGATCTCTATCTCTTAAGGTATCTATAGTTAAGACCTTTTAGATCACTATATATAAAGTCTTAGGCTCTTGATGATGAGACTTTGAGATCATTATCTCTAAGCCTTGTCATCTTTGAAGATATTGTTTTATTAATGCAACTAAGTGTTTTATCTCCATTGTAGGATTAGAAACAATTTACTACTCCCACTGCATGGCAAACATCTGACTTTTCGTACATATCTAGCACATACTAGGCTTCTTGCAATTGATGCACAAGGGAAAGCAATTTTAGCATCATCAACACTTGATATGATATCCCTTCAGATTGGTCAATACCAAATCTTAAGGGAAAGGGGCCTTCCTTGGATAGAATATATCCAGGATGTACCAATAATGTGACAATCACAATTCTTTCTCTTCTCTTTGCTTCTGAACAACTTCAGAACTAAGATCTAAGAGGTATCCTTGAGATCATATCTCAAGGTCTGAAATAGCCAGATCATAAAACACTTATTATCATCCTTATCATTCTAAATGATTAGGATATTATCTACATTTAGCACTATGAACACATTGGTACTCCCACTAAGCTTCACATCGTTCATCAAGATTCTATTTGAAATCATAACATTCATAATTTCATTAAATCTTATGTTTCAACTACAATAAGCTTATTTGAGTTCATAGATGGAGTTATTCAACTTGCACACCTTGCTTTCCTCAACCATGAAGCCCTGGGGCTATGGAGAGGTATTCATAGAGGAATGCAATCTTGATTTCCATCTCGAATATGTCAAAGTCAAGTTGTGCAGCTATAGTTAGCAATATTATGATGGGTTTATGCATGGTCACTGAAGAAGAAGTCTCATCGCAAGCGATGTCTTCTCTTCGTGTGTATCTTGTGGATACGAGACGTGCTTTGAAGGTCTTTACCTTCTCATCAGGTTCCCTCTTTCCCTTGAAGATCCATTTACATCTTAACAGGTCTTACTCTTATAGGTGGATCCTCGAGGGTCCATATACAACACTTGTATATGAATCTACATTTAAACTTTACTGCTAACATCCATCTATCCATGTCATGATCTTCAGAAGCTTCATCATATGAAGTAAGATCATTGTCAGACTTATTTGGCACATGGAATTCATCTTCAAAATCATTTGAAGAGGTATTAGTGTTTCATCTTTAGCTGTCCTTTTAGTTTTCAACTTAAGGAGCCTCATTATCTTCTCAAGATTCAATGAGTTCCTTCACTTCAGTTTCATCTTGATTCTCAATAAAGTCATCATCTTAGAATCATATTCTTAGAGATGAAATTCTTTAAGAATCTAAAGGTCATAAAGTAGGCATCCAATACCATTCTTTATTTTCCTAATGAAGTAGCACTCTCTGGTGCTGGATTCCAGCTTACTTGCATGGAACCTTATTAAGGATATATATTGTAGTCTCTACTACATATATACCTTGGAAACTAAGAGATAACTATGCTAAGATTAATCACTTATCAAATCATGTCACACATGATCTAATTGTATCTCCCTACAACTCCATTTAGTTCAGGTGTATTAGGAGAAGTGAGATAGGAATGATATTCCTATCTCCATAAGGTATTCCTTGAATTCATCTAATAGGTACTTGCTACCTAGGTTAGATCAAATTCATTTTATCTTCCTTCAAATTTTGGTTCTAAAAAAATTGTGAAATCTTTGAACATTTCAAAGGTTTCTAAGGTGAAAGGAAGGAATCTCATATCACAAATAATCATCGAATGATATCACATATCATCAATGTTTATTATGATACAGATGATCCACATACATCAATATGTATAAGATATTGAATACCTTGGCATCTTACACAATTCTCAGAGAAGAGTGTATTGGACATATTTACTTTGAATACAATATTCACAAGTATGTAAGATTTGAACCTTTAGACAATCTAATGTTCAATATCTCACTAGTCTATCGATGACATCATAAGACATATGTCCAAGACTTAATGCCAGATCATTGCCAAATGATCTTCATCCTCTTATTGATCTATGAAGGTTTAATTTTCAGTATTAGAAATGTTAATGAACCTTTCATTAATATTCTAATTTAGTAGAGTCCACTATCATAACTCTTTATGATAGGTCTATTCCAGAATACATGTTCATCTCCAACAATGAATGTATTCTAATATCTAGGTCATAGAGACATTCTCTAAGACCAAGGGCTCTCCCACTGAAAATATGAACTATCCTATGGAGATTGTTGCAACAATTATATCAATTCCCATATAGACGACTATTAATTCCTAAGACCGAATTTACTAATCTACAACGCATGCAACAATTGCAAGTGTCATTAGAAGAATGAGATAAAATTATTAGACTTTAATCTTATCTTGTACGAAAGTCAATTTCAATGACTAAATGTAGATTATTTCGATGCACTATCCGATTCCTTCTCTAAGGTTCCTAGATAGTCCAGATAGTCATACTATCAATACATCGGTTTATTGCAGTATTGGTATTCATCCAATTCTTTGGATGTCATATGGAAGTCACAGAAGTTTAGTCAACTCTTTTACTCTCCTTCTTTCTTGGGTCATACCCATGCTTCCAATGTGCTCCCATTATCTATAAACAACCATTGCTTAAGACAAAGGTTCTCTTATGTTGAACTCAAAAGATTTCAATGTAAGAGTATTTCAACATTTATACATGCTTCATTCAATTCATACAATATGAATATTATGAAGATTCATGAATGACTTGAGTATAGACAGTAGAATGATGACATTCATCATATCTACATCCATCTAAACTCTTAAATACTTTGGTTCAGGCATGTATTCAAACATTTTGAATACATCATCTCTTTGTAGAACTACCGTTCTGCATAATGCAGTGAACCATGTCATTCATGATTAAATGTTGAGAGCACAAATGTATGCCAAAATATCTTCTTTGATTTTATAAGATTTAGTTTGACTATTATCATCGGCATTGCACTTTCAAAGTACACTCGATGAGGGATTAAGACTATAGAGACATACAAACCCTGAGGTAATGTCTTATTTAATTGTCACTCCTCATTTTGATGAGGAAACTTGCATATTGCAACCACATACATTATGAGTCCAATTGCAAGGATAATATCTTGATCATGAATTTAATTCTTGATATTACACTAGTTATATTGAGTATAGATTTGAGTGGATTTAATGAGTATTATCTGAAATAAGAAATTTACATATATAGACACACACATACACTTATATACATATTTTACTTTGATTTAGGAATTTTTATATCAAAGTTATCTTGCCTTGACAACATTGAAAGTTCATTCCCTTAATCACTTTCAATGTAGAGATATTCTTACCATTATATCTCTAGCAAGATCTGAGATCTCCTTTCCTATCTTTGTTGCATCCCAATAATATGAGAAACTACAACTCAGATAAAAAGAAGTGGGAACTCATTCCGCCTTGCAAGTCCAACTTGCATTTCCTAATTTGGTCTTTAACACCTGAGCCCACCACCCCTAAGGTGATGTTAACATGTTAATTGAACCAACTGTCAATAGGAATGGAGCTCGCTATGCGCAATCCAATATCGCCCCAATAATATGAGGAACCTATACTAGGGTTACTACGCATACAACCTTACTTTTTCGAGAAGCAAAGAGCCTAATCCAGATGTGCTTGCATGCATGAGCTGTCACTTCGGACAGGCATCTCCCATACACAATCCCTAGCGACGGAACCCTTCGCCTTGATGGGAGATCATGGATGTCACTTATGTGATCCTCCATATCATATTCAAATTTTAATTAATTACCATGAATTATATTCATGTAATTAATTCTTCCAAGAGAAATACAACTCTATTCATAATAGAGTGTTTTAATTGGATATAATTAATTTAATCATGTTAAATCAATTATCAATCCAATTCAATCAACAAACTTGATAGTTACTTGAATCTATAATATTATCTCAAAGTTTGTGTTAATTCAAATTTTAATAATTAGAAAATACACGATGATTTCTTCAGCATTATCGTGTCCCTACCCGTTGTCATGGACAATACCGACAAGTGTAGGACATACCACACACAGTGCAACCTGCTACCCCAATGCTCCACGACTAGACACCATATCTACCTCAGGAAAGGATAGTGCCAAATCGATCATTGTGTACTTGAGATCATCATCGGTTTTTCAACCAATATTATACCCATGTAGCAATAATCAAAACCATTTTGATTATAAGGAAATTTGCTAGACGAAACCCCAAACCTATTCAAGTAGCAACTTTGTTGAAAGTGTATCAAGTAACCAATTGGTGATCTAGATCAAATCTAATCTTTTATTGGTTGAGCTAATGCCATTTAAAGGGAATAATTATATTTCTAATATTTCCCAAATATTATCTATAATTATTTCAGGAAATTAACCATTAATTTCATATGATTCTTAGATGACAATAATAAGTTTCATGGTTGAGTATGTAATTTTCAACAGTGACCCCTACTCACTAAAATTAACATATCTCATTTATTTTAAATCCAAATTAAGCAAATTCAATTTACAGAGTTTGATAATTTGATTTAAAACAGAAATCATGTGATTAGCATACATTTCCATGTGTTTTAAAGCAGTAATTAACATCTTTATTACGTCACTAACTGCCATCCCCAAAACAATGGACATATGGTCATTAAAACAATCATATCTTGAGCAAATGAAATCCAAATTACGCATACTCAAATTCCACATTTTCTTTGTTTAATAGGGAACAATATACATGTGATAAATTCATGTTTAAACACTTAAATAGGGCCGAAAAATATCACAAAACAGGGCTGCGAAAATTGAAATGCGACAAAAATTTTTACGGACACCAACAAGCCTAAATCATCGTTGGTTCATGGATCTAATCCAAAACCTTCGACAACCTGGATCTGATACCACTTGAAGGATAAGGCGAAAATCCTTAAGTGCACCATGGAAGTGTGAGGATCACATCGTATGAGATCGGGAGCGACTAGTCGTACTAGTTGCTCCGGGCAGCAGAATTTATTTTTTTTAATGATGAAACCACATGATCCAAGAACACTTCTTGGATCATTTCATCTAACCAAAAATAGGTACTAGGGTTACCTCTTGAAGCATGGTTGAAATCGATTCTCTAAACCAAGAGACCTCATGTCTCAAGTCCGATCCAACGGAGGAGATGCTTGCGAGCACGTTGATGAGACACGTACTCCTTGCAATCCATGTTGATGCTCCAAGAAGCGGATCTACTGATCTCGTCACACGAGATCCAACATCTTCTTCACGAGAGAGGCGCACTGAATGATATGGAGATCCATGAGTAGATGATCCGGCAACATAACGACGATGCTACGGCGATGACGATTGTCTCTTGGGCTCCATGGTGGACGACCACAATGGGAGAGAGGGAGATCATCTTTGCGTGTAGAGAGAGATATTATGGATTGATCATGTTACTCGAAGAGCAAGGTGTGTATCTTCTTAAATAGTGTTTTGGGATCCACGGATCTCAATCCATGGACAATACAAAATCAATGGATGAGATTGATTTGTGTTTCTTTCAATGGTCATGATTCTGTAGTGAAAACACAACAACAATTAATTTAAATTAAATCAATATATATCGATAAATCAATATATTTAAATCCGAATTAAATCAATTAATAATCATTGGAGATAATGTAGAGATAAACCACATCCCCTTAAAAGGGGAGACGTCCACTCATGAGATCTCACTATCTCATGGGATCTCATTATCTCATGAGATCTCATTACCTCATGATATCTCCAAGATTTACAACAACATTTGTTGTAAATTATTTCACAAAACTAATTCAGAATTATCTTGCGAAATATTGCAATCATGCCATTGGAAAAATGTGAATCCCATTCACATCCCAAAGCAAAATATAAATTATATTTTCAATTAATCATCCAATGTAAATCCAATTCACATTAATAATTAATTAACAAATAGAAATAACAATAAGCTCTCTCTAGTATATTATAAAACACATTTATAATATAGCTGATTAATATGGATAGTATTATCCAAATTATTCATATCCATGATAATTAAATCATATTTAATCATCTTGAACCTCGATTCTAATGTGCCTAAATAATATGAATCACATGCACATTATTCACATATTTGATAATTAAATCACATTTATTTATCTTAGATAGCTCTTCTTATATGGATAAATAATACGAATCAAATTCATATTATATTTTACAATTAAATCACATTTAATCATCCATGTCTCAATGCTTGGATATATATAAATCAACAATGGAATCATTCGTGAACTCCTTCAAGGATAATGCGCTTTCTCCGTGGATACTTGGAGATAAAGACAGGGCGATTATATTGTTGCATGTATAGTGACTTGGATATTGAGATCACATCTCAAATCCAGAACTTGCGGACCTCCCATAGATTCTTGATTAAATCATGACCACAAATCTAATCTTCTCATTGCATCTGAATCACATTCAGATCAATGTCCAACATTTGGACCAAGATCAGATCACTTCTCTACTGAGAGGAGTCACTAAAATCCAGACCCATTTCATCCCTCCCTCGGAATGGAAGCGTCATGATTATACAATCATTTATGATCACATCACCCTCAGGTATTCCTAATACCTGTACATCCTACATACTAGAAGACTTAGATTAAACTGAAGTTTTAGATCTCTTTTAGATTGACTCCTTTAGGATTTTATCATTAACTTTTCTCGTTCGATCATTGGGAGTTGGTATCGATCATATACTTTTCAAAAGCATATATCATACCCAGGAGTTGATCATATACTTTCCAAAAGTATATATCAAACCTATAAATTCAGTCAAGCTTCCAAAGTGAGACGACCGTGCACGGAATTTGATCTTCCCAATATCTCATGAGTGAGCTCATGTCTTCCGATTCGGTAAATGAACCTGTATGATCCCTTTGAGAGTTCGTATTACTCATATGCCCTTATATGCACACCAGCTCGCCGGTATATAGACCTTGATTAGGCCATCAACCTATCGGTCTACCAAATGTACATACTCAGACATATTGTAACACATCTGTCTCCGGTCAGAGGATGCGTACCTATACCGTGACAGCATACGACATAGGTCTTTGGTTATCTCGATCTCGTTATGTCAACTCTTTGACCTAACGAATCTGACAACTCCGAATCTCTATTCCTATGCAGAGGACCTCCATTAAGAGGTTGGTTAGATATCAACCTTTAGAGATAAGGATTGCCATCTCCTACTCAGGCTGGAGATCACATCTTAATAATCATTTGATGGTGTTTGATGAGTCCTCAATCTAACTCTTTAGATATTCATCCAAGCACCAGCCTATGTGATTCAATAATTTAATCAATAGTTGTATGATCATTAAGATGGCCATGGTACATTACCCTAATTGTACTAAGGGACCTATTATGCTAACAAGTTATTCTTCATTTCAGATTAAGGAGTGAATTACAATAACATTTATTGCATAATGTCTCGCCGTGGGCTCGCATGTCCAACAAGGAGTGGTAGATTCTAATTGGCAGTGGCTCAGTGATGAAACCCAATTTCATTGTCATAATTTGCGGTTATTAACCCCCATGATTAAATCAATGTCAATAAAAACCAGATAAATCCTTGTTTATATCATAGTCATGGAATAAAATAAAAATCCAAAAAAATAACAAAACTAAAAATTGTAGTGTTTTTAAGCCTTAAAATGCTCGTAAAAATATTTCTCCCTCTGTTTGACCTCATCTCCGTTTTTTATCAACACGAAACTTGGATCTCATCGATTTTATCCGAATGCAATGATACTGTTAATTCTACATGGGTAAAATCACGGTTCGTCAAATGGCGGCGTTGCCGGGGACACATCTCATCTTTCGTGTTTAGATTTTTATTATTTAATTAAGTGTTAATTTCTAATTCATAGGTCATGTTGTTGTCTTGCATTACTGAATTTTTTGATTGATATCTAACATTTGATTTTGTGACAGAGCCCTTGGTGTTTATGGAGGTGTGGAGCAGGTGTTCCCACTGTGAGGAGCCGCAAAATCAACATTGGAGAAAAATAAAAAAACGTGTCTTGCATTTTATTCCATATCATGTAATAATCGTCTTTATAGTGGTCTTTGATCGAAAACTCGCGTGTGTAATGAACAAAGTTCTCCGTGGTTGTGTGGGGATCACCCCACTTGAGTGTCGACCTAGGATCAGGCACCCGTCTCTCCGAGCTTCTTTCACATTTCCTTTTTTATGTGTTTGATCATAGGTAAGATACAACTTAATTCAAGATGTACAAAGACATCGCTTCACTTAGCCAAACTAAAAAGATGTTCTTCCCCGCTAATAGAAGCATGTTAGGTGTGATTTTTCATCGAATTACATACATTCGATTTTGTTCTTAAATTCAGTCCGAGTTTTCACGAATTTTTGCTCTAGGCACTGCATGTTTTATCTCTTAGCACAGGTCATGAATTTATCGATTGCATGGCTTTTTCTCGACCTCCTTTCCTGGCTTGATCACCTAAGTTAATGGAATTGGGAATGAGCAATAGACGATGATTGTTTGATTTATGTGCTCACCATTAATCTATGATACCTTAAAAAAATAATTGGGACTCTTAATTGCAAGTCAACCTAAAATGGATTAAAATAATGTTTTGAGAGAGCAAAACCCTTGTTTACTTAGGATGATTTTTTTTCTTCGACATATTTTAAATCCTAACGTAAATTAAGAATGTTTTAATCACCAATAAAAATGACAATATAAATAACCAACATTTGTTGGTTTCACGTGTGAGTTGGTGAAATCAAAGGGTATTGCATGCTTATTTGAGCCTTGAATGCTCCGAAACCCTCCCCTAGCCCTTAAATGCTCCATTCATCTCAGAAGATTCATCCTAACTTCTTCGTTCACCTCAAGTCTCCCTAAAATAAATTCTACATCTCTATACTTAGGCTACTCTCAACATAAGTATAGGGGGGACCTGAGCCCCCGTAATCTTCTTACCCATCTTTCCTTTCCTTGATACTTTGGTGATTTCTAACCTAAGTATAGGGGGTGTCTGCCTTAGTTCGTATATTTTATATACATAAATGGAGCTTTGGCTTTGTATCATCTAGTTCTATGAGGACATAACAAAGTTTAAATATAGGGGTCTATACCATATATACAGTATTTGTAATTTAGCTAAATTTTGAAAAATTTTGAAAAATTTAAAACTTTGCGGGCTAAAGTACAATCTTTTGAACTAAGTGGACAAAAATGTTTTCAAGGTTTTTCTATACTATGTAACACTATTTTCAAGAAAAATATTTTTAAAACGATTTGAAAAATGGGTTTTCACTTATACTGAAAAATTGTTTGAAAAATATTTGAAAAATCTATATATGTGTGACATGGTATTGAAAATAATTTTCTTGATTTCAAGGAAAGTGAGTCTAACTTGTGTTCTAACTTTATTCAAAAATCCATAAAAATGAGAAAACATAAAAAATCCTTTAAAAGTCAAAATTGACTACTAAACTCAAATAATTAGATGTGTTCAGTGAGGGTTTCCCTTAGTAGAGTAGGTGGTTTAGAGAACATCACGTAAGGCCCTGTCCTTAAGCAACGGGTTCTGGCTTGTACTTACACCTATATTGGTTGAATGCATATGCATCTACTCATTTGAGTTTGGGCAGTCATTATGTCTTTTAAAGTCTTCCTAAAAATTACCAAAAAATGGATGGAGGAGTTGGATTAACCCCCTATATTTTCACCTCCATTCAGGATCAGAAATGTTCGAGAATACTCAGTTTAAGAGGTCTTGAGATTTTAGATTAACCAGCCTTATCCATCAGGGTCTTATACTTAATCATCCACATTTCCCGAGGTTTCTAGATTTATGTGCTATATTGCATGCTTAGTCTCCTACCTTAAGAATATGATAAACACTTCACATACACGACTGGGGTCATGATGAGATGAGTTGAAATTTCACTTGAGGGACTGGGATGAGGGATTCAAGTCTGGATTTGATCTAATGATTCTCGAGGATGGGATAAAACAATTGAAAGCTTCACGAAACCTGAGTGTCAGCATTTTGACCAGTACGAGAACTTGGTTCTTATGCTAATCTCTTGATATTGACCGAAGTGCTAGGGTGTGAAAAATAAAAAAATAATTTATCAGTGTGCGCCAACTCTTGGTAAAAGCAGTGGAGCTAGCCAAAATAATACAAAGCAACGAATTATCAATGTTGAAAAATAAATCTCTCATTCCACAAAGTCAATCATTAAAGAGCTTCCACCAAAGGCGAGCGCTCCCAGCATTTCAAAGTGTCCACTTGGAGCACCTCTATTAGGACCAAGGAGTCGGGCATGCACCAAAAAACGGCTCTGCATCGTAAATGCTACGAGTATGGGTGTAGAAGGTACGATTTGTACTCAAAAAAGGCACACCCCAGTGTACTTCCCGGAAAACAAGTGCAGACGAATCTAACTTCTCTTGACGGACGCACTGATCAACACGAAAAATATGGGTTGATTAATAAGGTACTAAAGAGAACCCTTGTTACAATGAGAGGGAGAGAAGAAATGACACAATCATAAACACTCTATAAACTGGCCTGCCACCTACACTTCTAATTCTGACAACTAAAGAGACGGTGGATTGGACACAATATTTGATTTATTCCCTAGTGTTGAGGATTGGGTTCTTAGGATAATTTCTTGGACCGGAACCTTAGGTGACGTTGTGACTCTACTCTTGTGATCGCAATCAACACTTAAGTTCATATCTTTAGTTTATATGTATACAAGAGAGAGTCTGGAAAAATAGAGGAGCTGAGGCTGGGTTGAGCTGTAAGATTTTGGATCTCTAGAATTTGGATTTCTTGAACCGATCAGATCATGTACGCACATGCACAAGGGTGTTAATCCACCTCATTCATTTTTGTGATGCTCGAGGGCGGACATAGTTTAAGTATAGGGGGTTGGTGAAACCCAGTTTCATTGTCATAATTCGCAGTTATTAACTCCATCTCTTAAATTAATGTCAATAAAAATCAGATAAATCCTTGTTTATATCAGAGTCATGGAATAAATAAAAAATCCCCCAAAATAGCAAAACTAAAAATTTAGTGTTTTTAAGCCTTTAAAAACGCTCGTAAAAATATTTCTCCCTTTGTTTGACCTCATCTCCGTTTTTGGTCAACATGAAACTTGTAGATCTTATTGAGATCTACAATTTTTTATGTTTTGAGTTTTTCCTAATTCGGTCATTTTCGCCTTCTTTTATGAAGTTTTGCATCTAAATAATATGATTGGGCCACGTGGCTCCTTCTGGTTGTGCCACGTGACCCGTCTCCTCGCGTGCCACCTGCCCACTACTCTCCACCGTCCGATTGCCCCTTTTCCCTTCAGATCACCGTCATTCTTCCGCATCATTTTCTAATCGCCCGATCAAAACCAAGATGCAGCTTGTCCATCCCTCAGCGCCTCGCTCCCACAGCGCCATGTGTCTATCCCAAAGCCATACGATAACCTCCAGGTGCTTCCATCACAGCCACCCCTTCTCTCATCAAACATCAGCCCTTCGATAACCCCCTGATCACATCTCCTCCGTCCGCTAGCGCCTTCATCTCAACTTGCCACGTGTCAGCTTCCATCACCACCTGATCATTCATAAGAGCTTCAAATCCCAGCCGTTCACCTCCGCATTTGATATCCTCTATCTGATCAAAAGGGTGAATGCATCTCGATCGTCCACCCCCTCCTATGCCTCCTCACGACATGTGGCGCTCCTTGCGCCTTTCGATCCACCATCCCTCGATCTAATCCACGCCTCTTGTTTGATCCCTTCTCTTGACTGTTGGATCGCAAGATCCAACGGTCACGACTCCGTTGTCTACCTTCGGCTCCCATCTTTCCCACGTCTTCCACTTCTCCAACCCGTCTTCCCCCTTCTATTTCCCCCATTGTTTCAGCCATCTTCTCCACTAGAGAACTACCCCATGTCTAAGCCCGCACTTCCTTCCTTCTTGCGAGCCCCATAACTCCCCACGAGCCTTGCTATCTCGCTCCTTATAGGCCACGCAACCCACTCCTTCTGCCATCATAATCGCCACCTCGCTTTGTTAAATACGCCATCGCCTTCACATATACACCTCGTCCACCTTTACGTGGGGCCTCGTCCAACCCCTCTCCTCCTCCCAATGATAGGGGGAGGGTCGATCGAGGAGTGAAGACGACGACGGCTTCCGGTGATGATCCCTAGTCCATGACAACCATGTTTGAGGTGCTACGTCACCGCCAATCTGCTTCCTGTAGCCGGGGGATTCTATCGATGACCGGAGGTTCACCTGGAACCTCAAGCCTAGGCCCTGCTCCGTCATTATCTCAGGTAAGTTCCTCTACTTCCTCCTTTAAATTCCCTTTCAGTTTGCCTATTTAATTAGCCTCCTTCGCACCACATAACCCTCCATTAACCATCGTTTCAACTTCATCATGCTTCCATCACTCACACGCTCACGTTCATGCATCTTCCATTTCCCTCATAACCTCAGACCACTCTGCTTACTCTCCTCTGAGCACGTCATAGAAGACTACACAGCCAATCACTTCTTCATACCGCATGAACCTCATTCCACTCACGTTCATCTTCGTACAAAGCTTTGACTATCTTCTAACTATTGCAGGTATCACAATGGCTAAATGACTGGAGTTTCATCGGAGAGGACTTGGCTTGCTCCGCCTCCAACGATGGAGCATTGCGAGCCCTCTCTAGCACGTTCCTCACTTTGCCCATGTCACAGGCTTTAAAAACCAGCTCTCAGGATGCTCCAGGGATCTCCATCTTCATTGATACATTATCTAAAGCGGTCTTTGACAAACCCAATTTTATAGGACTGCAACGAAACTCCTAATTCTACATAATTAGAAGGGTAAAATCGCGATTCGTCAAATGGCGCCGTTGCTAGGGACACGACTCCTCTATCGTGTTTAGATTTTTATTATTTAATTAAGTGTTAATTTCTAATTCATAGGTCATGTTGTTGTCTTGTATTATTAAAATTTCTTCGATTAATATCTATCATTTGATTTTGTGATAGGGCCCTTGATGTTCAAGGATGCGAGGAGCAGGTGTTCCTCGCTGTGAGGAGCCACACAAGAGACATTGGAGAAAAATAAAAGAAAATGTGGCATGCATTTTATTCCATATCATGTAATAATTGTTTTTACAATGATCTTTGATCAAATACTCGTGTATGTAATGAACGAAGTTCTTCATGGTTGTGTGGCGATTGCCCCACTTGATTGTCGACCTAGGATTAGGCACGCGGCTCTCCGAGCTTCTTTAACATTTCCTTTTTTACGTGTTTGATCGTAGGTAGAATACAGTTTAATTCAAGACGTACATAGACATCGCTTCACTTAGCCAAACTAAAAAGATGCTCTTCCCTGCTAATAGAAGCATGTTAGGTGTGGTTTTTCATCGACTTGCATACATTCGATTTTGTTTTTAAATTCAGTCCAAGTTTTCACGAATTTTCGCTCAAGGCACTGCATGTTTTATCTCTTAGCATAGGTCATGAATTTATCGATTGCATGGCTTTTTCTCGACCTCCTTTCCTGGCTTGATCACCTAGGTTAATGGAATTGGGAATGAGATGTCGACGATGGTTGTTTGATTTATGTGCTCACCTTTAATCAGTGATAACCTTAAGAAAATAATTGGGACTGTTAATTACAAGTCCACCTAAAATGGAGTAAAATAATGTTTTGGTAGAGCAAAACCCTTATTATTTAGGATGATTTTTTCTTCGACGTGTTTTTAATCCTAACGTAAATTAAGAATATTTTAATCACCAATAAAAAATGACAAGATAATTAACCAACATTTGTTGGTTGCACATGTGAGTTGGTGAAATCAAAGGGTATTGCATGCTTGTTTGAGTCTTCAATACTCCGAAACCCTCCCCTAACCCTTAAGTACTCCATTCATCTCCGAAGATTCATCCTCTCATGTGTATATCCATCCTAACTTCTTTGTTCCCCTCAGGTCTCCCTAACACCAATTCTCCATCTTTATACTTAGGCTACTCTTAGCCTAAGTATAAGGGGGACTTGAGTCCCCGTAATCTCCTTACTCATCTTTCCTTTCCTTGATACTTAGGTGATTTCTAACCTAAGTATCGGGGCGTCCACCTTAGTTTGTATATTTTTCTATACTTAAATGGAGCTTGGATTTTTATCATCTAGTGCTGAGTACCTAGCGAAGTTAAAGTATAGGGGGGTATACCGTATATAGAGTATTTGTACTTTAGCTAAATTTTGAAAAAAAATTGAAAATTTTAAAACTTTTTGGGCTAAAGTACAATCTTTTGAGATAAGTGGACAAAAATGTTTTCAAGATTTTTGTATACTATGTAGCACTATTTTCAAGAAAAATATTTTGAAAATGATTTGAAAAATGGGTTTTCACTCATATTGAAAAATTGTTTGAAAAATATTTGAAAAATCTATAATTATGTGACATGGTGTTGAAAATTATTTTCTTGATTTCAAGGAAAGCGAGTCTAACTTGTGTTCTAACTTTATTCAAAAATACATAAAAATGAGAAAAAATAAAAAATACTTTAAAAGTCAAAATTGACTACTAAACCCAAATAAGTAGCCGCGTTCAGTGAGGGTTTCCCTTAGCAGAGTAGATGGTTTAGAGGACATCGCGTAAGGCCCCGTCCTCAAGCAACGGGTTCCAGCCTGCACTTACACCTATACTGTCTGAATGCAGATGCATCTACTCATTTAAGTTTAGGCAGTCATTATGTCTTTTAAAGTCTTTATAAAAATTACAAAAAATGGATGAAGGAGTTGGATTAAATCCCCTATATTTTCATTTCCATTCAGGATCAAATGTTCGACAATACTCGGTTTAAGAGGTCTTCAGATTTTTGGTTAACCAGACTTAGCCATCAGAGTCTTAGACTTAATCATCCACATTTCCATAGGTTTCTAGATTTGCGCGTTATATTGCATGCTTAGTCTCCTACCTTAATAATACGATCATCACTTCACATACAGGACTGTGATCATGATGAGATGAGTTGAAATTTCACTTGAGGGACTGGAATGTTGGATTCAAGTCTGGATTTGATCTAATAATGCTCGAGGATGGGATAAAATCATTGAAAGCTTCATGAAACCTGAGTGTCAGCATTTTAGCCAGTATGAGAACTTGGTTCTTATGCTAATCTCTTGATATTGACCTAAGTGTCAGGGTCTGAAAAATAAAAAAATTGTGGATCAATGTGCGCCACCTCTTGGTAAAAGTAGTGGAGCTAGCCAAAATAATACAAAGCAAGGAAATATCAAAGTCATTCGTAAAGAGATGTACTGACTGTCAGAAAATAAGCACTTGTGGACATAAAGACAGGATGCTGATGCAATTGATTCACTTCTATGAAGTGTTTGTTGCATGGGGTATCGACTTTATGTCCCATTCCTTAAAAGTCAGGGATTCAAGTATATTCTTATAGTTGTGGATTATGTGAATCCTTGGGTAGAGGCAATTCCCGCCCGAGCCGCTGATGCAAACACAGTTTATAAGTTCTTGAGAACACATATCATTTGGAAGTTCGAGGCCCCTCGAGTTCTGATATCAGATAGGGGTATCCACTTCATCAATGACAAGGTAAGAGAACTTGCTAACGAGTTCGGCATAGACCATCGGGTTGCTACTCTGTATCATCCTCAGACAATTGGTCTAGCCGAAGTTTCGAATAGGGAGATCAAGACAATCTTGCAGAAGGTTGTTCACCCAGACCGAAAGGATTGGTGACATCTTTTGGACTCGGTTCTTTGGGTATATATGATGAACGTGAAATTCACCTCTTTAATAATTGATAATTGTAGTATAGGAGGCGAAAATCGGTTGATAAAAAACCACAATCTTTGAATGTTGTGGAGTATTTTTACTTGACAAGTGTACCAAGGTCGAACACAGGGAATGGTGATTCCTAGTTGCGTGGTCTTAAATCAAATTAAATATTTAATTAATGTTCACTTAATTTTTGTGTTGAGAAAATATACAATGTAATGAAGAGGATGCTAAACAAATAAATGGAAACACTAATTCAGCTCAGGATCTCTGATTTTTCACAATTTAAATCATCAATTAATAAAATCAATTAATCCTCAAATACTATCACAAATCGAATAATTTCAAAGAATATTTATCAAGGAAGACCCAATCTGTGGAGTAAAAGATCAATCACCAGCTAAAGAATCCTACAAATAAAGAGATCAACAATAATATTCAAGGAGTTCAGTCCCCTAATTTTCCTATGATTTAATCCTCAAAGAGTGATAGATAAAAACAAGTTATATCTCAATTATTCATCCTTGAACATGCCCCTGTAATGGTTCAATTTTTACTCAAGTTAATCAGTACAGACTGTCAACAGAGCCTGCATAAGATAAAATAAATCCTCAAATAATAATAATTAATAAACAATCTCGGATCGTCCACAAATTATGCTAAGTGATAGAGCATGAAAATAGCTTTAAAATGATATATTGTATGCAAAAAACGGAGTTCGTATGAAAAAGATACGCTAAAATGAAATTCTAGGGACTAAAATGTAAATAAAATAAAACTTTTCCTTCAAAAAGGTCCCTAGAGGGGCTTATCTGTAATTTCAAAAAGTCGGCGGGAGTCTTCTGCAATTTACCCCAAGAGGGGGTGTTTTCGTAATTTCAGAGAACCGCAGGGGCTTTAATGCAAATTCCCCCCTAAGCACGTGCCTAGGACATGCTTTAGGAGGCTTGGAGGCCAACCGGAGGTTCGGGTGGCCCGGAGCTGAGGCTTGGGCGCCGAACCGAAGGATCGGGAGCCGAACCAGAGGGTCGGGTCCCGAGGCTGAGGCGTGGACGGTGGGGCTAAGGCTCGGGCGGTAAGGCCCAGGCTCGGACGCCTGAGCCTACGTGGCAGGCTGACATCGCTTCGGGGACCCAAGCCTCGAGGTTGGGGTCGAGGCTCGGGGGTGACGCGTGGTGGTACTAGGGACCGTTGGATCAAGGCTCCCTGCCCGATCCAACGATGGCTTTGTGGCGCAGAGGGCTCAGCCGCCGTAGCAAGCGGAGGCGGTGAGTGATGGCGAAGGCAGAGCTCGGCCGGAGCAGGAGTGGCGAGGTTGCATTGATGCTCGGAGGTTGAGGTATCGCGCAGCCGTTGAGGGGGAGGCGTCGCTCGGGCTGGGGCTGAGGTGCGGGTCGAGCAACGGCACTGCGTGGCGGAGGAGATAGAGGTGGAGGCGCTTGGGGGTGGTACGTGGCAGCCGAGCCTGGAAGGCGGAGAAGGCGGGGGGAAAGAAGGATGTGTGCGACGATGGGAGAGGGGTCCCGGCCTGTGCAAGGCCGGCGATAGAAGCAGTGGTGCTGACCGGAAGAGGGGAGGAAGAAGAAGATGGAAGGGACCTGGGAAGGGGGGGGGACTCCATGCGTGACTCGAGTCGCTAGAGGGCGACGAACTAAGCAGGTCGCTAGGAGGCTGAAACAGGGCTCCTTGAAGTCCTGGATCTCACCAAAATTTTGGTCGCTGTCACCGGCGAGAGGGCGGATAGGGTTTGAGGTCGGCGAGGGAGCTGATTTATAGGCAGGGAAGGAGGGTGTTACACGAAGGTAGTAATGGCGACGCATGGTGGTTCGATGGTTGCGAATGGCAGAGCACGGGGGGTTACTCGCGGGGGAGGGGAACGAGGAGTTGTTTCGAGGAAGGTGATGATGGGGTCATGTGACCCGAGGGAGAGGCGGGTGGAGAGAGAACGTGGGGTGCCACGTGGCACGCCCAGGGGCTGCTAGGTGGCACCAAAAAATTTTCAAATTTTTAAAGAGGAAAAAGAGATAGAAGATGACCTCAGATCGAAAAATTTCCTTCACGAAAGTTGTTCATCTCGACGATATCTACAACTTTCATGAAGAATCCATGAGCAAAAAAGGTCACCTGTGCGAAGTGATTTTTTTGGTGGTTCTCCATGTGTATGGAAAACCGTATCTGGAGGTTTTGTACTTTTTTTGGTGGTTTTAGAGAGGATAAAAATTTAGAAAAATTACTATAAAATACAAGAAAAATATTTACACACTAATCTAATTTTTTTGGATTTTAGTAAATAAGAAAATAGGGAAATAAAATAGAAGTCAGAAGCACACAACTTTTGTACATACCGATAACGGACACTTGGACTCAGTCAGTTTCTTTGATTTCAGTTTTAATCTGAATTTGGATTTTTATGTCGCTTAATAAAACTTTCATCAAAGAACAATAATGAATTAGAAATAAAATTAAAAGGGTTAATTATGTACATAAAAACTCAGGTCAAAAATAGCAAAAAGTTAAGATGCGCAAAAGAGGCCCAAAACCCAACTTTCACAAAGGAGCTCCGAATTTTATGAAATTGGTCTTGTTTTGAAGGTATTTGAAAATAGAGTACGTTAAAAGTGAGTATGCCAAAATCGGACACTTATGTGTGAGATATGCTCATTTTAGTCTGTCAGATGTGAAATAAGATTTTGGGGTTATTTGACACTTATTGGGGTAGTAATTTTTTTGTATTTTTTATCTAATAAGGTTAGTAATATCTACACAATGGAGGTGGTTTTGGGTCAATCGGAGTTAGGATGAATTATTTAAAAATGTGAGAAGTTAGCGGCTTTTTGGGCTAATTTAAACTTGGGATTTTTAATGCAATTATGCATGATGAAATGCATATATTATTTACACATGTATGAATGCTAATAATGCTCTATTAATGATTAATTACAAGTGAATGATGTGGAACATAGCCTAAATGACCAATTTTAGCATGATGAATACGGGATTCATCATACCCCTATACTTAAACCATGCTCGTCCCTGAGCATTAATGAATGAAGGGCTTAGTTGAATACATCCATGACTGTGCATGTGAATTTTCAAGGCTCAATTCATAGAAGACCCTTAATTTGAGTGATCCTAAAATTCTGGGTTCAACCAAGCTTTAATCAAAAGGAACCCAACTTCTCTAATTTTCAGACTCTCTGTTTGTACATATAGTATAAGGATATGATTCTTAGTGTACTGCATTCATGAGAGTCAAGTTGAGACATCACCCAAAGTTCCAATCCAAGAGACTCTCCACTAGACCTAATCCTCAACACTAGGGAATAAGTCTATTCTTGCTTCAGTTAACCGTCTCATTAGTTTGTCAGACTTGAAAGTGTATATGGACGGCCTGATGATGGAGGGCATAGGATTGTGTCTAATTTTCCCTTCCTCACATTGGAACAAGGGGTCTCTCGAGTGCCTTTTTACTCAACACATGCAAATTTTTAGATTTGTTGATCAATGTGTCCGTCAAGAGAATTTGGAGTCGTCTGCACTTGTTTTTCTGGGAGTACACCGGGGTGTGTCTCTTTTGAGTATCTAAGATACCTTCGATACCCAGACTTGTAGCATTTACGATGCAGAGCCCTTTTTTTGGTGTCAGCCCGACTCCTTGGTCCTAATTAGCGTTGTTCCAAGTGGATACTTTGAAAATGTTTGGAAGCGCTCGTCATTGGTGGAAGCTCATTTATAACTTGACTTGGATAATAGAGCTTTTCTTTGATATTTCATTTTCTTGGCTAGCTCCACTGCTTTTACCAAAAGTTGGCACACACTGATCAATCAACTTTCATTAAGTTTCAACACACCCTGGCACTTAGGTCAGTATAAAAAAGATAGCATATGAACTTGTTCACATACTGGATAGGATTTTGCTGACACTCAGGTTTTCTGAAGCCATTATTAGTTTTATCCCATCCTCGAGCATCATTAGATCGGATCTAAACTCAAATCTCTAGTCTTAGTTCCTCAAATGATATCTCAACTCATCTCATCAATCATGCAGTTGTGGAAGTGATTTGTGCTGATCATATTCTTTGAAGGTAGAGATGAAGAGTGCAATATAGCGCTCAAATCTTTCGAACTAGGGAAGTGTGGATTATTAAGTTCAAAAACCCTAATGACTAAGGCAGGCTAACTCAGACTCTCAAGATCTCAGAAATCAAGTGTCCTCAGAAATCCTCAACCTTGAGTGATAGTGAATGTATCAGGAATATATCAACCAAGGAATGCACGAAATGCTTGATGAAATGCAAGACCATGATTGAATTATTTTTTTGTTTTTTGTTTTTTGTTTTTTTTAAAAACATGTAATACACATTACTTGTACCATTCTCGATGTTAGATAAAAATGATTAAAGTACGAGCTATGGATAAAGTAGATAGAATATACAAACACACCCCCCTATACTTAGCTTGTGCTATGTCCCCATGGCACAAAGTGAAATGTTGACATAGCTCGTACTAAGTATAGATGGGTACCAACAAAAAGAGGAGAAGTGATGTATAAACAATCAAATCGGTCCCCTAATTATCGGGGGATCGAGAGCAGGTAGATGGATATACAGAAGAGTGTAGGTTCCAGAGAGGTGATTTATCTGGGCAGATCAAATCTTTCGTCAAAATCTATGCCCTGAGTGAAGGAGATCTGTTCAACTTGTACTAATTGCTCGTTGGATTCGACAAAATGTTTAAGCAGCTGATCGTTGACTATAGATGTTTGTGTGCTATCTGCAGTCTCTGAGATCTCAACACTCCCATTATTGTGTACCTCTCTTACAATGAAGGGTCCTGTCCATTTTGATTTCAATTTACCTTGGAAAATTTTCAATTTGCAACAAATAGCCAAACTTTCTGCCCTGGGACAAAGATCTTGATTCTAATGTTCTTGTCATGCCATCTCTTTACCTTGTCCTTGTAAATGGTGTTGTTTTCATAAGCATGATTTCGGATTTCAGATAGTTCATTCAAATTCATCTCTCGGTTCTTCTTTCCTTGGTGACAATTCCAGTTAATCTTTTTGATTGCCCACTCTGATTTATGTATGAGTTCCGCGGGCAAATGGCATGGTTTTCCATATACCATTCTAAACGGGGAGGTGCCCAATGGGGTCTTATAAGCCGTCTGGTAAGCCCATAGAACTTGGTCCAGGAGTTGGGACCAGTTCTTCCTGTCAGGGCGGACGAGCTTCTGTAAAATTCCTTTAACCTCCCTGTTTGACACCTCGGCCATGCCATTGGATTGTGGATGGTAAGGAGTAGCGACACGGTGCTCGATGTCATATTCCTTAGTCAACTTCCTCACCTCCCGGTTGATAAAGTGGCTTCCCCCATCGGATATTAAAACTTTTGGAATATGAAACCTCGAAATAATATTATCTTTCAAAAACTTGCAAACAGTTTTGCTATCTGCTGCTCGAGTAGGGATAGTCTCCACCCATCTAGATAAATAATCTACTGTGAGAAGAATATACTCAAATCCCTGACTATTAGGGAATGGGCCCATAAAGTCATCGCTCCATGCATCGAATACATCACATGTGATCACTGGTTGCATAGGCATGGCATCTTTGGAACCAATGGTTCCTCCCATTCTCTGACAGACGGTGCACGACCTAACAAAATTGTAAGCATCTTTAAACAAGGTCGGCCAGTAAAATCCACATTGCAATATCTTCTCAACGGTCCTCTTCCCAGAGTGATGTCCTCCCGCCTCCAAGGTGTGGCATAGATTGAGTATACTTTGGTATTCCTCTTGAGGAATACATCTTCTCCATATGCAATCCGGTCCTTCAAAGAAAAGGAACTGATCTTCCCAATGATAGTGTCTCGCTTCAGATATGAGTCGATCGATTTTGTTTCTGGGCCAACCTTGAGAAACTTCGTTGGTGACAAGATAATTCACCATGTCTGCATACCAAGGGAGTAAGTCAATAGCAGAAATTGACTCGTCTAGGAAGGTTTCACGGATGGATTCAGATTCCAGAATTTTGTTATGTTCGATCTGTGATAGATGATCAGCCACGACATTCTTAACGCCAGGTTTGTCCTTAATCTCCAAATCAAATTCCTGAAGCAATAGTATCCACCTCAGTATTCATGCTTTTGCATCCTTTTTGGCCATTAAGTATCGAATGGCTGAATGGTTTGTGTAAACTGTCACCTTAGATCCTAGAAGTATTGATCGAAATTTCTCAACAAGCATTTCCTTTTTGGTCACAGTGTAATTTTTCTTAGCAGGGTCTAAAACTTTGCTTGCGTAGTGAATAGCATATGGGATTCCATCTTTTCGTTGTCATAATACAACCCCTACAGCAAAATCGGATGCGTCTGCCATGCTCTCGAAGGGAAGAGACCAATCGAGGGCTTGTAGGATGGGGGTCTCAAAGATCATCCTCTTGAGTAGTTCGAAGGATTCAAGACACTTATGATATACTAGGAACTCAGTGTCTTTCCCTAAGAGGTCAGTTAGTGGTCAGGCAATTTTTGAAAAATCCTTGATAAATCTCCTGTAAAGTCAAACATGTCCTAGAAAAGACCGTACTTGTTTCACATTTGTAGGTGACGAGCTTTTTGATCACATCAACTTTGGCAGGGTCAACCTCCATTCCCTTCTTGGAGATGACATGCCCCAATACAATGCCCTCTTTCACCATGAAATGGCTTTTCTCCCAAGAGAGCACCAGATTCACTTCCCTACACTTTTGGAGGACTCGATCCAGGTATGCTAGACAATCATAGAATGAATCACCATGGATTGAAAAGTCATCCATGAAGACCTCCAGGAAATCTCCAACCATGTCGACAAAAATCGCAATCATGTATCGCTGAAAGGTGTCGGGGGCATTGCAAAGCCCAAAAGGCATTCGCTTGAATGTGTATGTGCCGAAAGGACATGTAAAAGTAGTCTTTTCCTAGTCCTCGAGGGCGATGGCCACTTGATTGTAGCCCGAGTATCCGTCTAAGAAACAAAAGTATTCTCTCCCTGCCAATCTCTCCAGGATTTGATCAATAAAAGGCAGCGGAAAGTGATCCTTTTTCGTTACGGCATTCAGGCGCCTGTAATCCACACAGACACGCTACGACGTGGGTACTCGTGTCATGATCTCTTCTCCCTCCTCATTGGTGATAATCTGAAGTCCCGATTTTTTCGGGACTACATGCAAAGGTGACACCCATTTGGAGTCGGAGATGGGATATATGAATCCAGCATTACACCATTTTTCGATCTCAGTCTTAACCACTTCCCGTAAGTTTGGATTCAATCTACGTTGGCATTCACGGGAGGGTTTAGCGTTATCTTCCAAGTAGATATGGTGTGAGCACAGGGCTGGGTTTATCCCTGGGAGATCAGACAATCTCCAGCCTATAGCCTTGCGGTTTTTCTCCAAAACATTAAGCAGGCGGATCTCCTGTTCTTCGGTCAGATGTGAGCTGATAATGACCGGCAATTGTCCCTTTTCTCTTGCAAGGAAGGCATACTTAAGTGTAGGAGTCAATGGTTTGAGTTCAGGTAAGTCAGTGATGTTTCTCGAATCTGGTCCTCTCAGTGATGTTTCTTGTTGTGATGCGTACGCTTGTAGTGTATCAATGTTGGCCACCATTGTGGGTATTTCTGGGATCAGACCGCAAATAATGGAATGTGGTGGGGCATGTGTCGCGTCCGATCTGTGTACCTTACTCAAGGATTGTCCATAAGGAGAATGGACTGACAGGTCCAGAGGGGCCTCTGAGTCTCCTAGATTATTGGTAGATGCATGAATGAGCTGGCAGACTAAGTCATCAACAATTTCCTCTTCAGATGAGGTTGATTCTATCATAGCGATTGAGTTTTGTCTCCAGGGCCCAACTGTTGCTTCTGTAAATTCATTCTCAGTTTCTGATTTTTCAGACTCGGTGCTCGACTCAGTGTCAGGTCTTTGAAACCTAGTTTGTTGCATTTTAAGTTCAACTTTTCCAAACTGGATTCTCCCGAATGTGTAATCAAATATAGCTCCTGCGGTCCTCAGAAAGGGTCGCCCTAGTATCATCTGGGAATCTTTCCAATTTCTAGGGACATCCATGTCAAGTATTGTAAAATCCACTGGGTAGTTTTGTCCCTCTATGTTGATGACAATATTTCGAATCTCTCCCGTAGGGCTCTTTGTTTATGTATCTGCGAATTAAAGTACAGTTGTAGATTGCTTAAGAGGACCTAGATTTAGATGCTCAAATAGGGTTGTGGGCATGAGATTGATATATGATCCATTGCCTAATAATGTTCTTGCAAACTTGATTTCTTTGATGTGGCTAGTGACAAAGTGAGCACCCATGTCTCTTTTCTTCCTTGGCAGCTCATTTTTTATAAGACGAGATGTGGCAACTGAGAGTATGTGTTTCTTTGTTCGGCTAGGAGTCTGTTTGCTGACCCTTGTTGGTGTACATCTCACCTTAAGGTATTTTCGAAAAGCCGAGTTTCTTTCTATCATCTCGTCTAAGGACAGAGTGACCTTAATATTTTCTTTGCAGATGCGGGCCATCTCGTCTTCATTTTTTTGGTTTTTCATGTTTTTCTTCTTTCCTGCCGTAAGATCACGGGGGAATGGGATGGATTTTTTGTGATCAACAGCATCACTTTTTTGAATGAAAAATTGTTTACAGGATTCGGACTAAAAATAGGGAAATTTGTGGGCAGATGTGGCTAGTGTCTTCATGGCATTTCTTTATCTGACTTAGACTCAGACTCTCCATTATATTTGGGTGGTGTGGGTGGGACTTGTTCTTTCTCCTCTTGTCTTCCTTCGTCAATTCTCTCAGGGTTGTGTGAATTGGTGGACACTAGGGCTATGTCTTCGTGTTCCTTCGCTCGATCAGGCATGGTTACGGTCCTTCCGCTCCTTAGAGAGATATGATAAGAGTTATTATTTGAAGAGGGCTCAAGATCAGGTATGGAATAGTCAGAGACTAATACATGATTGTGTCCAAGGCTATTTGGGTTAGCCTGGACTTGGGCTGGAATCACGGTCTGGGGTGCAGTCACCTCCTCTCTCCAACGAGAGAGTCGATTTATATCGACTCTCATATCATGAAGCTCATCCAGCACTCGCTGGAGTTCTGGAGAGATAGAAGAAGAGGAGGACCCTTGGTCTTGCCTGGCCTGAGGTTGCTGATATTGGCCTTGTTGGCTTTGGCGTTGGTTCTGCTGTGGCTGAGGTTGCGGGTTCTGATAACCCGTGTGATATTGCTGCCTCTGCTGCGATTGAGGCTGGCAGGTGGGCCGAGCTTGTGGTGGAGGAGGGTTCGGAGTAGAGTTTTGGTCTGGGTGGTTAACCGGTTTCATGTTATACCAAACTCTGTTTATCTCCATGACTTGTGGAGGTTCCTCGTAATCAGTTTGGGCGGAGGTTTCCTCAGTTTGATACGGCAAGACTTGATCTCCACCCCAATGGCTATGTTGCCCTACCCCTTGATCTTAAATGTAGTGAATTTGGTGTATGGGTGCAGGGGTGCGGTCAGGGCTGGAATCTTTGATACCCTGTCAACCAATTCCTCCATTTGTTTAGGCAATTTAGCCAATTTTTCCATATCAGATGATTTATGGAGCTCATCCACCTTCTTATAAATCTGCTCAACCATAGTTAGCTTATTAGCTATTATTCCCATGTCAGCACTGTGATTGGTCGTCAGATTATTCACTATCTTTTTAGAGCCGGCTATGTAAGCCCGGTTGGTGGTTTGTGCACGACTGGATTCAGCAAGTCTCTCGAACACCTTGTAGACGGTGTCCTCATGGCATCCCATGTAGCTTCCTCCGCAAGATGCACTAACCAACCCTTGAGCCTCAGGGTTCAGCCCGCTGACAAGACTTTGGACCAGCATCATTTTACTTATCCCGTGTCCTGGGCATTTCTGTACTAAGTCTATGAATCTTTCCCAGGTTTCATGAAATGGTTCGCTCGGGTGTTGGGTAAAACTTGTGAGCTTGATCCTCATCTGATTGATTCTACTCACTAGGAAGAATTTCTTTAAGAACAGAGTCTTGAATGTGGCCCATGTTGTGACTATTTCCCCTAGATTTTTCAGCCAGTAGGCTGCCATATCAGTCAAGGCGAAGGGGACAGCTCTCAACCTTATGTAGTCCTGGCTAACCCTAGGGTGGAAGAGGTTAGCACAGACTAACTCGAAGTCGCGGAGGAAGATATATGGTTCTTCGTGATTATTTCCTCTGAACTTTGGCAACAGTGCCAGGAAATGCGGTTTGTGTTCGAACGCATCCTCAAGGGGAACATGTCTCAACCAATTATAGTCTTCATCTAATTCCGGGAGATATGTGTCTTCCATAGCAGCCTCGCCTTGTTGTAGTACTGCCAACTGCATCCTAAGTAGTTCATTTTCTTGTTCGACAGCGGTTATCCTAGCCAAGATTACCCGGATCGGGTCATTGTCATTCTCTTCATCCCAGGATTCATCTTTGGAGGCATTATGATTCACCTTCAGAAAGGAAGAGTTCAGAGATAAGTGTTGAAATCAAATGAGGATTTTGCTAAGGATAAGAGATTCCTTAGCAGAGGAGTGAAAAGATGAAACTTCTAAGACAAGAAGGATTGAGAGAGTCTTTACGACGAAGCAGACACAAGCAAACACAAGACAATTCTCAAGTTCACCACTCAACACAGATGAAGGCACGTCAGGGTTCGGCCGCTTATTTTTTTCAATTTTAATTTAATGACAAAACAATCTTACAGATTAAGCGGAGTTGTTAGGTACTGAAATAATTCACAATGACTATCCCGAGTTCGTACAACTAGTTGCACCTACTCTCAGCCAGTATAGGTGTAAGTACGGACCGTTTAAACGGCTACCCGTGTTACTTGAGGACGGAGTAGGGGTGTCTATCGAGTTCAACGAGCCGAGTTGGCCTCAACTCGGACTTGAACTCGATAAGAAACCTACGGCTCGAACTCGGGCTCGATAAGGGTCGAGCCCTAGATCACCAACTCGAACTCGAACTCGTCGAGTTTGAGTTGACTCACGAGCTGCTTATCAAGCCACGAGTTTCTGAGTTGGCTCACGAGCCTCAAAATGAACTGACTCACGAGCCTCTTATCGAGTCATAAGTTTCTGAGCTGGCTCACGAGACTCTTATCGAGTCATAAGTTTCTGAGCTGGCTCACGAGCCTCAAAATGAGCAGGCTCATGAACCTCTTAATGAGTCATTGTTCCATTTTATACATTAAATTATGCAAATGACATTTGTAATTTTGATTTTTTATACTCTTTTCTATAGCTTTTTGGACAAGAAAAATGTTAACCTCTATTTTATATCAAACTCAATGTGGAAGTTTCGGTATATATGTTTTTAATTTTTTATTAAGATGGAAAACGAGTTATCGAGTCGAGTTTCCGAGTTGAACAATGCCCAACTCGGACTCGACTCGATAAGCTAACGAGCCATAGAACCCAACTCGAGCTTGGGCTCGTTAAGGTTTCGAGTCCGGCTCGCGAGCCCTTAACGAGCCGAGCCCGAGTTGAGCTCATCGAGTTCGAGCTTTCCTGACAGCCCTAGGACGGAGCCTTCCGCGGTGTCCTCTAAACCACCCATACTGCTAAGGGAAGTTGGACCGTAAAACGGCTACCCGAGACCCTCACTGAAAAGTAGCTAATTGTTTTTAAAAACAGTAGTCTCTGTGAAATTCCTCAGTTTTGGCTCTATCCAAGGTGTGTGTTCTAGTCCTTACAAATAATGAGTGGGTTTCTCTCCACCAGAAACAGGTTAATTTTATGTCAGTTATTTACAGTCGCCTTGATTAGCGGTCTCGATTTTAAGTTAAGGTTATCAATGTAGTTTATGTGAGCACAAAAAGTCACGCCTAACGAGCAGTCCCAATTCCTTTAAATCCTAAGTTGTAAAACTTTGAGGAAGGAGGATCGGAAAAGCCGATGCAACGTAAATCAATGATGCATGCTTAAGAGAAGGACTTACAGTGAATCCCCGTGTTCTTCATGCGGGATGCAGTACAAGGAATTTAGAATTTACACTAAATGATATGCACAGATGAAAAACACCCTAAACAGATAATTCTATTAGCGGGAAGAATCGATTGAGATTTTTGGCTAATGTTGAACGATCTACAGTGCGTTTAATTAGTGAAAGTGTGGCCTAAAAATACGAGCACAATCAATGATAGAGAAATGAGCAGATATGTGCCTAAGTCCTACGCCGGTCAAGTCGGGTCCCAAGCACATAGAATCGATTGAAACAAACCCGACACACCACAGAAATGTTCAATCTGAATTATTACAAAGGTTCAAAGAGAGGGACCCTGAGAATAATGCAGAAAATTAAATCTATACTAACACTCTCTCACAAAATTAAAACTTAATCTCCTTCCTCCTTGAATTGAATTCCAAAATGTCGCTCCTAGTAGTTTTTGCAAAGAGAGAAATTGTGGTTAGTATCTAAAGTAAGAGAGAGATGCAGAATAAAATGTAGAAAATGACACAAAAATTAATTTTACAAAAATTAATTACAAAAAATGATTTAAAACACAAAAATCGCCGTTCCCCAGCAACGACGCCATCTGATGATTTTGGGATGCAAAAATTTGTAAGAGAGAGATGCAAAAATTAGATTTTAGGATTATTTGACACTTATTGGGGTTAGTAAATTTTTTATATTTTTTATTTAATAAGGTTAGTAATATCTACAAAATGGAGGTGGTTTTGGGTCAATCGGAGTTGGGATGAATTATTTAAAAATGTGAGAAGTTAGCGGCTTTTTGGGCTAATTTACACTTGGGATTTTTAATGCAATTATGCATGATGAAATGCAGATATTATTCACATGTATGAATGCTAATAATGCTCTATTAATGATTAATTACAAGTGAATGATGGGGAACAGAGCTTAAATGACCAATTTTAGCGTGATGAATACGGGATTCATCAATATAGAATATACTTCAAAACTCCGTTGGGTACATCTTCCTTTCAATTCGTTTATGGAAAGTCGAGCCCCTTACCTGCTGAGATTAAGCACATATCTTTGTGGGTAGTGAAATAAGTGATCTTTGGTCTAGATGATGCAGGAGATCAGAGGCAGACAGAATTGGCAGCTCTGGAGGAATTACGAGATGAAGCCTTCACTAGTAGCATGCATTGTAAGGATTGATGAAAGAGTGGCATGATGCACACATCAGTCACAAGCAGTTTAAGCCTAGTCAGAAAGTTTGGCTATTCGATGCAATACTGAAACTATTTTCAGGGAAACTTCAAAGCAAATGGAAACACATGTATTTTGTGCAAAACGTGTACGACAACGGTAGCATCGACATATCTGAGTTGTCTTCTGATTCTACCTTTCGAGTTAATGGTCAGTGGTTGAAACCTTTTCTTGATCATGAGATGCCTACCGTTGAGGTTGCCCCTATCCATTTTATATAAGATGAGCTCTTTACTCTTACACTATGCAACTCATACATGATTTTCCAGATCATCTTGTATATATTTTTGATTTTATTCTTTCTTCCTTATGTCTATCTTACACCCTTAGGTTTCATCTACAATTTGTGATATACTTAGGACGTGCTTTATTTGAAATATAGGGGGGATGTAGATGTTATGTTGTTCAAATCGTTATGTTCTATTACCCCTGGCGTTGCTTATACTTAGGGTGTGCTTTACCCTAAGTATCGTAGGGTAGTATCGCTTATTCTTGTTTTTTATTGTTTCTAGTTTTTGTATCGTCTGCTCTCTCCCTTGTCCCTCACATGTTGATATTCTTCTCTATACCTAGGGATATTTTATCCTAAGTATATGGGGGACAAGAGAAGTTGTTGATCGTGTACATTCTATTGACCTAAATCATATTCGATTTTGAGTATGTAATCCTTGGGATTATTTGATTTTAAGTATAAAGGAGATGATTTAATTCTATTCTTTTATTCGTTATTCTTTTTGAGTCATTCTAGTATAGAATTCTTTTCACCGATCTATACTTAGCCCGAGTTATGTCTCCCTTTGCCGCTCTTTTGATCACTAGGAGGACATATTCATACTAAGAATAGGAAGTGTCGTATATATATGCAATATATGCTTTAGAATTCATAACTCGTACTTTATCATATTTTTAATAATATGACTTCCTAACAGTATGGGTATATATTTTGAGTTTTTAAAAGCTGCTAGAAAACCAAAAATATGACTTATAACAATATGGCTTAAAAATGTATTTAAAAAATGTTGTAAAAGACTTTGATAAAATTCTTAAAAAGTTGTAGATAAAGATCTTTTAAAATATTGTATAAAACTAGCATAAAGTTGTATCTAAATTGTGTATAAAATTCTTTATAAAATATACCTAATTCGTGTAAAATTTGTGTAAATCGAATTAGTCCACAAACTCATTCAAAAGACCCTAAAAATTTAAAAGATTTAAAATTCAATAAAAATTTGTAAAAGTCTTTAAAAAATACTAAAATTTTAAGTTAGAAAATTCACTTCATAAAAAACTGTTGCATTCATTAGCATTTTTCAGAACAAAGTCTAACTCTTAAACCGAATGGATCTAAGTCTGAGAGATGGAGGTTGGTTTAGGCCTTAATCCACTTAAGTCTAAAGAGAATTTATTAGGAGTTGGAATCAAGACTCTTTAACTCTTTTGGACTTAATTCTTTAAGTTCCTTGAGACCATGTTCGTAATTCAACTTGAATGTGCCTAGTAGGACACTTGGTGTCATCCGTTTAACTATTATCCATTTGAACCAATTTTGAACTCATGCACTCAACACTTAGCTCAACTTACATGGGGAAACAAAGGGCAATACATTTCGGTGGTGCATTTCCATCCTTGTCTAGTGGCACTGACGTCTAAAGACGGGGGAGATTGGGGTTGAAATAAAGCTTCGGATGAGGGAAGGATCTGCTGGCACAATTTTTCCAAGACCCCGAAAATGGACTGAAAGAAAAGATGCTATATCCATTGGGGCATAAAATATCTATGCAGTGCAACAATCATTTCTACCAAAAAGAAGCAAATTACACCAAATACAAATTTGACCACAACGGTTCAAGCTTCAAAAAGCCTGTATTATCTTCGTAGAGATTTGGCTAAACTGGCCAAGCTTCACAGGATATGTGATTACACTGATCACGCTCAAGTTCTCTTCTCATTCTTTTTTCTTCTCTCTCGTCTCGATTGTGGACACAACAGGACCTGACCTTAGAAGGAAATACCCTAATCCCCGAGGATCGACTAGCTAGATGAGGGCCAATGGGAGTGTATTACTGGGATGTGCGGTTTCTTTACTTATCTAAGCAGGAAGAGATAAAACCTTTCACACACAATATAAATTGCTTTCAAAGCCGAAAAGTTTGCGTGATGGATGGGTGGATCCGAGCTGGCTATTGAGGTGAATTTGGATAAGGATTTGTGGAGCTTGAGGGTTGTCGAGGCTCAAATCATAATTCTAATAGAGTCCCGACACACTATTAATCCAAAGGTCTGAATCCAAGTTCTAAATTTTGGATGAAGTGAGATTCAGTTTAAAGAAACTAGCATGTTCTAAGCTCTTTTATTTTTCCTTTTTCTTCTTTTTTGCTTGCACTTATTTATAGAATAAGTGTTTGCTAAGGGATTAGCAAAAGTAAAGTATGGGGGAATGATGAATCTATGATTCATTGCCTTTATTCTTTCATTTTGGCTAAAATACTTAGTAAAATACATATAAATAAACACCTATTCTCATTACTTAACATTCTAACCACAATTATTAATATTATATGTTTAACAATTATTTTATCGAAAATAAAATTATAAAGAGAAAAGAAAAATAAAATAAAAAAGGTTGTAGATATGTAATATATAACTGATCCTAACACCGAGACCAGGTCAATATTGACTTGATCGATAAAATAAATAAGTAGGGGGAGATAAGGATCCTGATTTATGCCAGTATTAGAAAATCAAGACCAATATTTGTACATAAACACATTTTCCACCTTGTAAATATTTCACGTATTTTATTTATCACTAAAAATATTCCAAATCAAAACAATTCTTTTATAAAAGTTGTCCATAAAAATATATATTATTTTATAAAAATAAAAGAAAAATTATACAACATAAAAATAATTAATAATAATGAACCGAAAAGCCATAAAAGCCGACTTTTGAGGTTCATAACTATTTATAAAAAACTCCAAACAGATCAAACTCACTTTTAAACATTGTTTTATACTTAATATTATATATTAAAAATATCAAAACAAATATTAGTATAAGACATGTGAGTTTTGACGTTTGGGCCCGTTGTATATTTGTATTACGTGTAGAAACTTTCGGTATTTTAGTTAATTAACCGTAATTCTGTTTTACTTGATTTCTTTTCTAACGTGTTTTTAAAAACATATAGAAAATAAAAAATAGCTAAGCCAAAATATTAATAAAATTCGAAGCCACGAAGCCGTTACCTAAATTTTTCGAGCCTCATAATGCGGCCATACGGACTCCGAATTGGGCAAACTTGGTCTTAAATTTCATATTATTTAAATATCTACAAAATGAGTTTTATTCGCTAAAATCGGAGTTAGTATGAAAAATGTGGGTTTCAAGACCGTATTGGTGTATTGTACAATGTACAGTAATTTATTATTATTTTAATATATGTTATTTATTATATCTATGTAATTTATTAATATTTTATTAATAAGTTAAATTAAATTAAAATTATTTAGTTATTTAGAAATTAATTTACTTAATTTTTATTATTTAATTATAATTTAATGTCATTAAGTTGTTTAATTATTTCATTAATTATTTATATAATTAATTATTTAATCATTAATTACTTATTTAATTACTTAAGTAACCTCTAATTATTCCTTAAAATCAATACAATTATTAACTTATTTCATTTAATGTTTAAGTTTTAATTTTATTTCATTTATTATTCTCTCTCCTACTTTACCAATTTCTCCCCCGTCCATCTTCTTCTTCACACCCGCTCCCTTCCCCTTTCCTCCTTCCTTCATTGCCCTCCTTCTTCCGCCGTCAACCGCTCAAGGGATTGGCCATTGTTTGTTCGACCAACCGCCAAGCTATTCGTGCAATTGTCTGCCATCACCCTCTCCTCCCTTATAAATAGGACTCCCCTTCAAGCTGATGGATCCACCATTTACGACAACACCCCCGGTGAGCTTTGAGAGAGAGAGAGAGGAAGTGGGTGATTGCAGCTCCGATCCTCGTTGCAGCGATGGAATGCATGGAGGGAGGCGTGATCTTCTTCATCGACATCGAGCTTTTCTCCATCGTGCTCAAGCCCCCGCAATCTCTGTCGTCACGTAGAAGGCCACGATCACGGAGGTTCACATCGTCGTTCCCAAGCGAACCCATTCAATCCCTGGATCAGGTCAGTAATCCATCTTCTCTTCCTCTTTCCGTTCTGCTATTCACCTTCTCTATTCTCCTCTCAATCCTTCTCATTTTCTTTGCGAATTGATACCAAAATTACCTCAGATTGTCATTTATCCGTTTACACATCTCAGTATTCTCTCCACTTCACGTTCTTCCCTACACACATGTGCACCTCCGGTCATGCACGATGGCTGGAGATCTCAGGATCCAACTTCCTCGCAGTCGATAGAGCCCCTCCATTCATTTTTCCTATTTCATATGTGATCGCTCAAGCCTGTTGATTACCCTACAAGTATAGATTGGCAATCACATAGATCCTATCCACATCGGCATCCTTATCCAATCGAAGCATCGATTACGGTATCAGGTCGAATTCACTGCCTCGCCAGCTCCACCGTTCAACTAATTTTCGTTCACGATTTGAATCGGGGCTTCGTTCTAGAGTTGTGTATATCACTTGCAGGTGTTTATCATCAAGCTTCAATTGAGCAGTACATGCAGTTTTCGCAAGAGCAGCAAATCAGTACTAGCATATTAGAACAACCGCAGAAGCTTCGAATATCAAAAACCTCATTCACATACAAGCATCAAGCACCTAGAGCAAACATACGCTTCGAGTAGCACCTTCATCAACTGTGGTCGATTTAGTCACCACTTCAAAATTCATCTAAAGTGCAACACATGATTAGCTTCAATTGAGAACAACACTGACTTTAATCAGGCAGAGGATAACATGAGACTTTCCGTGGAGCATATGAACCACATGGATCTAGTAAGAATAGAGTAGAAAACAACCTCATTAGAACTTGCAGAGCACGAAATTAGAGAAAAACCATCGCGAATCCACGCAATATTGCACTCTTGATTCAATCAAGAATCATCTTTACTTGTGCATATGAGTCGTAGAATCTTCAGAGAATCGAAGTCCTCCACCACGACGTCTAGCTTCGATGTTTCTGCAATAAAAAAGGGGGAAGAAACCCATCCCCTCCAGATTGAGCCACATCCACAAGATAGGGCTCGATGGACGCTCCGCACCCATCATGCTTGACCCTTGATCCAATATTCAACCCCACCGCTCAAGCGTGCGCACGTGCGACGCGCATGAACGGGAAATATCTTCGACCATTTTGCAAAGTTCCCCTCGGAAGTCTTGATTATTATGCAACAGGTCCATGGATAAAGGCTCGCACATGATCTGCAAGTGTTTACTGGGCTTTTTACATGCAACTCCCTCTAGTTTCTGCAATTTCCGCATGTACCCATACTTTCTTGATGATTACACTAGTACCCCTAAACAGTATAGCTATACTACAACATATTATAATAAACAATAAATAAAATACAAAAAATAAAAAACATAATAAAAATACATATTAAGAACTAATATTATACTATATATCGTATTACATCAGTTTTCAAAAATACAAATATTTTACATTTTTTAATAAATACTTTAAAAATATAAAAATATATTTAACTCCAAAAATCATATAAAAACCCTTAAAATCCTATAAAAATTACCTACAGTTTATTTTATAGTGTTTTACACATTAAGACAAAAATAAAATAAAAGTTAAATAGTAAAACCAATAAAAATATAAAATACACAAAACATCGAAAATTCATAACTAAATAAATGAAAATTACACAAAAAATGCACAAGATATCATTGGAAAGATAATTTCACCTATTTTGCAATAAAAATAAAATAAAAATATTTTCGCATTATTTTTAATTTTAAAAATCGATAATAAAAATATTTTTTATATAGAAACCCAATTTTTAATATTAAGAATAAACCAAACCCTATAATAATCCTAAAAGTATCTTAAAAAGTCATAAAAATAGTAAATAAAATTAAAACTTAAAAATAAAATAAAAACCAAGTAGAAAATTACAAAATACTTAGAAATCACAAAGATAATCTGAAATTCATAAAAATTAAATAAAAATCCAAAAAAATCCCTTAAAAATAAATAAATAAATAGAAAACCCATAAAACCTTAATTCTCTATAGCTTACCCCTAGTTTGACACTATACATATCTTATTTAGGAGTATAAAATAAAATAAATTTATGCTAAAATCCATCTGATCGATACTAAGTCCTTTTATATTTAGATCTGGTGCAATTTTTCAACGGGATGAAAAAATTGATAGATTTACGTGAATTAGGTTTTTCTTAAAAAGAGTATTGTTGGGGAAGTTGAAAAATGGTAATTCATTTACAGATGGATTAAGATGGTTTAGTTGAAGAATAATGCATTTGATTAGGGGTCACGTATTTAGAATGATTTGTACGAATTAAGGTTTCTTGAAGTAGTATTTTGGGGGGAGTAGAAGAGGGGTATGAAGTCGGATATGGATTAGATAGATTTCGAGAATAATGCATCTAATGTTGAAAATAAATTAAAAATATTGAATTTTGATTTAATTATATAAACAAAATAAGGAAGAGAAAAATGATATATTATGTTGACATCCTTACTGTTTGAAAATAGAAAATTTTTTGGAGAACAAATCAAATAAGTTGAATAAAACCCGTGTTTCTTACATAAAGATAAAATCATAACACAAAAAGGAGTTGTTATACTATGTTATAAACAAGAAATTATTTTTTAGAGATGCAGGCTGGAAATATCATCGTCTGATACGGATTGCGAAGATTTTGACATTGGATCAAATGATGGATTACCAGAGTCAACAAGATCACCTGAAGGGAAGAAGATGCATATCGTGGAAGTTGCGAAAGAGAAAAGTTCTTCAAGTTTAAAAAGTATGTAAATCATTATGTTTTCATTGATAATTTGTATAATTTAATATGAATTTAGACCTATTGTGTTTAATTTACATGGAAAGAATCCATTGATGCTCAGGATTCACTGCAGAGTAGAGAAGAGGTTTTATGGGCAAAATATGGATGTACGTTTTCGAACTTCAAAAAATTGTTTTGAATATGAATGGTGAATTATATGTTTAAAATGTAATAAAGTTGTAACTATTTTTTCAGGTAAGGGATATGTACATCATAAATATTTCATCGAACACTTTATCCAATTCATAGATGAATAAAGGCCAACCCTCGAGCAACAAGCACTAATTTCAAAGATTGCTTTTTTAAAAATTAATAAATATAGAAAATATTGATATAGAGAGGAAAAATTTGCAATGGAAAGTACATAAATATTAAGGAGGGATCAAGTTCGGAAACAAAGGGGTTACATTCAACGATGATGATATCGATATCGTCCTCGGATTACCAAGTTATGGATTTCTGATTTTAGTTAGGGGGAACATTACCTTGAAAGAGTTTCATAACAACAAAGCTTTTCGAGAATGGGATGGTCTTTAACATAAGAAAACCGCTTCACGTCTTGTTGGAATATTATGAAAGTGACAAGGATCACTCATTAGCAATTCATGTTATGTGCTTGATTTATTCATGTTTGAAACATTCCTCTTTCCATATTGTTCATATTCGTTTCCAAAGGATCTTCTACACTACATCGAATCACTGTAAGATAAAAGATTCTTCAACTGGACTGGCGTTGTTGCTAAGATGATCTTGTTTAATATAGATGGTGTATTCCCAAGGATTCAACAATGACGTAAAGAAGAGGCATGCATAATGCTTGGATATCTAAGTGAGTGTGTCACTTGTTATACATATGATATTGTTCTTATTTGGATCTACAAATTCTTTATATCGATTTATTCTAGCATTGATTATGCTTTCAAGTGTGGATGCTTGAGTATTGATGCAAGGAACTGGTTGTGAGTCATGATTTGAGGCTAATAATAAGGAAGTGCAGTAAAACCATAAAGGGACTCAAACGGAGAGTAGTATCACTGAGCAATGACATGGTATTAAGCCCTATTTTTTCTAAGATTGAAAAAATACATGGTTGCCAATTATTCAAGATAAATAACACCCATGTGGAATTGATATTTATAAACATTTTCATAGATATGTCATGCAACAATTCGTTTTACATATAAAACAGAATATTTTAAAAAAATATTGTTTTATGATAGATCTCGCCAATTATTCATCTGTAGAAAGAATGGAATTGTAAATATTGGCCACAATGAGTATGTTTCCCGTTTGAAAAGTTCTTCTTGATTGTATTCTCTATGAGGATATCACAATTGGTTGTTGAAGAGATGATACATGTTAGCTGATGGTCCTAAAAGAAGACGTAGGTTCAAGAAAGGGGTCTTTGATGTAGTAAGGAATGAGGATGAGAAGGATACTGTGGACAAAAGATCAACATGATAAAGAACTTTGTGTCAGTCTGAAAGATTGACGGCAGTGATGAGTGAGTTGAATTAGTTGATTGAAGAACTGAAAGAGGGCTTGAAGAAACAAGGGGTTGGTGATAAGATGATGGATTATGAGGCTGAGATAGTGATTGTAAAACAAGAAAACCATAATATGAAAAGGCAAATATGTAAGTTTAGGAACAAGCATTTACTATATTACAATACACAATCCAAGAAAATGCTGACAAGCAAGCTTCGGAAGTAACATTTGTTGAAAGCATGGTTGAGAAAGGGGAGGGGAAAATTGGAGGAGAAAGTAGATGATAAAGAAAACTTATAAAGTATTTGCATGAATCAAAACACAATGATGAATGTTTGGAGGGAGTTTACGAAGAAATGAAAAACATTGAAAATGAGAAAAAAAAAGATAATATGCCTTCATTTGAATCCGAGTTAAATGGCGATAACCACAAGCACGGTTCAATGGAAAGGGAAACTTCGACGAAAAGAAAAAAGACAAGGTTCAAGTTAATCCATATCATTGGCGAGAAGAATTAAAGAGAGGAATGAGGTAAGAAGGTTGGAAACAAAAAATGATGTAGAGGATCAAAAGAATACCAAAATTGAAAAGATGAATGCATAAAACAATTCATCTAAGATCACATCAAAGACTTCAGAAACGGCAGGTCCAGCTGACACAAAATCATAGGTAGGAAATAAAGTTAGTTAGGAAGGAAAACTACAAATAATGAAAAAAACATTGAGTTCTTTTTTTCATGTGCAACACCTTTGCAATGTCCAAGGGCTTCATTGGATGTGAATGCAAATCATCAACAGAAAGTGAGATAATACAATCATTCATGAGGGATCCAACTGATAAGTATGTTTCTTTCTGTCATCTTCTCAAGTGAATGGATTTTATTATTATGGAAAATATTAATAAAGGTTAAACATGCATTTGATATTGAGGATGTGATACATTATTACAAATACGTAATTTAATTATCACATATATAACGAAGATTATCATGATGTATCTGGAAATCATAAGCCATAAACATCACAAGGATGAGGGCATCATTCCCTACCTATTCACACCTACTTATAAAATGATAGGTAAAAATATTTTTTTAGCATTAGATTATTGAATAACTGACTAAAGCTTAAACTATTCAGCAATACTTTATTAACAACATCGAGGCGGGTACTGATGAAGAATTCAACAACTTGGAGGGATTATATGAAGAGCCTGAGGAAAAACTTCTTGGCTTTTAAAGGATTTCACCATCATTCATACAAGAGACCATTGGCACCTGCTTGTTGTAGACATTAAGAGAAAGAATTTCTACTCGTACAAGTCAATGAAAGGCAACAAAGTCCACTAGAAAGATCTTTATAAATGGGTATTAATTATATATTTGTATAATTTCAATTGATTTTTTGAACGAATTTTGAAACAAGAAATGTTTCTTATTTACAGATAGGATGGATTCAAGAATATAGCTGCACAACATTTCTAGGAGATAACATTTTCGATTGGGAACTAAGGGTTGTTGAAGACTGCCCTCAACAACATGCACAAAGCTTGGATTGTGGAATTTACATCATGAAGATGATATAGTACCTGTGTAAAGGAAAAACTATCGATTTTAAGGACTGCGACATACCACGATTCAGAGCAGAGATAGCTTGTGAATTATTAAGAAGTAGCAGGATAGAAAATTCTAGATGTAGCCGATAAAGTTGTTTGGGATGGTAAACATGACCATATAACTAATATTACAGAAGTTAGAAACATAGTTATTAACTTTCTTATTTTATTGCTTTTTTATCTAATATTAACATGTATATCTTATGTAGAAAGCTTTTGTAATCTTGAGCAGTGGTTGAAAGATGATGTTTAATGTCAGTACATGTTTAAATTATGAATGTAGTTTCAGAGTGATACATCGTTTTGATAAGTTTGTTTTTTACATTTATAAAACATGAATTGAGAAATACAAATATTGAATATTACTTGACGTTGTGTTAAGAGAATGTACAAGAATATGAAAAGTGGTTTAATAGGGTAATAACACTTGATTTATTCATAAGAGACAAAGCTGGCGAAAAATAAAAGAAATGTTCACAGGTGGAATTTCATACCAGTAATTGTTTTAACAAAAATTCAATAACTTACAAAAACTATATGATGCTTAGCCATTATAACCAGAAAAATACAATGGTTAAGTGATCATTGCATCTTGGAAACGTTAAAATTAATAAAATATTTGATTGCAACCACGTAGAGGATTTGTTGCAGTTATTGAATAATAGAAAGTATTGTGAATAGTTGATTCTTGAAATGTACAAGATACTTTAAAGTGGTTTTAGAGTATTGCACTTGATTCATTCATCATAGTTCAACCTGACAAATATAACAAATAATTGGTTTTATTTATAGCACTTGTTTTAACAAAAATCTGCGATGATATTTATTAATATTATACAATGTTTGGCAATAATATCTAGTAAAATTAAATAGATTATGTGCTCAGAGCATCTGATGATAACTAAAATTGGTAACAGATGTGATTGTATCCACATAGTATTTGTTTTTATTCTTTTATGATACACAATTTTGTGAAAGATTGATTCTTGATGTGTACAGAAGGATATGTTTAGATTACAAAATATTTATAATAATTTTAAATTGTGTTAAGAAAATCCTCACAAATCTGTAAAAAATTGATTGATTTTATTGATTAAGGATATATTTGATTCGTTAAGAACTCTCTTAAGCATACACTTAGATCGTTATTCTACGACAAATTTGAAAAATGCTTTTTCAAATTTCAATGACATGATTGTATGTCAACGAATATATGTGTTGCTATGTTTATTGTGTCGTTTCCACATGCTATATTTTAACGAGATATAATCACACTTAATTCATTAATCACACACAAATTGCCGAGCATTCAATTTCAGGACTAGTGATAGATTACAAAAAACAAACAATCAAAGGAATATTGAAACATACAAGAAAAGAGTGAAAAGGGCTGGTGAATCAAAAAGCAACTACCTCCATAGTGTAAAGAAATTTTCATTAAGAATAAAACCAGATACAAGATGTTCTAGTAAATGTAAGATTAATACATGAGACCTAAAAAGGATTAATAAATAGAAATACAAGGTTGGGTAAATTTATATAGTGTTGCTGACATTGTCCTTGCTATCAACAACTTGAGAATCAGAAAATGACTGAAAAATGATATTGAAAATTCTAAGCTTAGGAGAAGGAACATGCAATGGTTGATTGCTGAAGATATTTGGGATGATGTTGATATTTTCTTAGATGTTGTTAAGTTCTTTACTGAAACTAAAGAATAGTTTGATAATTGGGTCAAACAACATATTCTAATCAAAATCCAGTAACATAGAAATTACATACGATTGAGAACCTTAGTTAAAATATGAAATTCATTAGAAAAAATAAATACCAATTAAAATATACCTTCACAAAATCTCCAGTGATGATAAAATTTGCTTAAGAATCACTCTATCTAGAGCTCAATGAAGAATCGTTGAGTTATATGTCATAAAAATATAGAAGTTCGCTTATTGGCGGGGAGTTAAAATATTTCAATCGATAATAAAGTTATAGAAAATTAATTGCCAGTGTTTGTTTGATGAAAGTTGTGAGAGTCATGACCAGCATTAAACTTCCCACACGATTTGCGTTGCCTTCCTTTGTTCATTTTGAGTTCATTGGTAGATCTTTGCCTATTGCCGCTATCCCTTGGTCTGCCTCCATGACCTCTTCCTTGAGTTCTTGTTGTGTTGGGTTCACATATGATTGGAGCTTTAACATTAGAAGTTGATAGATTAAGATTGCTTTGATCATTCAAGGAACATTGCTTTGAGGCATTCATCATTTGAATATGTAAAACAACTCTTCGAAGTTTCTTTTAAGCAACATCAAAAGTAGATGCCTCAACAACAAGCATGTATGCATCTTCTTCAAAATCCAAAGGAGACACCCTATCACTTATAGGAGAGAAATATACAATAGAATCAAAGAAAATGACACCCGCACTAACATAATATTTTAGTTGAACAAGATCAAAACAACGATACCCCTTTTGAGTTCTAGAATACCCCACAAAAACACACTTGACAGCTCTAGGAGAGAGTTTTTCATGGCCAGGAGATGTATGATGAACAAAGGAAACAATCGTAAACACATGGGCAGTGGGGGAGAAACGATCCTTCCCAGGAAACACAATCGAGAAGAAATCTTTTCTCCCAACGTAGACAAGGGCATATGATTCATCAAGTAGCAAACAGTTAGAACTGCATCTCCCCAATAGGAATGAGGAGCACGACTATGAATCAAGAGGGTTCTGATGACATCCAAAAAGTGACAATGTTTGTGTTCGACCACTCTGTTTTGTTGGGATGTATTGGCACATGAAATCTGATGTACAATACCAAGGGCCCTGAAGAAGTGTGAGAGTTGTAGGTTGCATAATTCTAATGCATTATTAGAATGAATATACTTGACATTTTCAGACAAAACACTATTTATTTCATTAATAGAAGATTGAATGACAAGACCAGCATCGGACTTGTTTTTCAGTAGAAATACCTAAGACCACCTGGAATAATCATCAACAATAACAAGATCAAATATGTGTCCCTAATGGTCTAGGTCACGACTCGGACCCCAAATGTCAAGATGAATCAACTCAAAAATAACGACTCTGACGACTCTGAAATGTAGATCGGTGGTGCTTCCCAAGATGGCAAGCCTCATACTGGTGGGTCGAGCAAGGAGAAATCTGAGGAAGCACGCAACACAACTCCTACAGAGGAAGGTGACCAAATCAGAGGTGTCACACACAAGGAGAGACTAATCCAGCGCAAATAGACAAAGCACTAGCATACATAGACTTGACTAGTCTATTGAAACCTATGTTTCTCAAGCCCAGATCTAATCACCTAAACTGTAGGAATGTCCTGAAACACACAGGAAGACGGATCAAATATGACATGACTATGTAATTCCTTGGTGATTTGACTAATAGACAATAAATTCATAGAAAAATCAGAAGCATGAAGAACATTATGTAGGCGCATCGCCGAAGTAACCTGCACCTCTCCCTGTCCGATGATGGGAGAGTGGGTCCCATTTGCTATAACTACCGATCTGCCTGGTCGAATCAATATGTAAGCACTAAACTACCCTTTGTCATCACATAGGTGGGGTGGAGCTTCTGAATCCATAATCTACTCTATAACATCTAGTAAAAGCATATGCATACCTAGTGTGGGGGCAGATGCTGAAGCGGCTAGTCTGAAGCTCTTGATAGAGTAGTAAATGACTTAGGTGCAAGCATGATCTCTCTCAGTTTTGCCACCAACTCATTGAACCTTTGATCAGATGTCAGAGGGGGAGAACCAGATGGTTGATTATGTTCTACAACATGAGTTGAAACAGGAAAACCATGCTTAGCTTAGCATGTATCCTCAGAATGACCTAGTCTATGGCAGTAGGTGCAGGGTTGACGAGGTCGACTATCCTCTCCCCTGCCATGAGCACTACACCATCTGAAATGTATAGAACCCCCTTTACTGCTAGATGCGACCATAACCGAGGAGGTATGTGACTATTGAGTAGCACCACTAGGTGCTATAGAAAGCCTACTCAATCTGCAGTATGCCCCCTCCATTGTAAGTATAGTGGAATATGTAAGAATATGTGACTGAGCTGCATCATATTCAGTATCAAGGGATGCTAAAATACTCCAATCATCACCGAATCTCCGTAACCCTTGGGTTGTTCTAGCGAAGCATTCAAGGGAATGAAACAATGGAGATTTGATAAATCCCTGATGGATCATCATTATTCTCTTTTTTTATCCTCGATTAATAAGAACCTCATGAGAAATCTTCATTAATTCCGCATCTTTGTGAATAAATCAATAATAGATAAATCAACGCTAATCTTAATTTAATTATTACTAACATTTTCTTTATTTTCTATTCTATTAAAAATCCCTAAAAATTAGATTAAATATTGTATATATTTATCTCGGCTTTTAAAAGAAATTACAATCACAAAACCTTTAAAATTAAGTGTTTTTAAGTCTTAAAAATGCTTGCAAAAATTCAACTTTGTGCAAATGACTTCTTTTGACTTTTTAACCAATAGGAAAGTTGTAGATCTTATTGAGATCTACAATTTTCATGTTTTGAATTTTTCCTAATTCAGTCTCCTTTTATTTCTTTTTAATTTTTCTTGATTTATTTATTTATTGATTTTTTGGAGCGACCACGTGACACTCTCTGGAGACGCCACGCGGTCGCCTCTTCTTACGCCATCCGCCCTACTCACAACTGCTCGATGATCTCCAAGCCCCTTCATCTCCACCGCCCATCGTGCCTCTCCTCTCCACCGTTTGATCAAGCCCCCTGATCTAATCTCATCCACCCACACCCGTTCTTAACTCAACTGCAAGATCTATTCCTATCCAGTGACCCTGTATCTCCCACATCGCTCCTTCTCTAATAGCCCTCAGATCTCGCTCCTTCTTCATCCCAGTCGTTCACCTGAGCTCGTTCCCCAGCCAATAGATCAGATCTGATCGATCAGATCCTAGCCCCTAGTTCGCGCCCTCATGTGGGCCATTGGATCACATGATTTAATGATCCCGGCTTTGCCTTCCTCCTCAAAACGCTTCCCAAACTCTTCACGCCATCGCTTAAGCTATACTAACATTTCATGAACCTCAATGGTCATAGCCTGCACCTCCTCATCGATCTCCAGCTCAGCTATCGGTGATGCTTTATCGACAATCACCTCCAGTTACCCTCACGACTTCGCCTCCGATCAACCACCTTTGCTAGGTGGCCACGATGCTTCGGCCACCTTCTATGATCATGGAGGAGATCAGAGGAGCTATGGCGGACTTGCTAGAGCTCCAACTATGCTTCCACTCCTCTGGTGAAGATGAAGCGCATGTGTCATTGGATGGTGCCTTTGGGGCGACCATCCAACGAGCCTGATGGAGCCACGTAGCGCCCACCGACCCTGCAACATGGAGACCTAATCCAAGAGCTGAAGCACTTGGGTCATACCACGTGTCCATTCGAAGTTGTCACCCTTCGAGCATGGCCCCCTCACATGCCCTACATGTGAGGGCCTAGGTAATTTACATTATAGCCCCTATAACTGCTAGAAATTACATCCTAGTCCTCCAGGTGCATGCCTCATGTGCGCGCCTGGGGAAATTTACAGGGAGGCCCAACCGGGTTCCAAAATTGCAAAGAATCCCCCGTAAGTAGGATAAATTGCAAAAGGGCCCTTGAGTTTTGTGAATTGCAAATGGGTCCCTTTAGGGACCAATTTGTAATAATTATCTTTATTTTTCCATGCATTTTTATAACATTTATGCCCTCACACTATTTTTTTCATATCTTGAGCCTTTTAAGACCAAATTGAATTATTTCAATTTCATTTTGATGCTTATTTTATTTTCTTTCTAATGAAATAGATAATTTTTTATTTGAAACTTAATTAATGGAGCGAATTTTTATGATCTATAGTGTATCCTATTCTTTGATTTAAATGTCATTCATCATAATTAATGCTCAATTCGACTCTGAAATCGATCTATATTTTATTGCTAAATGATTTGATTAATTCACAGCATATTTGTATATCATTTCTTTGTTAGCATATCATTCTTCATCTCATTTAATTGCATCTAAAAATAAAATAAAATTGCATCATTATTTGTCTTTACATTATTTTATATGCACTGCATATCTCATCTGCATGAAGATCTAGGACTAGAAAATACTCACTAATTAATTAAACAATGATTTTTGATAAATAGATTTAGAGGCTTGTGTCCCTATGTTCTACCTTGCTACACTTACACAGTAAAAATTATTCCGCAACATTCAAGGATAGTGGTTTTGTTGTCGATCGAATAACATCTCATGTACTACAATAATGCAACATTATTAAAGAGGTATTTTTAGAGTTAATCAAATGGCGTTGTTGTCGGGGACGCGTCTCATCTTTATTTGTTTGTTGAATTTTATAGTATTATTTTTTGATAAGAATAGTTTCAAAATTTTAGGTCTTGTCGTCGTGTTGATTTTTGCATCATTTCATGATTGAAATTCTTGACATTTTTATGACATTGTTCTTTTTTTGAAGGGCCCATGGAGATCGAGGACCCTTGAGACCTATAGAGGCTTGGAGTTGGGAGCTCTCGCTGCATGGAGCCGCAGAAAAATTCAGGAAGATTCAAGGGACTTTAGTCAACATTTCATTCATGCATTCTATTGTAAAAAAATATATGATGTGCATTTTCAGCAGTCCTCGTTCGAGGGCTCACATGTGTAGAGAGAGAGAGAGAGTAGATCACTCGATGATCTACCCCTTCACCCCCACACATCCATCTCTGAAAATTCAAACGCACACCTTCCCACACATCCATCTCTATATATGCTTACACCCCCCCTCCCCACATCTTCTTCTGTAAAAATTCGTCATACATATCCTTCTACATTCACTCAACCCCCTCACCATCCTTCCTTCTCTGTAAATTCATACACCTCCCCCTCCATCATATTCATATGTAAAAATTCATCGCCCCTCCCCCCATCTCCAACAACATGACATCTACATAAATGTCTCTTTTAGCCCTAACTACCACGGGTCCCCCAGCCCAATTTTCATATCCATTACGTAGGCTATTTTTAGCTTAAGTATAGGGAATATCTGACTCAATCAACCTTCCTTATACATGTTTTCTTATACTTAGGTCATTTTTGACCTAAGTATAGGGGGACCTTCTGAGTCAATTCCGATATATCTTCTTATATTAAACCAGATCTATAGTTTCCTATCACTTGTGCTATGAGGACATAGCATAAGTTAAGTATCGGGGGATATACTATATTTATATATATATATATACTTTAACCATAGCTCGTATGTTAACTTTTGGAAACATTTTGAGCTAAGGTTTAAGTTGTCAGTGAACTGATTTGTGAACTTTTTTGTAAAAATTTGTGCAATCATTGAGGGATTAAGTTTTTTGCAAATAAAATGAACTCTTTAAAAATCCCTTGAAAATCTGAAAAATTAAAATTTTTTCTCTGGTAGAGACTCTGACTAGTAGGCTTAAAAATGGGTAACTACTTTTCACTTAGGGAACTTTGGTCTCCCTTAGCAGAGTGGTGGTTTAGAAGACATTATCTATCGCTTCATCCTCAAGTAACACATGTAGCCATCTAAGGATCCATACATACACCTATATTAGCTGGAAGTAGATGCAACTATTCATATGAGCCTAGGCCAGTCATTATATCTCTGAAGAATTAACAAAATGAAAATTAAAATTCATAAAAATTTGCACAAGATAAAAATCACAAAATTCACTTATCAAGGAGTTCGTGTATTCCTAACACATGCACTATCACTCAAGTCTTAAGGATTTGAAGACACTGGATTTCTAAGATTTTGAACTTCCACACTTCCCTAGTTTGAAAGATTTGAGCGCCATATTGCACTCTTTATCTCTACCTTCTAAAGAATATGATCAGCACGTCACTTTCATAACTGAATGATTGATGAGATGAGTTGAGTTATTGTTGGACATGCGAGCCCACGTCAATCCATTATGCAATAAATGTTATTGCAAATATCATTCCCTGATCAGAAATGAAGAATAACTAATTTGCATAATATGTCCCTTAGTACAATTAGGGTTATGTACCATGGCCATCTTAATGATTATACAGCTGTTGATTCAATTATTGAATCATAGAGGCTGGTACTTGGATGAATATCTAATGAGATAGATTGAGGACTCATCAAGCACCATCAAATGATTGTTAAGAGATGATCTCCAACCTGAGTAGGAGATGGAAATCCTTTCTCAGATAGGATGATATCTGATTGACCTCTTAATGCAGGTCCTCTGCATAGGAATAGAGATTCTGAGGTGTAAGATTAGTTAGGTCAAAGAGTTGACTTAACGAGATCGAGATAACCAAAGTCCTATATCGTATGCTATCATGATACAGGCACAGATCCTCTGACTGGAGACAGATGTGTTACTATATGTCTGAATATGTACATTTGGCAGATCAATAGTTTGATGACCTAACCAAGGTCTATACACTGGCACACAGGTGTGCATATAAGGGCATATGAGTAATACGATCTCTCAAAGGGATCATACAGGTTCATCTACTGAACTAGAAGTCATGAGCTCACTCATGAGATATTGGGAAGAATCAAATTTCGTGCACGGTCGTCTCATTTTAGAAGCTTGACTGAATTTGTAGGTTTGATATATATTTTTGGAAAGTATACGATCAAGACCTAGGTTTGATATATGCTTTTGGAAAGTATATGTTAGATACCGACTCCCAATGATCAAATGAGAAACTTACTGAAAAAACCATGAAGTAGACAGTATGAAGTTGATCTAATACTTCGGGTTTATTCTGAGTCTTCCAGTATGCAGGATGTACAGGTATTGGGAATACCTGAGGGTGATGTGATCATAAACGATTGTATAACCATGACGCTTCCATTCCTAGAGAGTGATGAAACGGGTCTGGATTTTAGTGACTCCTCTCAGTAGAAAAGTAATAAATCTTGGTCCAAATGTTGGACATTGATCTGAATGTGATTCAGATGAAATGAGAAGATTAGATTTGCGGTCTTGATTTAATCAAGCAACTATGGGAGGCCCGCGATCTGGATTTGAGATATTATCTCAATATCCAAGTCACTGTACATGGAACAATACAATCGCCCTGTCCTTATCTCCAAGTATCCATGGAGAAAGCGCATTATCCTTGAAAGAGTTCAGGATAATTTCATTGTTGATAAGTGTATCCGAGCATTGAGAAAATTGATAATTAAATGTGAGTTAGTTATCATGAATAATATGAATTTGATTCATATTATAAGGAGAGCTCTCAAAAATAATTAAATGTGATTTAATTATCAAAGATATGAATAATGTGAGTGCGATTCATATTATATGGGCACACGAGAATAGAGATCCAAGATGATTAAATGTGATTTAATTATCATGGATACGAATAATGTGGATATCAATATCCATATTAGTCATATATACTATAAATGTGATTTATAATATATAAGAGAGAGCTAATTGTAATTTACATTTGTTAATTAAATGTTTATGTGAATTGGATTCACATTGGAAAATTAATTGAAAATCTAATTCACATTTTATTTTGGGTTGTGAATGTGATTCACAATTTTCCAATGGCAAGATTGTGATATTCACAAAATAATTATAAATTATTTTTGTAGAATAATTTACAGCAAGTGTTGTTGTAAATCTTGGATATTTCCATGGAATAATGTGATCTCTTGAGATCTCATGAGATTGCATGAGATTGCCACCAAATCCAATATTATGGAAGGAGGCAATCTTCATTCCATAATCTCCATGCTTGATTGATTTAATTTGAGATTGATTTATATTAATTTCTCAATATAGATTTAATCTAAATTAAATTAATTGTTGTTGGTTTTTACCAACACAAATCTTAGCCTTTAAAAGAAATACAAATCGATGAGAGCCATTGGATTTGTGTTGCCCATGGATTGAGATCCATGGATCTCAAAATATTATAAAAGGAGAGGCACCCCATTGCTCTTCTTTACACAAAGAGAACACAAGTCTCTCTTTCTCTCTCTACATGCCCATTCTCTCTCTCTCTCATGTGGCCGTCCATCATGGATGCCCTAGAGAGATTCTCCATCGCCGCAGCGTCGTCGTTATGCTGCCCGATGGTTTGCTCGTGGATCTCCGTCTACTTCGGCGTGCCTTGCTCGTGTAGAAGACATCGTATCTCATTTGTTGAGATTAGGAGATCTGTCGCTTTGATCATCAACATGGATTGCGAGAAGCACGTGTTTCATCAACACGCTCGCAAGCGTCTCCTCCGTAGGATCGGACTTGAGATAGGAGGTCTTTTTGTTTAGAGACTCAACTTCATTGCAACCACGCTTCAAGACGTAACTCTAATACTTTTTTGTGGTTTAGACGAAACGATATGAGAAGTGTTCTTTGATCATGTGGTTTCGTCACATGAAAAAATTTTAATTTCCGCTGCATAGAACAACTAGTTCGACTAGTCGTTCTTCATCGTATTCGATACGATGCCCACGCTTCCGTGATACGCTTGAGGATCTCACCAAATCCTTCAAGTGGCATCAGAGCCTTAGGTCAGTGGTTTTTGATACGATCCATTAAGTGAGGACGACTTGGGTTCATTAGGGTTTGCGAAAGTTTTCTTGCATTTCAATATTCGCATCTATATTTACTGATTATTGTCGGCCCTAATTAATTAGTTTAAAAACGAAAATATCAAATTTATTTTGTTCCTCATTAAATAAGGAAATCGTAGGATCTGAGTTTACGTAATTTGGATTCTATGTGCTCAAGTTATGCTCATTTTAGTGAACATATATCCACAGTTTCGGGGACTGCGGATCATGACGTAATTAAGAAGTTAATTGCGGATTTCAAATGCCTTAAAATGCATGCAAATCCTTTAGGTTCTGTTGTAAATCAAATTAGCAAACTTTGGAAACTTATTTTTCTTAATTTGGATTTAAATTGATTGAGATATGATATTTTTAGTAAGTGAAGGTCACTGATGGAAATACTTTCCTAATCAAGAACCTAGTGATTGTCATTTAATCAATTAGTGAAATTAAATTGTTTAATTTCCTGGAATAATTGTGAATAAATATTTGTAAAATATTTGATGATAATTATTTCCTTAAATGGCATTGCTTTAACCAATATTTGATTAGATGTGATCTAGATCAATAATTGGTTACATGATCTACATGATCTATATTCCAACAAACATGTTGCTTGAATAGGATTTGGGATTTATTTAGCAAATCTCATTATAATGTTAATCAAAATTGTCTTGATTATTATTATATGGTATAATTTCGGTTGAAGAACCGATGATCATCTCAAGTACAAAGTGATCTATTTTGCATTATCCTTTCCCGAAGTGGATATGGTGTCTAGTCGGGGAGCGTTGGGGTAGCAGGTTGCACCGTATGCGGTCTGTCCCACTCCCGTCGGTACTTGCCATGACAACGGGTAGGGTTAGTATAATGCCTAAGAAATCATGATGTATTTCTAATTATTAAAATTCGAAATAATACGTATTTGAGATAATACCATAATTCAATTAACAATAAAGATTGTTTGTTGGATATTGATTGGAGCATTGATTTAATATGATTAGATTAATTGGAATCCAATTAAAATTAAGACACTTTATTATAAATAGATGTGTTATTTCCCTTTGAATAATTAATCATAATGAATATGATTCGTAATGATTAGTTAGAATTTGAATATGATATGGAGGGTCACATAAGTGACATCCATGGTCTCCCGTCAAGGCGAAGGGTTCCTTCGCCAGATATTGTATGTAGGAGACGCCTGTCTGAAGTGACAGCTCCTTCATACAATCCATTTAGATCGGGCTCTTCGCTTCTCGAAAGAGTAAGGACGTATGCGTAGTGACCCCAATATCGGGTCCTCATATTATTGGGGTGATATTGGATTGTGTGTAGCGAGTTGTATTCCTGTTGACGGTTGGTTCAATTAATGACGGGTCAACATCACCTTAGGGGTGGTGGGACCGGATGTTAAAGACCAAATTGGGAAATGCAAGTTGGACTTGCAAGGCAGAATGTGTTCCCGCTTCTTTTCATCTGAGTCACGGGTTCTCATATTATTGGGATGTGATAAAGATAAGGAAGGAGATCCCAGATCTTGCAGAGATATAATGGTAAGTATGTCTCTTACATTGAAAGTAATTAAGGGAATGAACTTTCAGTGTTGACAAGGCAAGACAACTTTGATATAAAAATTCCTAAATCTAAGTAAAATATGTATATATACACACACTTATGCAAATTTCTTATTTCATATAATCCTTCATTAAACCCACTCAATGTTATACTCAATGATAACCAGTAAAATATCATGGATTCGACTCATGATCCAGATATTGTACTGGCAGTTGGACACATAATGTATGTGGTTGCAATATGCAAGTCTCCTCATACTAATGAGGAATGACAATTAAATAGACAATAGATCTACAACCCTGGGTTTGTATGTCTCTATAGTCTTTATATCATCAAATGTACTTTGGAAGTGACGTGTCGATGATGATCATAATTGTCATATAATCCTTATAAAAATCTAAGAAGATATTCTGGCATACATATGTGCTCTTGACATTTATCATGAATGACATGGTTCTATGCATCAAGCAGAATGGTGGCTCCATAAGAGATGATGTATTCAAAATGTTTGAATACCTACCTGAACCGATGTTTAAGAGTCTAGATGGATGTAGACATGATGAGTGTCATCATTCTACTATCTATAATCTAGTCATTCAAGAAGCTTCATAGTATTTATATTGTATGAATTGAATGAAGCATGTATAAATGTTGAAATACTCTTATCTTGGAATTTTTGATTTCAACAAAAGAGATCCTTTGTCATGAGCAATGGTTGCTTGTAGATAAAGGGAGCGCAGTGGAAGCATGGGTTGGACCCAAGTAAGAAGGAAAGTCAAGGAGTTGATTGTACTTCTGTGACTTCCTTATGACATCCAAAGAGTTGGATGAATGCCAATACTGCAATAAGTTGATGTATTGATAGTATGACTATCAAGTCTATCTAGAATCCTTAGAGAAGGAATCAGATAGTACATCAGAATAATCTACATATAATCATTGAAATTGACCTACTTATTTGATAAGATAAAGTCTAATAATTGTATCTCAATCTTCTAATGAAACTTGCTGGTTGCATATGTATTAGAAGATTAGAAATTTGATCTTAAAGGTTTAATAGTCATCTATATGGATATTGATGCAATTGTTGCAACAATCTCTATTGGATTGAAAGGCTTCATAATTTCAGTGGGAGAGCCCTTAGTCTTGGAGAATGTCTCTATGACCTAGATATTAGAATACACTCAATGTTTATTTCTAAATGTTGGAAATAAACATGAACTCTGTAATAAATCTATCATAAAGAGTTATGATGGAGATATTTCAGATAGTATCTAGTGGACTCTACTAAATTAGAAAATTAATGAATGGTTCATTAACATTTCTAAATACTAAAATAAAACCTTAAGATCAATAGGAGGATGAAGATCATTTGACAATGATCTAGCATCAAGCCTTGGATATTTGTCTATTGATTTGATCAATAGACTAGTAAGAGATGAAACTTTAGAATGTCTAAATTTTCAAAACTTACATACTTATGAATAATGTATTCAAAGTAAAATGTCCAATACACCCTTCTTTGGGGATGGTGTAAGATGTCAAGGTATTCAGGATCTCATACATATTGATGTATGTGGATCATCTATATCATAGTAAACATTATGGGCATGTGATATCTATTCATGATTATGTATGATATGAGATTTCTTCTCTTCACCTAAAGAAACCTTTGAAATGTTCAAAGATTTCATTATTTTGGTTTACAACCAAAGTTTAAAGGAAGATAAAATGAATTTGATCTAATTTAAGTAGCTTGTACTTGTTAGATGAATTCAAAGGATACCTTATGGAGATATGGATATCATTTCTATCTCAATCCTCCTAACACACCTTAACTCAATAGAGTTATAGGGAGATATAATTGGATCATGTGCGACATGATCTTATCAATGATGAATTTTAGCATAATTACCTCTTAGTTTCCATGTATATATGTAGTAGGGACTACAATATCTATCCTTAATATGGTTCCATGCATGCAAGCTGGAATCTAGCACTAGAGAGTGTTGCTTCATTAGGAAAATAAAGGATGGTATTCGAATACCTACTTTATAACCTTGAGATTCTTAAAAGATCTCATCTCGGAGAATGTGATTATTAGAGGATAACTCTCTTGAGAATCAAGATGAAAAAGAAGGGTAGGAACTCATTTAATCTTGAGAAGATAATGAGGTTCCTGAAATCGGGAACTAAAAGGACAATTAAAGATGAAACACTAATACTTCTTCAAATAAGTTTGAGGATGTATTCCATGTGTCGATTAAGTCTGACAATGATCGGGCTTCATGTGATGAAGCTCTTGAGAATCATGACATGGAAAGATGGATGTCAGCAATAAAGTATAAAGTAGACTTCATATACAAATCTTATATATGGACCCTCGAGGATCCACCTATATGGGTAAGACCTGTAAAGGTGTAAATGGATCTTCAAGAGAAAGGGAACCTGATGATAAGGTAGAGACCTTCAAAGCATGGTTCGTAGCCATGAGCTACACATGAAGAAAGAAGACATTACTTGCGATGAGACTTGCTTTCCAGTAACCATGCTTAAAATCATCAGAATATTACTAACCTTAGCTACACAACTTGACTATTGCATCTTCAAAATGTAAGTCAACATTGCATTCCTCTACGAATACCTCTTTGAGGATATTCACATGAAGTAGCCCCAGGGCTTCATGGTTGAGGAAAGCAAGGTGTGCAAGCTAAGGAATACATCTATGGACTCAAATAAGCTTCTTGAAGTTGGACCATAAGATTTGATGAAATTATAAATGTTATGATTTCAGATAGAATCTTGATGAGCCTTGTGAAGCTTAGTGGGAGTACCTTTGTGTTCACGTGCTAAATGTAGATGATATCCTAATCATTTAAAATGATATAAGGATAATAATAAGTGTTTTATTATCTGGTTGTTCCATAACTTGAGATATGATCTCAAGGATACCTCTTGGATCTTAGTTTTGAAGGTGTTCTGAAGCAAAGAGAAGAGGGTATTGGGACTGCCACAATAGTAGTACACCTTGAACATATTCTATTTTCTGGAAAATTCCAAGATAGGCTTCCATATCTTAAGATACGGTACTAACCTATCTAAAGGGATAGCACCTCAAAGAGTTGAGGAAGTGAATACTTGCACTTGTGCATTAGTAACGAGAAGCTGAGTGTATACTAGATGTGTACAAAAGCCAGCTATCTGTCATGCAGTGGGAGTAGTAAAGTGTTGCTAATCCTACTATGGAGAGAAAACACTTGATTGCAGTAATAACAAAATCTTCATAGATGACAAGATTTTTTAGATAGTGACCTCAAAGTCTTATCTTTAAAAGTTTAAGACCTTGTAGATAGTGATCTATAAGGGTCTTAACAGCAGATACCTTAGGAGATAGAGATCTCCAGGAATAAGGGTATTCTGATAAGGATTATGGAAATACTAGTTATGATAATTGTTAAGTTGTAGTGTCAAGGACACTGTAACTAACAAGATTGAGTATTGGTTGCATAAGATGCAATATTTGCATTAGATGCGAGCACTGTTACTAGGGATATGCAAGTACTATAAAAGGACTTGGTGTAGTCTTGAAACGACTCTTGCTACCCTTGTTAGTTTGACCAAATTAATGGTCAAATTGATTAGTAATGTTCGTTGCAGCCAGATAATAAGAGCAGATTAAAAACCACTTTTAATTAAAGCAAGTTAATCTCGAGCGACAAAAAAATTTTTTTACTTGGGCATGCCCAAGGTCGAACTCAGGGAAGCAACTGTCTCCTTAGGTAGATTTTTAGCAAAGTCCAAGGTTTGATTTTTAGTGGATAATTTTGTTGGTCTTTTTCGATTTTTTATGCAAGACACATGCACAATCAGTCCAGTTTAAAAGTTAATTCAGATAAGTGATCAAATCAAGTCCAAAATTTCGAAACTTGGCCAGATGATGACTAAATGATTTATTTAGGCCTCGGGATGCATGCAATTGAGATGAAATTTTTATGTAATGTGAATCTAATTATCATAAATCTAATGTGATTTTTTGGGGATTTTTGGAGTCACAGAGAAATTACTATCAATTAAAAGGCATAAATTGGCAAAATATAGCAAAATTGAACCAATTAATTAATAGAAAAATCCGTTGATATTACAAAAATATGCCAAGTATCGCATAATGAAGAGGACAATGTAAGCTACACAATGCAATTTTCCAAATTGAAAAATGAATTAAAAAGAGTGCCTAAATATGCATGCAAAGACAGGGGTATAAATGCAATTACAGGAATTAAAATTGATAAAAATAAAACATGCTGACAGGGACCAATATGCAATTACCTATAATGCTGAGGGGGTAGATGCAATTTTTCCACGGAACACGTCCTTACGTGGGGTCTCCTGGCAGGGACTGAAATGCAATTCTAGAAACCTACAGGGGTCTCAAGGCAATTTACCCAGGACTCACGTACGGATCACGTGAGGGTCCCAGGCTCGGTGATCTTCAAAGGCTCGGAGCGAGGCTCGGGTGGCTTTGGAGGTTCGGTTCTGGCTCAGAGTAGCTTCAGGTGATCCGAGCCTACTGGTCGGGGAAGAGGCTCGGATCGGGCGACGTGGCCTGATATGGACCGTGGCTCACGTGATGATCCAATGGCGCGTGGTGTGTACGGGCATGTTAGATCAATATCGATCTAACGGTGATGGGTCGCTCCTGAGACGAGGACGTGGTCGATCAGTGACCGTTGGATCTAGACTGATCCAACGGCACCTAGAGCGGGCAAGGGAGATGACATGGCGCTATCTGGACTGCCTGATCCTACGGCTACGGGACGTGGGCAACGTGGATGGCTCCTGACCGTTCGATCACGAGGATCGGACGGCTGCTGGCTATCGTCCCCAATGGTCCTCCTCCTCCTGCGGCGGAGAGGACTGGGCTCCAGCGAAGCTGACCTAGCTCTGCCTCATCCTCCCGTTGTCGGTGAAGGGTGCTGGAGGATCTAGCTTACCTCAGAAGATTCGTGGATGGCCGACGGAATGTCCGGTGAGGGTGGCTGAGGCTGGGGTGGCCTAGAGGCCACTGGCGATGAAGCTCAAAGGTGGGCCGGTGAAGCTTCCGGCCAATCAAGGAGATAGTACCTGCAGGGGATTAGACGATAGCCGAAGCATGCTATGTGTTCGTGGAGTGCTGTAGAGTGAAGTGCGAGGCCTGTGGAGCGGTGAGGTGGTCAGGTGGTCGATCTCCGCCAAGGTGGCGGAGCTAGCGTCGGTGAGAGGTGAAGTATGTCGTCGGAGGGAACGGAGGGGCTCACGAAGATCAGAGCTCACTTGCGGAGCTCAGAGGATGATTGGCGGAGTGGGATGAGGCTCGTCGACAGCGAATAAAATGGAAGAAGAAGAAGAAAAATCAAGAAGAAGATTGGGGAGAGGATGAAGGGATCTACCTGGGATCAGAAGCTCGGTGGGAGTTTCCCGGTCGTCGCTCGAAGGCCGGTAGGGGACCTGAGCTCTTGCAGCGCCGTGGAGGAGCTGCGACACGGCGGAGTTGGGCCGTGGATCTCGCCGGAGGTAGTTCTCGGTCTTCACTCGACCTAAGGTCAAATCGTTGTCACCAATTTGAAGGTGGGAGCTCGGAGATACTCTCCGTGGTGGCGGATAGGACTGAAGGTGGACGGAGGCGATGTATTTATAGGAAGGAGGTGAGGGTACATGCGACTAGGCAACGAAGTTCTTGAAGGTTGTGGAGCGACGTGTGCGAGGCTCATGGGGATTGTGGAGGTCGGCGAGGATAAGGGTGTAGTGGGCTACGAGATGGAGGTGATAGGGGGCGGAGAGAACGGCTGGAGTGGGGCCAAAAATAGGATGGGGGAGGCGATCACACGAGATGGAGATCGTGGGAGAGAGAGCGTCTGGAGGTTGAAGACGGGTTCTTGACTATTGGATCGAGTGATCCAACGGCCAGAAAAAGGGAGTAAGGGGATGGCCTGGATTACATCAAAGTGGTGTGATCAGAGGGCTACGGAAATGATATCTGGCAGCCGCAGGTGAAGGTGCTGAAGGACGACTGGGATGAGATCTGGTGGATCTAATCGAAGGGCCAGGGGTATTGTAGAAGCCTGCGGTGGAGATGGAGGTTCTTTGAGGGGATCAGACGGCGCATGAGTCAACACGCGGCGTGCTCTGGACGAGGCGCTAACAGATGGCCAGGATTTGATCTGAGGGAAGATCGGATGGTGGAGATCAGCGACGCAAATGGACGGCTTGGATCTGGAGAGAACGGAGGGTATGGATGCAGCCACGTGGTGCATTGAGAACGCGGCACGGGCGAGCGGTCCAGATTAAACCCTAGGTTTGATCGAAGGGTTAGGGAGCATTGCGGTTTGAATGGCCAAGATGGAGAGGAAGTGAAGGTGATCAGACTGCGTGGAAGGCCGGGCGCGTGGCGCGCAAGGGAGCGGGCCGCGTGGCGCAATCAGAGGGCGCCACATGGCCAGCTCTGAGTGGCTGAGATGAAGAAATGAATTTAGAGAGAGAAGGAAGCCGAATTTGGAAAAACTAAAAAAATGAAAGTTGTAGATCGCGATGAGATTTACAAGTTTCATGTTGACCAAAAACGGATATTAGGTTAACTATGATACAAAAATACAAGAATACAAATATACATATGTATAGTATACAAGGAGGCCCGAAAACCCAAGTTTTGCCTACGAGCTCCGAATTGAATGTAGTTAGTCTCATTTTAAAGGTCTCTGGATGTGTATTCATCTGGAGGTGAGTAGACCTAATTCGGAGTTTGTAAGAGAGAGATATTGGCATTCTAATGTTCAGGGGGTTTGTGGCTTTATTGGGTATTTTACAAGATAGGAACTCTGGCCTTCTTCCCTATATTATTAACTAATGGTGTACATACTATAAGGAAGGTGTTATTTCATTTTGGAGGGGATAAAATACAAACAAATAGGTGGATATTTTACAAATGGATTTCACACATGAATTGGCTTCTTATTTAAATGCAAATATGAGTGCTAAAATGCATATCTTGTGGATTGATGCATGAATGTTATTTATGCAAGATAAAGGGGAATATGATGCTAAATACCTGGGGATAAAGCTCTATTTTCAACTTTAAGAGTGATGAATCACAGATTCATCAACCCCCTATAATTAAATCTTACTCGTCCCTGAGCAACTAAAATCAAATACAAGAGTGAAATGATTTTGGGTTCCATACCAAGGTCATGAACAAAAGTTGAAAATGGAGCTTGACTCGACCTTTGGATTAAGTGTGTGGTGGAACCTCATTGGGATCTGAAGTTAAGACCTAACAGACTTCAATTTCCACAAGTCTTCTATTGAAGACTCCTCAATAGTCAGGTCAAAATAAATCCTCGGACGCAAATTTCTGATGACTATGATTCTTACTTGTACTGTGTAAGTGTGAAATAGCTCTCCACCTCAGAAGTGGCTAAAAAGCAGCCTCCTCTAACAAGGTAACTCTAATTACCTGGTCCAGTAACTCTTTCCTCGAGGAGCGGGGTATTCCCTTCTAAGTTCAAGTACAACCAGCTCTAGAGGAGGGGGTGGAAAAAAGAATGGACGGTAGCCAGTGTAGCTACCTATCCCAGGATGCCTGACCAGTGTAGCCAAGTCATCCAACTGCAGACTTCTTGCTAATATACATACTCCGACGGGTATTTTATTTTTACTTGGACCTGTCTGATTTTTTTGGAGTTTTTGCATTTTTTCCAACTATATACAGGGTGCAACATGTACATCAGGAGTTTTCCTCTTGAGCCAGTAGACTATCCCTCTTTTGAAGCATTATTGCAACCCACAGCGTCCTGTCCTCAGACTTCTACACCACCAGATTAGGTTGAGATGCACTACCCTCCCTAGAGGAGGATGGATGTTTCCACCCGTGTGCTACTCCAAGCTAAAGGATTCTACCTCGTCACCACCTCATCAATGAAGAGCTACCTGCATTGTGCTTGTCCAAGTTAGGTCATTATCTAAAAGAATCATGCGCGTGCACGAGATATTCTACTTAGACTGATTAAGGTGACATGTGAACATAGACTTGCGGACTCAAATAATTAAGTCACTTGACCTGAGAAATCTTAACTCCAGTTCCTATAAGGTTCCTCTGAAATTAGGTGGATTAAGGTCAAATCAAGTCCGTCCTCAATATCTACTCATAACTTGGTTCAGAACCTACTAGCTTTTCACCTTGCATATGCAAGATATGCGGATGAGATGCAGATGGCATGCTATGAAATGCAAGACTCTTTTTCTTTTTTTTCTCATGTAGAGATGATATGCAAGAGTAAATAAGAAGCCTTTGAATTTTTCACTTTTTTTCAATTATTTAGTATACCTCCTAAGTTGCAACAATTTACAAGAGTATTATACAGCTTATACAAGTGTATTTTACAAAAAAAATTCTCCACATTTTACCCATCCCGTAATTATTGCGAAATATATACAACGATACGTGAAAATACGATCTATGGGTAAAGTATATATGTAATATATACATGCCCCCCTATACTTAGCGTGTGCTATGTCCTCAGAGCACGAAAAGCGATGAAAAAGACATAGCTCGGGTTAAGCGTAGGAGAGCTGAAATTACAAAATGTATAGAAGTCGCTCCGCCCCCCTATACTTAGGCTTTGGCAACCTAAGTGTAGAAGAAGATCAAAAATGGGGCGGACGAGGGAAAGAGGGGAAATGGATGAGTATATGCATGGCGGGCATCGGTCCCCCCTACACTTAGGCTCTGGTCAGCCTAAGTATCGGACAGGAGTGAGTATGAAGACCGATGTGATCTAAAGGATGTACAATGAATAGTGAATAGACTCGGGTCACTCTCCCCCCTATACTTAGGATCTGGTTATCCTAAGTATAGTCATAAAATGAAACGATATGGAGTTGGGGCGAGTGATTCGAGCTGGGAAGGGAGGGAGAGAAAGTATATACAAGAAAGAGTGAGAATATACAAGGATTAAGAAGCTTTGTGACGAACCTTCTTATGGATGCGAGGAGGTGGATAATATACATATGTGTCACTGTCGGAATCGTCCTTAGATGAATAATAGTGAGGTGTAGGGATCGTCCAAAGAGGGTCGACACACGGTTGCTTGCTCAGATAAGGCTTAAGAACAGCCGAACTGAGCTCACTCATATAAATCACCTTATCTGGACCAGATGGGGACTCCTCAGAAAATTCCTTCTCCGTTGTGTTGAAGGAAACTTTCTTAGTCAGTTTTCTAGAACCTGGATCATTGAGAGGGAGATGAAAGTAACGCACCTTGAGAGGTTCGGGGGGACACCTTGAGAAATCAATTCTCGACTTCCTCTCACTAGATAGCTGACTAGAAGAGGGAGCAACAGTGTTTTTAGGCGGAGTCAATTTAGTCTTGGTTGTTTCCATTGAAGGTCTGGGACATGGTGTGGTGCTGACCATAGATTCCTCATCAGACGAGTCACCATATAGATTGTAATATTCCTGAAGGGTCGGCACATGTCTCGGGAAGGTTCTAGTGGTCTCAATTGGCTCGGCATTATTGGGCTCTTGTGTCGGATCATCAAAATGGTCAAGGCAATCAACAAAGGTCATGTCCGACTTAATTATAGCTTCTGGTCGTGAGTCCTCCTTAGAAGCTGTCACGGTGGTGGTGCAAGCAGTTGATGAAGTGAAGGTGTGGGGAGTCTCAGATCCAACGGTCGTCCGGGCAGTCGGTCTCTCAGGTGTAGCAGAGAGGTGGGACGCATCTACCTCTCGATGGTCACGACTGTCAGCAGATGTGTGGGTCACCTTAGAATAAAGTGTATCAAAGAGTGGGTGAGGTCGAAGCACTCCCAATGCTGAAAAATCGATCTCCCGAGTCCCACAATCTATAGTTGACTTAGCCAAGGCTAAGAACGGCTTCCCGAGAATAATCAGAGACTGGGTAAACTCTTCTCGGTGCTCGATTTCAATGATCATGAAGTCCACCTGGAGTAGAGCACCTTGGAAAGTAATGATGACTGAAATATTTCCTCTAGACCGTTTGATGGATCGATCAGCCAGCTGAACGATCTCTCTCGACTTCCTGATTGGCCTGAGTTTGAGTTTGTCAAACACAGAGGTCGAGAGGATATTTATCGGAGAGTCATCATCGATTCTTGCATGGGTAAAGATAGTGTCTTTGATTTCACATTCAACCCTAGGTAACCGCTTTACTCTGCGGCTCTTGGTCTTTCTCCCCATGACCAAGGAGGTGGCCATAGACACTACGTGTCTTTCAGTCCTTATTCTCTTAGTACCCGACCTCTTCGGCATCAATTTACTCTTTACAAATCTCTTGAGGTCGAGGAAGTGATCTATGGCCTTTATTAAGGGAAGTTTGAAAATCAATTCTTCATCGAGTGCTTCCCTTAGGGTAGGATCCAATTTTTCCAAGTCTTTTTCATTTTTAATTTTTATGGATTTTTCTGATTTCTCAAATTTTTTAGTGTTTTTGATGGGTGAATGATCAGACTCTGGATTGGAGGGTGAGGGGTTAGTAGAAGAGGGAGGTAGAATGGACTCCAGCTGTACAAACGGTGTGGGTTCTCTTATGCTTGCTTGGTTTTCAACATCAGATCTACTTACTTCCTTCTCCACTTTCATACCTAGGCTGGCAGAAACTGAGTGCAATATTTCCATGAAATCTCTCAACTCGTTATCAAATGATTCATTTTTCTTAATAAGTCTAGAGATGTCATCCTCCACAAAATTCTCATGACAAATCATGGGAGAGTTCTGATCAATTGAAGGATACTGTTGAGATATTGAGGTCTCATACTCAACATACCTAGACTCTGGCATGTAGTGTTGGGACGAGTATGGACCATCTTGATGGCAAATATTGGTCGGAGCCTCATATGATGAAACGAGAATTGATAATTCTAGCTCATGAGTCCAATCTTGTGAATGTATAGGCTCTCCGGATGAAGGTTGGTTAATGGAAACTTGATCACTAAAGTCAATCAAGTATGGGAAATCATGATGTTCAGGCCTCTCTATTCGGGTTGTTCGATCAACCAAGTTATGCCCTAAGGTCAAGTCGGGATGTGTATATGTAAATTGTTGTATGATCCCTACTTGAGGTGAGAATGAAGTATGTGGGGGCATATAATTTTGCCAATCATCTATCTCAACAGTGGCTTGCTCTTCCTTCAATTCTTCGATTCCTGCAAGCTCTCGAGAGTAAGGACAGTCAACCCAAGGAGGAAGTGGATCCGGAGTGTTAGAATATGGAGTAGGTGAGAAATGCGAAAAAGTGGAGAAGTCAATCGAAGTTCTGTCCTCGTAATCGGGACGAGGTGGAACCGACCATGGGTACGGGTCTCCCGTGGATGGCAGAGGATACATGGAAGAAGTAGAAGACGAAGATGAACGGTATATGATCGAGGAGGAATGACTAGAGGTCATAGGGTATGGGACCAATATCCTGACATCTTGAAGAGGAAATGATGTAAGCAGAACATGGTAGAAAATGCGCAATTATGCATCATAACACACATGGACAAACACGAAGACAAACGCAAGAGCAAACCCTGAGTTCACACTCAACATGGTGAAGGACCCGAAACCGAGTCCGATTAGTCTGGTTGATTTTAAGTGTGAATTCTCAGACAAGTAGCAAAGGTTACGCGACCTATAGGGGAGTCGGCTAAAAAGTCGGATGCGTCTCCTCTGTTTAACCTGTCTCCTAAGATACATGCGCCCTTCCTTTATTCACTCCTATCCCAAGTTGATGGATTCAAAGACCATACTCCTATCTACCTGCAATCAGGCGGAGGCTGACAAGGCTGGAACTTCACCTCGAGGGGCTACTAGCAACTTGTCGCGAAGTACCGCTGGTTCACCCCTAACTACCTGTAAACTGGCAGAGGTTACTTGGTACTAGGGTTGGGCATGGGCCGGGCTCGGGCCGGGTTCGCCTTGGCCCGGCCCAAGCCCATTTTAGAATATGGGCTAACGGGTCGGGCCTAGGCCCATTTTATTTTCAAAAATTAGGCCCAAGCCCAAACCCGGCCCAAATAAAATGGGTCGGGTTCGGGTCGGGCCGGCCCAATTTAACACCTATGTATACGAATATCATGTCTTCCATTCTTCTTGCATTTGTGTAGTTGTTTCTTATGCATGTGTGCATGTTTAAAACTATAAAGTATGCTAACTAATTTGTGATTTTAACATTAGTTGTATGTTGGAAATACAAATGTGGTAAAAATATGGCGACTTAAACCACCATTCAATTCACCATTACATATTCTATTGTAGATGCGGGCACTATGACCCAATACAAATTGGTTACTTACAGTTGTACATGCTGTAACACTTGAGGACACAGATTCCATTATTGCATATTAATGTAATAATCTTGTATATTAATGTAATAATATCCTCAATCCACTATTGGATATGATTATTAATGTATCTAAGCATTTATTCTACACTTGAATAAGGATAGTAAAGTTAGAACATGGTATTTGAAATGAACATGAATATAATTGATATAATTATACCGTACTGGATATAAATATACTTGCTTTAGAATGGATCGGGCTATCGGGCTAACGGGTTTGGGCCTTCTAAGGCCCAAACCCGGCCCGTTAATCAATATGGGCTCATTTTAGGGCGCACGGCCCGCCCATTAAATTTCGAGTTCGGGTTTGGGTCGGGTTATACGGGTCGGGTTTTGGGCCGGGTCGGGCCGGCCCAGTCCAATGCCCAACCCTACTTGGTACTAGTCAGTGAATCTAAAAAAAATCAACTCGTGATATTTTCTAGGATCAGTCGGTATGTTATATGGAAGGCGGGGACTTGGGCTCTGCCTTATGATGTTCATACACACTCAAGTACCCTCACTCATCCTGAAAACAAGGTCGGGGTTACTCTCCCGCAAACAAGGGTTAATTTTAGTCATTTTTTGGTCCAATTCAATTAGAGTCCCGATTTTAAAAATTTGTTGTCACTGATATTAATCCACACAAGCAATCACGTCTACCGTTCAGTCCAAATTCCTTCATCCTAGGTTATAAAATCGAGAGAGAGAATCGGAAAAAGACGATGCAATCGAGAAAACGGTGATGAATGCTTGAGTAAGAATACATATAGTGCCTCCAGCTCTCTACAATGCGGGATGCAGTACTGAATTGAAATTTTACACTAAATGAATGCAATCGATGAAAAGCCGCTCCTAGACAGGCAGTTCTATTAGCATGTGAAGAACAGATTATGTTTGGCTAAGTCCAGCGGTCTAAGTGCGTCTTTTACGCGTGAAGTGTGGTCCTAAATTTTACGAGCACAAGAAAATCCTAGAGTGGCTCGAGGAGTCGCTAGTGCAAGCCTATTCTAAAAATTCAACCCACACAGCAGACGGGACACACTTCCACTATGTTTGCACACACGAGAACCCAAACGGAAACTGTTGGAAATGATGCGAAAAAATAAAGAAATGAATAAAAATACAAGTTCTCTCAAATCACTCAAGAAATTAAAATGCAGGCTCCTCGAAGCGTCTTCGACTCCTCGCGTTCCTCGCACAGAAGTAATTTGAGGTCAGATAGAGAACGACTCGAAAAATACAAAAATTAAAGGACAGAAAATATTCACAAGAAAATCGGGGGACAGACAACCCAGGGATTGAAAGTCAAACACTCAGAAATTACTGCAAATTAACCTAAGCTATGCCTCCTGGCAATGGCGCCATTTTGAAACGGCTCTTGCTACCCTTGTTGGTTCGATCAAATTAATGGTCAAATTGATTACTAATGTTCGTTGCTGCAGGATAATAAGAGCATATCAAAAATCACTTTTAATTAAAGCAAGTTGATCTCGAGCGGTAAAATTTTTTTTACTTGGGCAAGCCCAAGGTCAAACTCAGGGAGGCAGTTGTCTCCTTAGGTAGATTTTTAGCAAAGTCCAAGGTTTGATTTTCATGGGATAAATTTTTTCGGTCTTTTTCGGGTTTTTTTATGCAATACACATGCACAATCAGGCCAGTTTAAAAGTTAATTCAGATAAGTGATCAAATCAATTCCAAAAATTTCGAAACTTGGCCAGATGATGAAATGCAATGAAATTAAGGTACACTATTTTTTTAGAATTTTCTGACACTAAATGAATTTAGTGTGAATTAAAAATGAATGCAAGGTAATTTTCACTAAATTAATTTTAATAAATATCAAATCACAACATTTTTAGAAATGAAAATTATCTTAGATCGATCTGAAGGTGAGGAATCCAGGAAAATTATTAAACCCAAATTTCTATGTAAAATGATCCTATTAAAAATTAATTAAGGAAATCACTAAATGATTTAGTTAGGCCTCGAGATGCGTGCAATTGAGATGAAATTGTTATGCAATGTGAACCTAATTATCCTAAATCTAATGTGATTTTTTGGGCTTTTTGGAGTCACAGAGAAATTACTATCAATTAAAAGGCATAAATGGCCAAAAAAAGCAAAATTGAACCAATTAATTAATAGAAAAATCCACTGGTATTACAAAAATATGCCAAGTGTCACATAATGAAGAGGACAATGTAAGCTACACAATGCAATTTTCCAATTTGAAAAATGAATTAAAATGAGTGCCTAAATATGTGTGCAAAGACAGGGGTATAAATGTAATTACAGGAATTAAAATTGATAAAAATAAAACGTGTTGACAGGGACTAATATGCAATTACCTATAATGGGTAGATGCAATTTTTCCACAGAACACGTGCTCCTCACGAGGGGTCTCCTGGTAGGGACTGAAATGCAATTCTAGAAACCTTCAGGGGCCTCGATACAATTTACCCAGGACTCACGTGCGGATCACGTGGGGGTCCCAGGCTCGATGGTCTTCGGAGGCTCGGAGCGAGGCTCGAGTGGCTCTGGAGGTTTGGTTCTGGCTTGCAATAGCTTCGGGTGATCCGAGCCTAGTGGTCGGGGAAGAGGCTCGGATCGGGCAACGTGGCCTGATATGGACCGTGGATCAAGTGATGATCCAACGGTGAGGAACTGCTGGCACGTGGCGTGTTCGGGCCCGTTACATCAAGATTGATCCAACGATGATGGGTCGCTCCTGAGATGAGGACGTGGTCGATCAGTGACCGTTGGATCTAGATTGATCCAACGGCACCTGGAGTGGGCAAGGGCGATGACGTGGCGCTATCTGGACGCGTAGGATCCACCTGATCCTACGACTACAGGACGTGGGCGACGTGGATGGCTCCTGACCGTTCGATCATGAGGATCGAACGGCTGCTGGATGTCGTCCCCAACGGTCCTCCGGCTCCTGCGGCGGAGAGGACTGGGCTCCGGCGAAGCTGACTTAGCTCCGCCTCGTCCTCCCGTCGTCGGTGAAGGGAGCTGGAGGATCTGGCTTAGATCAGAAGATTCGTGGATGGCCGGCGGAGCGTCCGGTGAGGGTAGCTGAGGCTAGGGTGGCCTAGAGGCCACTGGCGATGAAGCTCGAAGGTACGCCGGTGAAGCTTCCGGCCAATCAAGGAGATAGGACCTGCAGGAGGTTAGACGATAGCCGAAGCGTGCCACGTGTTCATGGAGTGCTGTAGAGTGAAGTGCGAGGCCTGTGGAGCGGTGAGGTGGTTAGGTGGTCGAGCTCCGCCAAGGTGGCGGAGCTAGCGTCGGTGAGAGGTGAAGTATGTCGTCGGAGGGAACGGAGGGGCTCACGAAGATCAGAGCTCACTTGCGGAGCTCGGAGGATGATTGGCGGAGCGGGATGAGGCTCGTCGACGGCAAATAAAATGGAAGAAAAAGAAGAAAAATCAAGAAGAAGATCGGGGAGAGGATGGAGGGATCTACCTGGGATCAGAAGCTCGGTGGGAGCTTCCCGGTTATCGCTCGAAGGCCGGTAGGGGACCTGAGCTCTTGCAGCGCCGTGGAGGAGCTGTGACACGGCGGAGTTGGGCCGTGGATCTCGTCGGAGGTAGTTCTCGGTCTTTGCTCAACCTAAGGTCAAATCGTTGTCGCCAATCTAAAGGTGGGAGCTCGGAGATACTCTCCGTGGTGGCGGATAGGACTGAAGGTGGACGGAGGCGATGTATTTATAGGAAAAAGGTGAGGGTACAGGTGACTGGGCGACGAAGTTCATGAAGGTCGTGGAGCGACGTGTGCGAGGCTCATGGGGATTGTGGAGGCAAGCGAGGATAAGGGTGTAATGGGCTACGAGATGGAGGTGATAGGGGGCGAAGACAATGGCCGGAGTGGGGCCAAAAATAGGAAGGGGGAGGCGATTGCACGAGATGGAGATCGTGGGAGAGAGAGCGTTTGGAGGTTGAAGACGGGTTCGTGATCGTTGGATCAAGTGATCCAACGACCAGGAAAAGGGAGTAAGGGGATGGCCTGGATTACATCGAAGTGGTATGATCAGAGGTCTACGGAAACGACATGTGGCAGCCGCAGGTGAAGGCGCTGAAGGACAACTAGGATGAGATCTGGTGGATCTAATCGAAGGGCCAGGGGTATTGCAGAAGCCTGCGGTGGAGATGGAGGTTCTTTGAGGGGATCAGATGGCGCATGAGTCAACACGTGGCGTGTTCTGGACGAGGCGCTAACAGATGGCCAAGATTTGATCTGGGGGAAGATCGGATGGTGGAGATCAGCGGCGCAAATGGACGGCTTTGATCTGGAGAGAACGGAGGGTATGGATGCAGCCACGTGGCGCATTGAGAACGCGGCACGGGCGAGCGGTCCAGATTAAACCCTAGGTCTGATTGATGGGTTAGAGAGCGTTGCGGTTTGAATGGCCAAGATGGAGAGGAAGTGAAGGTGATCGGACAGTGTGGAAGGCCGGGCGCGTGGCGCGTAAGGGAGCGGGACGCGTGGCGCAATTAGAGGGCGCCACATGGCCAGCTCTGAGTGGCTGAGATGAAGAAATGAATTTAGAGAGAGAAGGAAGCCGAATTTGGAAAAACTCAAAACATAAAATTTGTAGATCGCTATGAGATCTACAAGTTTCATGTTGACCAAAAATGGAGACAAGGTTAACTATGATACAAAAATACAAGAATACAAATATACATATGTATAGTATACAAGGAGGCCCGAAAACCCAAGTTTTGCCTACGAGCTCCGAATTGAATGAAATTAGTCTCATTTTAAAGGTCTCTGATTGTGTACTCATCTGGAGGTGAGTAGACCTAATTCGAAGTTTGTAAGAGAGAGAGAGATTGGCAATCTAAGGTTCAGGGGGTTTGTGGCTTTATTGGGTATTTTACAAGATAGGAACTCTGGCCTTCTTCCCTATATTATAAACTAATGGTGTACACATTATAAGGAAGGTGTTATTTCATTTTGGAGGGGATGAAATACAAACAAATAGGTGGATATTTTACAAGTGGATTTTACACATGAATTGGCTTCTTATTAAAATGCTAAAATGCATATCTTGTGGATTGATGCATGAATGCTATTTTTGCAAGATAAAGGATAATATGATGTTAAATACCCAGGGACAAAGCTCTATTTTCAACTTTAAGAGTGATGAATCACTGATTCATCAGGTCTCGAGGGAACAAAGTGGCTGATCAGCTTACCTAGCTATTTTATTAATTGTCTATGATTGTCACATGAGTGCGGGTTTAAATGATTAGCCCATTAATGGCTCTTTGGGCTAGTGAGAGATTGTTGGACAAGCGAGCCCATTACGAGTCATTATGCAATTAATGTTATTGCAAATATCATTCCCTGATATGAAATGAAGAATAATTAATTTGCATAATAGGTCCCTTAGTACAATTAGGGTTATGTACCATGGCCATCTTAATGATCATGTAGATGTTGATTCAATTATTGAATCATAGAGGTTGGTACATGGATGAATATCTGATGAGTTAGATTGAGGACTCATCAAGCACCATCAAATGATTGTTAAGAGATGATCTCTAGCCTGAGTAGAAGATGGCAATCCTTTCTCAGTTAGGCTGATATCTGACCAACCTCTTGATGCAGGTCCTCTGCATAGGAATAGAGATTCGGAGGTGTCATATTAGTTAGGTCAAAGAGTTGACTTAACGAGATCGAGATAACCTAAGTCCAATATCGTATGCTGTCATGATACAGGCACGCATCCTCTGATCGGAGACAGATGTGTTACTATATGTCTGAATAAGTACATTTGGCAAACCAATAGGCTGATGACCTAACCAAGGTCTATACACAGGCGCGCTGGTGTGCATATAAGGTCAAATGAGTAATACGATCTCTCAAAGGGATCATACAGGTTCATTTACTGAATCGGAAGGCATGAGCTCACTCATGAGATATTGGGAAGAACCAAATTCCATGCACGGTTGTCTCGCTTTGGAAGCTTGACTGAATTTGTAGGTTTGAAATATACTTTTAGAAAGTATATGATCAAGACCTAGGTATGATACATACTTTTGGAAAGTATATGATCGATACCGACTCCCAATGATCAAATGAGAAACTTACTGAAAAACCCTGAAGTAGACAATATGAAGTTGATCTAATACTTCGGATTTATTCTGAGTCTTCCAGTATGCAGGATGTACAGGTATTGGGAATACCTGAGGGTGATGTGATCATAAACGATTGTATAACCATGACGCTTTCATTCTTAGGGAGTGATGAAATGGGTCTGGAAATTAGTGACTCCTCTCAGTAGAGAAGTAATCTGATCTTGGTCCAAATGTTGGACATTGATCTGAATGTGATTCAGATGCAATGAGAAGATTAGATTTGTTGTCTTGATTTCATCAAGCATCTATGCGAGGCCTGCGATCTGGATTTGAGATATTATCTCAATATCCAAGTCACTATACATGGAACAATACAATCGCCCTGTCCTTATCTCCAAGTATCCGCGGAGAAAGCTCATTATCCTTGAAAGAGTTCAGGATAATTTCATTGTTGATATGTGTATCCGAGCATTGAGAAAATTGATAATTAAATGTGAGTTAATGAATTTGATTCATATTATAAGGAGAGTTATCTAAGATAATTTAATGTGATTTAATTACAAAGAGGTGAATAATGTAAATGCGATTCATATTATTTGGGCACACGAGAATAGAGATCCAAATGTGATTTAATTATCATGGATATGAATAATGTGGATAGCAATATCCATATTAGTCATATATGCTATAAATGTGATTTATAATATATAAGAGAGATCTATTTGTAATTTACATTTGTTAATTAAATGTCGATGTGAATTGGATTAACATTGGATAATTAATTGAAAATGTAATTCACATTTTATTTTGAGTTGTGAATGTGATTCACAATTTTCCAATAGCAAGATTGCAATATTCACAAAATAATTATGAATTATTTTTGTAGAATAATTTACAACAATTGTTGTTGTAAATCTTGGAGATTTCCATGGAATAATGTGATCTCATGAGATCTCATGAGATTGCATGAGATTGCCACCAAATCCAATATTATGGAAGGAGGCAATCTTCATTCCATAATCTACATGCTTGATTGATTTAATTTAGGATTGATTTATATTGATTTATCAATATAGATTTAATCTAAATTAAATTAATTGTTGTTGGTTTTTACCAACACAAATCTTAGCCATTAAAAGAAACACAAATCAATGAGAGCGATTGGATTTGTGTTGCTCATGGATTGAGATCCATGGATCCCAAAATATTATAAAAGGAGAGGCACCGCATTTCTCTTCTTTACACAAAGAGAACATAAGTCTCCCTTTCTCTTTCTCTCTCTATACGCCCATTCTCTCTCTCTCATGTGGTTGTCCATCATGGATGCCCTAGAGAGGTTCTCCATCGTCGCAATGTCGTCGTTACACTGCCTGATGGTTTGCTCGTGGATCTCCGTCTACTTCGGCGTGCCTTGCTCATGAAGAAGATGTCGTATCTCATTTGTCGAGATCAGGAGATCCGTCGCTTGGATCATCAACATGGATTGCGAGAAGCACGTGTTTCATCAACATGCTTACAAGCGTCTCCTCCGTCGGATCAGACTCGTCCTCCGTCGGATCAGACTCGAGACACGAGGTCTCTTTGTTTAGAGACTCGATCACAACCACGCTTCAAGAGGTAACCCTAATACTTGTTTGTGGTTTAGACGAAACGATCCAAGAAGTGTTCTTGGATCCTGTGGTTTCGTCACATGAAAAAAATTTAATTTTGCATAGAACAACTAGTTCGACTAGTCATTCTTCATCGTATTCGATACGATGCCCACGCTTCCATGATGCGCTTGAGGATCTCACCATATCCTTCAGTTATCACTTGAGGAACTAGGATTGGTGATTTGAGTTTAGACCCAATTTAGTGATGCCCGAGGATGGGATAAAGTCAATGAAGGTTTCAAGAAACCTGAGTGTCAGCAAAATCCAATCCAATATGTGAATAAGCCGCATGCTATCTCTTGATATTTACCTATTTGCCTGGGTGTGATGAAACCTATTTAAATTATTAATCAGTGTGCGCCAACTTTTGGTAAAAGCAGTAGAGTTAGCATATAATGAAATGAAAATTTGAGAGAAGTTCTCTCATACAAAGAATAGTCCAATCATTATAAATACAAATTATATGAGATTCCACCAAAGACGAGCGCTCCCAATCATTTCAAAGTGTCCACTTCGACCAGACGCTATTAGGACCAAGGAGTCGGGCTAGCGCCAAAAAGGGATCTGCATTGTATAGTGATACAGGTCTAGGTGTAGAAGGTATCTTAGATACTCAAAAGAGACACACCTTGGTGTAATCCCAGAAAAACAAGTGCAGATTATTCCAAACTCTTTTGACGGACATATTGATCAGCAAACCAAAAATATATGTGTTGAGTAACAAGGGACTCGAGAGCACCTTTTTTCCAAAGTGAGAGAGAGAGAAATATATACACAACCATATGCCCTCCATCATGTAGTCGTCCATCTACACATTCAGGTCTGACAAACTAATGAGACGATTGATTGAAGCAAGAACCAACTTATTCCGTAGTGTTGAGGATTAGGTCTAGAGGAGAGTCTCCTGGACTGGAACCTTGTGTTATATCTCGACTCGACTCTCATGATTGTAGTACACTAATTTTCATATCATTATATTATATACAAATAGAGAGTCTGATAATTAAAGAAGTTGGATTCCTTTTGACTAGAGCAAGGTCGAGCCTAGACAATTAGGATCACCCAAATTAAGGATCTTCGACAAATTAAGCCTTGAAACTTTCACATGCACTGTCAGGAATTAATCTGATTCCTTCATTCTTTAGATGTTCGAGGACGAGCATTGTTTAAGTATAGGGGCATGATGAATCCATGTTGGATCATCATTATTCTCTATTTTTATCCTCGATTAATAAGAACCTCTTGAGAAATCTTCATTAATTCCATATCTTTGTGAATAAATCAATCACAAATAAATCAACACTAACCTTATTTTAATTATTACTAACATTTTCTTTGTTTTCAAATTTTTAAAAAAACCCTAAAAATTAGATTAAATATTGTATATTTTTATCTTATCTTTTAAAAGAAATTAAGTGTTTTATGTCTTAAAAATGCTTGTAAAAACTTATCTTTGTACAAATGACTTCTTTTGGCTTTTTGACCAACATGAAACTTATAGATCTCATCGAGATCTACAACTTTCATGTTATGACATTTTCCTAACTCAGCTCTTTTTATTTATTATTTTTCTTTTTCTTGATTTACTTGTTTATTGATTTTTCTGGAGCGGTCCCATGGTGCTCTCTGGCACTGCCACATGGCCACCTCTCCTTGAGCCACTTGCACTCACTCATAGCCCCTCGATCATCTCTCGGCCCCTTATTCCCCATCGCCCATCATGCCTCTACTCTCCATCGTTTGATCAGGCCCCATGATCTAATCTCATCCACCCACACCCTCTCTAACCTTATGGCTCCACATCTCCCATATCTCTCCTTCTCTAATAACCATCAAATCTTGCTCCTTCTTCATCCTAGTAGTTTACCCATGCTCGTTCCCTAGCCACTAGATCTGATCTGATCGATCAGATCCTAGACCATCGTTTGCACCCTCATGTGGCTCGTTGGATCACACGATCCAACGATCCCGGATTTGTCTTCCTCCTCCAAATGCCTCCCCCTCTGTCGCTACACCTCGCTCCACCTCCTCCCCCTTTCCATTTTAGCTATGCCATCACTACACCTCTCCACTCCCTAACAGTCCCCGCACATAGCCCTCTCATCTGACATCCTTGCCAACCCATCAATGGCCCCTATCATAAATCCATGCCATCAAGACCTCCATTACAAACCCCCATCGCAACCTCTGTAAAGCCCTATACTCTGCCACCTATAAAACATCCCCTCTGCCGATGTCACTCTCCGTCCACCACTTCACGATGCTTCTTCCTAGCTGCCTTCCCCGCCTCATGACAGAAGGAGGCAGAATTGGTCGACGATCATGGGATGAGCTCCAGGTGTCGACCCTCGACCCTCCCAGCTGAGTAGCGATGACTTCACCACTACTGATCACCTCACAATTAGCTGAGCGAGTCATGCGATGACCTCGCGCTTCAAACGAGGCTCGGCGCAAGCCTCTGCACCGCCTTCTTCCTTGAATCTTCTAGGTTTAGTGTCTAGTTTTTCTTCTTGTTTTCTCACAATTTTCTTGCCGCCTACAGCCATCCTCACCATCGATTGGCCACCTTACGAAGTCTGCCACCCATACCTCATTTTTTCCAACACTTCCTACCACCTTCCCTCCTCCTCCACAACCCTCTCTAGTTTACTCCATTCTCTCCCAACAACACGTCGGAGACCCACTAGGCCTCCACCTTCTCTGCTCGATAGGCCCCCACTCCACGTCCATTCACTCACATATTTCATGACACTGCTTCAGCTATGATAAAATTACAGGAACCTCAATGGTCGGATCATGCACCTCCTCATCAATCTCCAGCTTAGCCATTGGTGATGCTTCATCGGAAACCATCTCCATCTAACCTCGCAGCTTCGCCTCCGGTCGATCACATTCTCCAAATGGCCACGATGCTTTGGCTACCTACTATGATCATGGAGGAGCTCTGGCAGGCTCTCCAGAGCTCTAACTATGTCTTCGCTCTTCTAGAGGAGACGAATCGTAGGTGTTGTTGGATGGTGCCTCTGCAGCGGACATCCAACGACCCTGATGGAGCCATGTAGCACCAAGAAACCCGATTGCAATGGAGACCCGACCCAAGATCTGAAGCACTTGGGGCATGCCATGAGTCCATATGAAGCTATCATCCTCCGAGTTTAGCCCCCAAGCGTGCCTCACACGTGGTGATGAGTCCACGATTCAACATATCAATATATTGATCTTAGCAAAATCTTAGAGTAAAATCTCAATTAAATGTCCATAAAATCAATAAATCAATAAAATGACTCTTGTAAATAAAAGAATATGATCAGCACATCACTTTCACAATTGCATGAATGATGAGATGAGTTGAGATATTACTTAAGGGACTGGGACTGGAGATTTGAGTCTAGACCTGATTTAATGATGTTCGAGGACGGGATAAATTCAATGAAGCATTCAAGAAACCTGAGTGTCAACAAACCCTGGCCACTATGTGAACAAGTTCTCTTACTATCATTTGATATTGACCTATGTGCCAGGGTGTGTTGAAACTTAATAATTATTGATCAATGTGCGCCAACTTGGTAAAAGAAGTGGAGCTAGCCTACAAAAAGAAAAGAAAATAAATGAAAGAAATAAGAATGAAAAGAGCTCTCAAATACAAAGTCAATCATAAAGAGCTTCAACCAAAGGTGAGCGCTCCCAACCATTTCAAAGCATCCACTTGGACCAAATCTAATTAGGACCAATGAGTCGGGCTAGTACCTCAAAATGGCTCCACATCGTAAGCAATACAAATCTCAGTGTAAGTATATTAGATATTTAAAGAAGACACACCAAAAAGACACATGGAGTCATAAGGCACCCGAGAGGATCCTTGCTCCAATGTGAGGGAAAGAAGAAAATATGCAATTCCATGCCCTCCATTATATGACCTTCCATCTACACTTTCAAGTCTGACAAACTAATGAGACGATGGGTTGAAACTAATAAAAGACTTATTCTCTAATGTTGAGGATTAGGTATAGAGGAGAGTCTCTTGGACTGGGACATAGGGTGACATCTCGACTCGGCTCTCATGATTGCAGTACATTGAATGCCATATCCTTTAGCCTAGAATTTTAGGACCATTCAAAGCAAGAGTCTTTGATGGATTGAGCCTTGAAAATTCACATGCACAGTCGGCAATTAATTCGACTCCTTCATTCTTTAGATGCTCAAGGACGAGCATGGTTTAAGTATATGGGGATGATGAATCTCTGATTAATTATACTATCTATCCATTATTATCCTCCTTGATTAAAAAATCAATAAAAATCTTCATTAATTCCACATTATTAACAATTAACCTTCTTCCTGTAAATAACCCTAATTTAAGTATAAATTTAACACTTTTTCCCTTCTTTTTCTTATTTTATTTTCTATTAAAAATCCCTAAAAAATTATGTTAGTTATTGTATATATTCGCTCTAATTTTAAGAAAGGAACTAAAAAGATAAAAAAAATCACAAAAAGAATTAAAAGATAGTGTTTTATTCATTAAAAATGCTTTTAAAAATTTCTCTGTACTTGATTGATATTTGTTGACTTTCTGTCTAATATGAAACTTGTAGATCTCCGCTTTGAAACTTTACTGAACCGGAAGGCATGAGCCCACTCATGAGATATTGGGAAGAATCAAATTCCGTGCACAGTCGTCTCACTTTGGAAGCTTCACTGAATTTTTAGGTTTGATATATACTTTTGGAAAGGATATGATCAATACCTAGGTATGATATATGCTTTTGGATAGTATATGATCGATACCAACTCCTAATGATCGAATGAGAAATTTACTAATAAAAACCCTGAAGTAGATAGTATAAAGTAGATCTAATACTTCGGGTTTATTCTGAGTCTTCCAATATGCAGGATGTACAGGTATTGGGAATACCTGAGGGTGATGTGATCATAAACGATTGTATAACCATGACGCTTCCATTCCTAGGGAGTGATGAAACGGGTCTGGATTTTAGTGACTCCTCTCAGTAGAGTAGTAATCTTATCTTGGTCCAAATGTTGGACATTGATCTGAATGTGATTCAGATGCAATGAGAAGATTAAATTTGCGGTCTTGATTTAATCAAGCATCTATGGGAGGCCTGCGATCTGGATTTGAGATATGATCTCAATATCCAAGTCACTATACCTAGAACAATACAATCGTCATGTCCTTATCTCCAAGTATCCGCTGAGAAAGCGCATTATCCTTGAAAGAGTTCATGATAATTTCATTGTTGATAGGTGTATCCGAGCATTGAGAAAATTGATAATTGAATGTGATTTAATTATCATGAATAATATGAATTTTATTCATAATATAAGGAGATTTTATCTAAGATAATTAAATGTGATTTACTTATCAAAGATGTGAATAATATGAATGCGATTCATATTATTTGAGAATAAGAGAATAGAGATCCAAGATGATTAAATGTGATTTAATTATCATGGATATGAATAATGTGGATAGCAATATCCATATTAGTCATATGTGTTGTAAATGTGATTTATAATATATAAGAGAGAGCTATTTGTAATTTACATTTGTTAATTAAATGTTAATGTGAATTGGATTCACATTGGACACTGAATTAAAAATGCAATTTACATTTTATTTTGGGTTGTGAATATGATTCACAAATTCTTCAATGGCAAGATTACAATGTCTACAAAATAATTGTGAATTATTTTTGCAGAATAATTTGCAACAAAAGTTGTTGCATAATCTTGGAGATTACAATATAGAGATGAGAGCCACCTTCCATATATATGGAGTGGACGCCACCAATCCTATTAGGAATGTGTGGCTGTCCCCTCCTTCCAACATGGAAGGAGGCACTCTCTCTCCTTTGATCTCCAAGAGATATTGATTTAATTTGGTGACTGAATTATATTGATTTATCAATATATATTTAATCTAAATTAAATTAATTGTTGTTGGTTTTTACCAACACAAAGCTTAGCCATTAAAAGAAACACAATCAATGAGGATCATTGGATTTGTGATGTCCATGGATTGAGATCCATGGATCCCAAAATATTATAAAAGGAGAGGCACCCCATTGCTCTTCTTTACACACAAGAGAACATAAGTCTCTCTCTCTTTCTCTCTCTACACGTCTATTCTCTCTCTCCCTCTCATGTGGCCGTCCACCATGGATGCCCTAGAGAGGTTCTCCATCACCGCAGCATCGACGTTATGATGCCCAATCATTTGCTCGTGGATCTCTGTCTCCTTCGGTGCACCTCGCTCGTGAATAAGACGCCGGATCTAGTGTGTCGAGATCAGGAGATCCGTCGCTTGGATCATCAACATGGATTGCGAGAAGCACGTGTTTCATCAACACGCTCGCAAGCATCTCCTCCGTCGGATCGGACTTGAGACAGAAGGTCTCTTCGGTTAGAGAGTCGATCGCAACCACGCTTCAAGAGGTAATCCTATTACTTGTTTGTGGATTAGACGAAACGATCCTAGAAGTGTTCTTGGATCATGTGGTTTCATCACATGAAAAAATTTTAATTTCTGCTGCATCGAGCTACTAGTATGACTAGTCGCTCCCGATCGCATACGATGCGAACCTCACGCTTCCGTGATGCGCTTAAGGATCTCGCCATATCCTTCAAGTGGTATCAAAGCCATATTGAAGGTTTTGGATGCGATCCATGAACCGAGGACGACTTGAGTTCATTAGGATTTGTGAAAGTTTTCTTGCATTTCATTGTCGCATCTCTGTTTTGAGATTATTTTCGGCACTTTTTAAATTATTTAAACACGAAAATGTATTTTGTTCCCCACTAAATAAGGAAACTGTAGGATCTGAGTTTACGTAATTTGTATTCTGTATGCTCGAGATATGATCATTTTAGTGAACATGTATCCACAGTTTCGGGGATTGCGAATCTCAACGTAATTAAGACGTTAATTGCGGATTTTAAACACCTTGAAATACGTGCAAACCACCTAGGTTCTATCCTAAATAAAATTAGCAAACCTTAGGAACTTACTTTGCTTAATTTGGATTTAATTTGATTGAGATATTGTATTTTTAGTAAGTGAGGGTCACTGCTGGAAATACTTTCCTAATCAAGAACCTAGTGATTGTCATTTACTCAATTAGTTAAAATAAATTGTTTAATTTCCTGTAATAATTGTGCATAAATATTTGTGAAATATTTGATGATAATTATTTCCTTAAATGACATTGCCTTAACCAATATTTGATTAGATGTGACCTAGATCACTAATTGGTTGCATGATCTACATGATCTACTTTCCAACAAACATGTTGCTTGAATAGGATTTGGGATTTGTTTAGCAAATCTCATTATAATGTTAATCAAAATTGTTTTAATTATTATTATATGGTATAATTTTGGTTGAAGAACCAATGATCATCTCAAGTACAAAGAGATCTATTTTGCATTATCCTTTCCCGAGGTGGATATGGTGTCTAGTCGGGGAGCGTTGGGGTAGCAGGTTGCACCGTGTGCGGTTTATCCCACTCCTGTCGGTACTGGCCATGACAGCGGGTAGGGTTAATATAATGCTTAAGAAATCATGATGTATTTCTAATTATTAAAATTCGAAATAATACATATTTGAGATAATACCATAATTCAAGTAACGAAAAAGATTGTTTGTTGGATGTTAATTTGATCATTAATTTAATATGATTAGATTAATTGGAATCCAATTAAAATTAAGATACTCTATTATAAATAGATGTGTTATTTCCCTTGGAGTAATTAATTGAGATGAATATGATTCATAATGATTAATTAGAATTTGAATATGATATGGAGGATCACATAAGTGACATCCATGGTCTCCCGTCAAGGCGAAGGGTTCCATCGCCAGATATTGTATGTAGGAGACGCCTGTCCGAAATGACAGCTCCTGCATACAATCCATTTGGATCGGGCTCTTCGCTTCTCGAAAGAGTACGGATGTATGCGTAGTGACCCCAATATCGAGTCCTCATATTATTAGGGCGATATTGGATTGCGCATAGCGAGTTGTATTCCTGTTGGCAGTTGGTTCAATTAATTACGGGTCAACATCACCTTAGGGGTGGTGGGCCCGGGTGTTAAAGATCGAATTGGGAGATGCAAGTTGGACTTGCAAGGTGGAATGTGTTCCTGCTTCATTTTATCAGAGTCACAGGTTCTCATATTATTGGGATGTGACAAAGATAAGGAAGAAGATCCCGGATCTTGCTGAGATATAATGGTAAGTATATCTCTTACATTGAAATTGATTAAGGGAATGAACTTTCAGTGTTGACAAGGCAAGACAACTTTGATATAAAAATTCCTAAATCAAAGTAAAATATGTATATAAATATATAAATATATACACTTATGCAAATTTCTTATTTCAGATAATCCTTTGTTAAACCCACTCAATACTATACTCAACAATAACCAGTATGATATCATGGATTGGACCCATGATCCAGATATTGTACTTGCAGGTGGAGACATAATGTATGTGGTTGCAATGTGTAAGTTTCCTCATAATAATGAGGAATGACAATTGAATAGACAATAGATCTACAACCCTAGGGTTTGTATGTCTCTATAGTCTTGATATCATTAAATGTACTTTGGAAGTGACATGTCAATGATGATCATAATTGTCCATTAATCCTTATAAAAATCTAATAAGATATTCTGGCATACATATGTGCTCTTGACATTTATCATGAATGACATGATTCACTACATCATGCAGAATGGTAGCTCTATAAGATATGATGTATTCAAAATGTTTGAATACCTGCCTAAACCGATTTTTTAAGAGTCCAGATGGATGTAGACATGATGAGTGTCATCATTCTACCATCTATACTCTAGTCATTCATGAAGCTTCATAATATTCATATTGTATGAATTTAATGAAGCATGTATAAATGTTGAAATGCTCTTACATTGAATTCTTTTGAATTTAACATAAGAGTTACCTTAGTCTTAAGCAATGGTTGTTTATAGATAAAGGGAGCGTAGTGGAAGCATGGGTCAGACCTAAGATGAGAAGGATAGTCAAAGAGTTGATCGTACTTCTGTGACTTCCATATGACATCCAAAGAGTTAGATGAATGCCAATACTGCAATAAGTTGATATGTTGATAATATGACTATCAAATCTATATAGAGTCCTTAGAGAAGGAATCAGATAGTACATCGGAATAATCTGCATATAATCATCGAAATTGACTTACTTATTTGATAAGATAAAGTCCAATAATTGTAACTCAATACATGATATCCGAGTAAATATATGTATATATGGATATAGCTAATCAAAAATCAATCAATGAATTCAATATGAAAAATAGAATGTAAATGTATCTAACCTATTATTCCTAATAGTTCACAACAAAGTAGTCCTAGTTGATGAGAGTTATTTTGGGAACAAGAAAAGAAAAATAAAATTCATTGGGGTTATTCTCTGAATTCCAATCAAATATAACCAGATCTGGTATAGTATAATATGAACTGGCGATCAGAAAATATATGGATAGAACTCATAAGGGGATCCAGAAAAACTAGTAATTTTTGCTGGATGAGAAGGATAGTCAAAGAGTTGACGATACTTCTGTGACTTCCATATGACATCCAAAGAGTTGGATGAATGCCAATACTGCAACAAGTTGGTGTGTTGATAGTATGACTATCAAATCTATCTAGAATCCTTAGAGAAGGAATTAGATAGTACATCGGAATAATCTACATATAATCATTGAAATTGACTTACTTATTTGATAAGATAAAGTCCAATAATTGCATCTCAATCTTCTAATGACACTTGCAATTGGTTGCATATATATTAGAAGATTAGAAATTTGATCTTAAGGTTTAATAGTCATCCATGTTGGAATTGATGCAATTGTTGCAACAATTTCCATTGGATAAATAGACTTCTCAATTTCAGTGGGAGCCCTTAGTCTTAGAGAATGTCTCTATGATCCAGATTTTAGAATACACTTATTGTTTATTCTCTAAATGTTGGAGATAAACATGAATTCTGGAATTTATCTATCATAAAGAGTTATGATGGTTATATATTTTAGATAGTAATCTAGCATCTAGTGGACTCTACTAAATTAGAAAATTAATGAATGGTTCATTAAGATTTCTAATACTGAAAATTGAACTTTTAAAGATCAATAGGAGGATGAAGATCATTTGACAATGATCTGGCATCAAGCCTTGGACATATCTATGTTGATGAGATTAATAGACTAGTAAGAGATGAAACTTTAGGATGTCTGAAATTTCAAAACTTACATACTTACGAATATTGTATTCAAAGTAAAATGTTCAATACACCCTTCTTTGGGAATGGTGCATGATGTCAAGGAATGTAGGATCTCATACATATTGATGTATGTGGATCATCTATACCATAATGAACATTGTGGATATGTGATATCTATTGATGATTATGTATGATATGAGATTTCTTCTCTTCACCTAAGAAACCTATGAAATGTTCAAAGATTTCATAATTTCAGTTTGGAATCAAAGTCTGAAGTAAGATGAAAATTAATTTGGTATAATCGAGGTAATCAGTGCCTATTAGATGAATTCATGGTATACCTTATGGAGAAAGGAATATCATTCCTATCTCACTCCTCCTGATAAACCTAAACTCAATAGAGTTGTAGGGAGATAGAATTGGATCATGTGTGACATGATTTGATCAATGATGAATTTTAGCATAATTTCCTCTTAGTATCTAGGTATATATGTAGTAAAGACTACATTATATATCCTTAATAAGATTCCATGCAAGTAAGTTGGAATTGAGAACTAGAGAGTGCTACTTCATTAGGAAAATAAAGGACAGTATTGGATACCTACTTTATGACCTTGAGATTTTTAAAAGATCTCATCTCTAAGAATATGATTCTTAAAGGATAACACTCTTGAGAATCAAGATGAAAATGAAGTAAAGGAACTCATTTAATCTTGAGATGATAACGAGGCTCCTGAAATCGGGAACTAAAAGGTCAATTAAAGATGAAACACTAATACTTCTTCAAATGAGTTTGAGGATGTATTCCATGTGTCGATTAAGTCTGACAATGATCGGACTTCATGTGATGAAGCTCTTGAGGATCATGACATGGAAAGATGGATGTTAGCAATAAAGTCTAAAGTAGACTTCATATACAGGTGTTGTATATGGACCCTCGGGGATCCACCTATATGGGTAAGACCTATAAAGATGTAAATGAATCTTCAAGAGAAAGGGAACTTGATGATAAGGAAGAGACCTTCAAAGCACGGTTCATAGCCATGAGCTACACATGAAGAAAGAAGACATCGCTTGCGATGAGACTTGCTTTCCAGTAACCATGCTTAAAATCATCAGAATATTGCTAACCTTAGCTACACAACTTGACTACTGCATCTTCAAGATGTAAGTCAAGATTCCATTCCTCTATGAATACCTCTCCGAGGATATTCACATGAAGTAGCCCCAGGGCTTCATGGTTGAGGAAAGCAAGGTGTGCAAGCTAAGGAATCCATCTATGGACTCAAATAAGCTTCTTAAAGTTGGATCATAAGATTTGATGAAACTATAAATGTTATGATTTCAGATAGAATCTTGATGAGCCATGTGAAGCTTAGTGGGAGTGCTTTTGTGTTCATCGTGCTAAATGTAGATGATATCCTAATCATTTAAAATGATATAAGGAAAATAATAAGTGTTTTATAATCTGGTTGTTCCATAACTTGAGATATGATCTCAAGGATACCTCTTGGGTATTAGTTCTGAAGGTGTTCAGAAGCAAAGAGAAGAGGATATTGGGACTGTCACATTTGTAGTACACCTTGGACATATTCCATTCTTGGAAATTCCAAGAAAGGCTTCCATCCCTTAAGATATGGCACTAACCTATCTAAAGCGATAGCACCTCAAAGAGTTGAGGAAGTGAATGCTAGAACTACTTGCACTTGTGCATCAGTTACGAGAAGCTGAGTGTATGCTAGATGTATACAAAAACTAGATATCTGCCATGCAGTAGGAGTAGTAAAGTGTTGCTAATCCTACTATGGAGAGAAAACACTTAATTGTAGTAATAATAAAATCTTCACAGATGACAAGATTTTTTGAGATATTGATCTCAAAGTCTTATCTTCAAAAACTTAAGACTTTATAGATATAGATCTAAAAGGTCTTAATTGAGATAGAGATCTCCATGAATAAAGGTATTATGATAAGGGTTATGAAAATAATGGTTATAACAATTATTAAGCGATAGTGTCAAGGACACTATAATAGATTTAACAAGATTGACTATTGGTTGCATAAGATGCAACATTCGCATTGGATGCGAGCACTATTACTAGGGATATGCAAGTGTCGTAAAAGGACATGGCGTAGTCTCTTGGGAACGGAGTGACTGATCAGCTTACCTAGCTATTTTTCTAAATATCCTATGATTGTCACCTGAATGCGGGTTTAAATGATTAGCTCATTAATGGCTCTTTGGGCTAGTGGGAGATTGTTGGACATGCGAGCCCACGACGAGCCATTATGCAATAAATGTTATTGCAAATATCATTCCCTGATCTGAAATGAATAATATCTAATTTGCATGATAGGTCCCTTACTAAAATTAGGGTTATGTACCATGGCCATCTTAATGATCATACAGCTGTTGATTCAATAATTAAATCATAGAGGATGGTGCTTGGATGAATATCTAAAGGGTTAGATTGAGGGATCATCAAGCACCGTCAAATGATTGTTAAGAGATGATCTCCAGCCTAAGTAGGAGATGGCAATCCTTTCTCAATTAGGTTGATATCTGACCGACCTCTTGATGCAGGTCCTTTGTATAGGAATAGAGATTCAAAGGTGTCAGATTAGTTAGGTCAAAGAGTTGACTTAACGAGATCAAGATAACTAAAGTCCTATATCGTATGCTGTCACGATACAGGCACGCATCCTCTGACCGGAGACAGATGTGTTACTATATGCCTGAGTATGTACATTTGGTAGACCAATAGGTTGATGACCTGACCAAGGTCTATACACCGATGCGCTGGTGTGCATATAGGGGCATATGAGTAATACGATCTCTCAAAGGGATCCTACAGGTTCATTTACTGAACCGGAAGGCATGATCTCACTCATGAGATATTGGGAAGAATCAAATTCCGTGCACGGTCGTCTCACTTTGGAAGCTTGACTGAATTTGTAGGTTTGATATATACTTTTAAAAAGTATATGATCAATACCTAGGTATGATATATGCTTTTGGAAAGTATATAATCGATACCAACTCCCAATGATCGAATGAGAAACTTACTGATAAAAACCCTGATGTAGACAGTATAAAGTTGATCTAATACTTCGGGTTTATTCTGAGTCTTCTAGTATGCAGGATGTACAGGTATTGGGAATACCTGAGGGTGATGTGATCATTGTATAACCATGACCGCTTCCATTCCTAAGGAGTGATGAAACAGGTCTGGATTTTAGTGACTCCTCTCAGTAGAGAAGTAATCTTATCTTGGTCCAAATGTTGGACATTGATCTGAATGTGATTCAGATGCAATGAGAAGATTATATTTGCGATCTTGATTTAATCAAGCATCTATGGGAGGCCCGCGATCTGGATTTGAGATATGATCTCAATATCTAAGTCACTGTACGTGGAACAATACAATCGCCCTGTCCTTATCTCCAAGTATCCGTGGAGAAAGCGCATTATCCTTGAAAGAGTTCAGCATAATTTCATTGTTGATATGTGCATCCGAGCATTGAGAAAATTGATGATTAAATGTGATTTAATTATCATGAATAATATGAATTTTATTCATATTATAAGGAGAGTTTATCTAAGATAATTAAATGTGATTTAATTATCAAAGATGTGAATAATATGAATGTGATTCATATTATTTGAGAACAAGAGAATAGAGATCCAAGATGACTAAATGTGATTTAATTACCATGAATATGAATAATGTGGATAGCAATATCCATATTAGTCATATGTATTATAAATTTGATTTATAATATATAAGAGAGAGTTATTTGTAATTTACATTTGTTAATTAAATGTTAATGTGAATTGGATTTACATTGGATAATGAATTGAAAATGTAATTTACATTTTATTTTAGGTTGTGAATATGATTCACAAATTCTTCAATGGCAAAATTGTAATGTCCACAAAATAATTGTGAATTATTTTTGTAGAATAATTTGCAACAAAAGTTGTTGCGTAATCTTGGAGATTACAATATAAAGATGAGAGACACCTTCCATATATATGGAGTGGACGGCCACCACTCCTATTAGGAATGTGTGGCCATCCTCTCCTTCCAACATGGAAGGATGCACTCTCTCTCCTATGAACTCCAAGAGATCTTGATTTAATTTGGTGATTGAATTATATTGATTTATCAATATACATTTAATCTAAATTAAATTAATTGTTGTTGGTTTTTACCAACACAAATCTTAGCCATTAAAAGAAATACAATCAATGAGGACCATTGGATTTGTGTTGTCCATGGATTGAGATCTATGGATCCCAAAATATCATAAAAGGAGAGGCACCCCTTTGCTCTTCTTTACACATAAGAGAACATAAGTCTCTCTCTCTTTATCTCTCTACACGTCTACTCTCTCTCTCCCTCTCATTGGTCGTCCACCATGGATGCTCTAGAGAGGTTCTCCATCACCGCAGCATCGACGTTATGTTGCACGATCATTTGATCGTGGATCTCCGTCTCCTTTGGTGTGCCTCGCTCGTGAAGCAGACGTCGGATCTCGTGTATCGAGATCAGGAGATCCGTCGCTTGGATCATCAACATGGATTGTGAGAAGCACGTGTTTCATCAACATGCTCGTAAGCGTCTCCTCTATCGGATCTGACTTGAGACAGGAGGTCTCTTCGTTTAGAGACTCGATCGCAACCATGCTTAAAGAGGTAATCCTATTCTTGTTTGTGGTTTAAACGAAACAATCCTAGAAGTTCTTCGATCATGTCGTTTCGTCACATGAAAAATTTTTAATTTCCGCTGCATCGAGCTACTAGTACGACTAGTCGCTCCCGATCGCATACGATGCGATCCACATGCTTCCGTAATGCGCTTAAGGATCTCACAAAGTGAAATACACCGAAGGAGACAGAGATTCACGAGCAAACGATCGGGCAACATAACGACGACACTGCAGCTATGGAGACTCTCTTTAGGGCATCCATGGTGGATGGCCATATGAGAGAGAGGGCGTGTAGAGAGAAAGAGATAGAGACAGAGAGAGTTGTTGTGTTGTCTAACTTGTAACCTAGAAGAGCAAGTGATGCCTCTCCTTTTATAATATTTTGGGATCCATGAATCTCAATACGCAAACAACACAAATCCAATGTCTCTCATTGATTTGTGTTTCTTTTAATGGCCATGATCTTGTTGTTGAAAACACAACAATAATTAATTTAATAAAATCAAGTATATACTCAATATAATTTGATTTACATTAAATCAATCTCCATTGTAGAAATAGGAAGGAGGCAAGCCTCCTTCCACAAGAGGAGTGGACGGCTACCATATTCCATGGTGGAATTGTAGCCGTCCACCCTATGTATGAGGAAGGTGGCTCTCCTTTCCTTATTACACGAGATTACATTATCTCATGATTCTCTCCAATATTTGCAACAACTTTTGATGTAAATTATTTCATAAAAAATAAATCCAATTTAATTTGTGAACATTGCAATCATGCCATTGGAAATTTTTGTGAATCACATTCACACCCAAAATAAAATGTAAATTACATTTCCAATTTAATGTTCAATGTGAATCCAATTCACATCAACATTTAATTAAAAAATGTAAATTACAAATAGCTCTCTCTTATATATTATAAATCACATTTATATTATATATATGTGATTAATATGGATAGTGCTATGCACATTATTCATATCCATGATAACTAAATCACATTTAATCATCTTGGATCTCGATTCTCTTATTCCCAAATAATATGAATCACATTCACATTATTTACATCTTCTGATAATTAAATCACATTTTTTTATCTAAGATAACTCTCCTTATAATATGAATCAAATTCGTATCACTCATGATAATTAAATCATATTTAAATATCTATTTTCTCAATGCTTGTATATATAATATCAACAATGAATCTATCCATGAACTCTTTCAAGGATAATGCGCTTTCTCCGCAGATACTTGGAGACAAGAACATGACGATTGTATTGTTCCACATATAGTGACTTGGATATTGAGATCACATCCAAATCCAGATCTCGAGCCTCCCATAGATGCTTGATTAAATCAAGACCACAAATCTAATCTTCTTATTGCATGTGAATCACATTCAGATCAATGTCCAACATTTGGGCCAAGATCAGATTACTTCTCTAATGAGAGGAGTCACTAAAATCCAGACCCATTTCATCACTCCTTATGAATGGAAGCATCATGGTTATACAATCGTTTATGATCACATCACCCTCAGGTATTCCCAACACATGTACATCCTGCATACTGGAAGACTCAGAATAAACCCGAAGTATTAGATCAATTTTACATTGTCTACTTCAGGATTTTATCAGTAAGTTTCTCATTTGATCGCTGGAGTTGGTATCGATCATATACTTTCCAAAAGCTTATATCATACCTAGATCTTGATCATATACTTTCCAAAAGTATATATCAAACCTACAAATTCAGTCAAGCTTCCAAAGCGAGACGACCGTGTACGGAATTTGGTTCTTTCCAATATCTCATGAGTGAGCTCATGTCTTCCGGTTCAGTAAATGAACATGTATGATCCCTTCGAGAGATCATATTACTCATATGCCCTTGTATGCACACTAACACGTCGGTGTATAGACCTTGATTAGGTCATCAACCTATTGGTCTACCAAATGTACATACTTAGACATATAGTAACACATCTGTCTCCAGTCAGAGGATGTGTGCCTATATCATGATAGCATACGACATAGGACTTTGGTTATCTTGATCTCGTTAAGTCAACTCTTTGACCTAACTTATTTAACACCTCCGAATCTCTATTCCTATGTAGAGGACCTGCATCAAGAGGTCGGTTAGATATAAGCCTTCAGAGAGGATTGTCATCTCCTCCCCAGGCTGGAGATCATCTCTTAATAATCATTTGACGGTGCTTGATGAGTCCTCAATCTAACTCTTTCGATATTCATCCGAGCACCAGTCTCTTTGATTCAATTATTGAATCAACAGTTGTATGATCATTAAGATGGCCATGGTACATAACCCTAATTGTACTAAGGGACCTATTATGCAAATTAGTTATTCTTCATTTCAGATCAGGAATAATATTTGCAATAACATTTATTGCATAATGGCTCGTCGTGGGCTCGCATGTCCAATAATCTCCCACTAGCCCAAAGAGCCATTAATGGGCTAATCTTTAAACCCTCATTCATGTGACAATCATAGGCTATTTAGGAAAATAGCTAGGTAAGCTGATCGATCACTCTGTTCCCAAGAGACTACGCCAAGTCCTTTTACGGGACTTGTATATCTCCTAGCAACAATGCTCGCATCCAATGCAAATGCTGTATTTTATGCAACCAGTACTCAATCTTGTTAAAGCAAATTTAGTGTCCTTGACACTATTGCTCAATAATTATTATAACCAGTATTTCCATAATCATTATCAGAATACCTTTATTCATGGAGATCTCTATCTCCTAAGGTATCTGCAATTAAGACCTATTATATCACTATCTATAAAGTCTTAATCTCTTTAAGACAAGACTTAGAGATTGCTATCTCTAAAGTCTTGTCATCTTTGAGGATATTGTTATTACTTCAATCAAGTGTTTTATCTCCATAGGATTAGTAACAGTTTACTACTTCCAATACATGGCAGACATCTGGCTTTTGTACACATCTAGCATACACTCGGCTTCTCGTAACTGATGCATAAGGGCAATCAGTTTTAGCATTCACTTCCTCAACCCTTTGAGGTGTTATTCCTTTAGATTGTTCAATACCATATCTTAAGGGAAGGAGGCCTTCCTTGGGATTTTTCAAGAATGGAACATGTCCAAGGTGTATCACTAATGTGACAGTCCTAATACCTTCTTCTCTTTGCTTCTGAACACCTTCGGAATTAAGATCCAAGAGGCATCCTTGAGATCATATCTCAAGTTATGGAACAACCAGATTATAAAATACTTATTATTGTCCTTATATCATTTTAAAATGATTAGGATATCATCTACATTTGGCACGATGAACACAAAGGCACTCCCACTAAGATAATATGGTATATCAAGATTCTATCTGAAATCATAACATTTATAATTTCATCAAATCTGATGTTCCAACTACAAGAAGCTTATTTGAGTCCATAGATGGAGCTCTCTGGCTTTCACATCTTTTGTTTCTTAATCATGAAGCCATGGGGCCACTTCATGTGAATATCCTAAGAGAGGTATTCATAGAGGAATGCAATATTGACTTTCATCTTGAAGATGTCAAAGTCAAGTTGTGTAGTCATACTTAGCAATAATCTGATGGGTTTAAGCATGGCCACTGAAGAGCAAGTCTCATCGCAAGCGATGTCTTCTCTTTGGTGTGTATCTTGTGGATACGAAACGTGCTTTTAAGGTCTCCATCTTCTTATCAGGTTCCCTTTTTCTCTTGAAGATCCATTTACACCTTTATGGGTCTCACCCATATAGGTGGATCCTCAAGGGTCCATATACAACACTTGTATATGAAGTCTACTTTAGACTTTGTTGCTAAAATCCATCTTTCCATGTCATGATTCTCAGGAACTTCATTGCATGAAGTTCGATCACTGCTAGACTTAGCTGACACATGGAATACATCCTTAAACTCATTTGAAGAAATATTAATGTTTCATCTTTAATTATCCTTTTACTTTCCGATTTCAGGAGCCTCATTATCTTCTTAATCTTAAATGAGTTCCTTTACTTCATTTTCATCTTGATTCTCAAGAGAGTCATACTCTAAGAATCACATTCTCATAGATGAGATGTTTTAAGAATCTCAAGGTCATAAAGTAGGTATCCAATACCATCCTTTATTTTCCTAATGAAGTAGCACTTTCCAGTACTAGATTCCAGCTTACTTTCATGGAACCTTATTAAGGATATATATTGTAGTCTCTACTACATATATATATATATATATCTTGGAAACTAATAGGTAATTATGCTAAAAATCATCGTTGATCAAATCATGCCACACATGATCAATTGTATCTCCCTACAACTCTCTTGAGTTTAGGTTTATCGGGAGGAGTGAGATAAGACATATATCCATAAGGTATTCCATGAATTCATCTAATAGGTACATGTTACCTAGGTTAGATCAAATTCATTTTATATTCCTTCAAACTTTGGTTTTAAACCAAAAATATGAAATCTTTGAATATTTCAAAGGTTTCTTAGGCGAAGAGAAGAAATCTCATATCATACATGATCATCAATAGATATCACATATCCATAATGTTTACTATGATATAGATGATTCACATACATAAATATGTATGAGATCTGGAATACCTTGACATCTTACACATTTCCCAAGAGAAGGGTGTATTGAACATTCTTCGAATACAATATTCACAAGTATGTAAGATTTGAAATTTTAGACATTCTAAAGTTTCATATCTTACTAGTCTATTGATCTCATCAACAGACACATGTCCAAAACTTAATGCCAGATCATTGTCAAATGATCTTCACCCTCCTGTTGATCTTTTACAGGTTTAATTTTCTATATTAGAAATCATAATGAACCATTCATTAATTTTCTAATTTAGTAGAGTCCACTAGATGTTAAATTATTAGATGAAGATATGGCGAGATCCTTAAGCGCATCACAAAAGCGTGAGGATCGCATCATATGCCATCGGGAGCGGAGCTACTAGTCGCACTAGTTTTCATGTGATGAAACCACATGATTCAAGAACACATCTCGGATCGTTTCGTCTAAACCACAAACAAGTATTAGAATTACCTCTTGAAGCATGGTTGCGATCGAGTCTCTAAACGAAGAAACCTCCTGTCTCAAATCCGATCCGACAGAGGAGACACTTGCGAGCGTGTTGATGAAATGCGTGCTCCTCGCAATCCATGTTGATGATCCAAACAACGATTCTCCTGATTTTGTCCCACGAGATACAACATCTTCTTCACGAGCGAGATGTACCGAAGGAGACGGAGATCCACTAGCAAACGATCGGATAACATAACGACAACGCTGCGGCGATGGAGACTCTCTAGGGCATTCATGGTGGATGACCATATGAGAGAGAGAGAGAGTGGGCATGTAGAGAGAGAGAGAGTTGTTGTGTTTCCTAACTTGTAACCTAGAAGAGCAAGTGACGCCTCTCCTTTTATAATATTTGAGATCCATGGATCTCAATCCATGGACAATACAAATCCAGTGGCTCTCATTGATTTGTGTTTCTTTCAATGGCCATGATCTTGTTGTTGAAAACACAACAATTATTAATTTAATAAAATCAAATATATACTCAATATAATTTGATTTACATTAAATCAATCTCCATTGGAGAAATAGGAAGGAGGCAAGCCTCCTTCCATAAGAGGAGTGGATGACTACCATATTCCATGATGGAATTGTAGCCGTCCACCCTCTATATGAGGAAGGTAGCTCTCCTTTCCTTATTACATGAGATTACATTATCTCATGATTCTTCCAATATTTGCAACAACTTTTGTTTCAAATTATTTCACAAAAAATAAATCCAATTTAATATGTGAACATTGTAATCATGCCATTCGAAATTTTTGCGAATCACATTCACACCCCAAAAGAAAATGTAAATTACATTTTCAATTTAGTTTCCAATGTGAATCCAATTTACATCAACATTCAATTAACAAATGTAAATTGTAAATAACTCTCTCTTAAGTATTACAAATCACATTTATAATATATATATATAGATGATTAATATGGATAGTGCTATCCACATTATTCATATCCATGACAATTAAATCACACTTAATCAACTTGGATCTCCATTCTCTTATTCCCAAATAGTATGAATCACATTCACATTATTTACATCTTTTGATAATTAAATCACATTTAATTATCTAAGATAACTCTCCTTACAATATGAATCAAATTCATATCACGGTGATAATTAAATCATATTTAAAAATCTATTTTCTCAATTCTTGGATATATATTATCAACAATGAAATTATCCATGAACTCTTTCAAGGATAATGCGCTTTCTCCGCGGATACTTGGAGATAAGGACAGGGCAGTTGTATTGTTCCACGTATAGTGACTTGGATATTGAGATCACATCTCAAATCCAGATCTCGGGCCTCCCATAGATGTTTGATTAAATCAAGACCACAAATCTAATCTTCTCATTGCATCTAAATCACATTCAGATCAATGTCCAAAATTTGGACCAAGATCAGATTACTTCTCTACAGAGAGGAGTCACTAAAATCCAGACCCGTTTCATCACTCCTTAGAAATGGAAGCGTCATTGTTATACAATCATTTATGATCACATCACCCTCATGTATTCCCAACACCTATATATCCTGCATACTGGGATACTCAAAATAAACCCGAAGTATTAGATCAATTTTACACTATCTACTTCAGGATTTTATCAGTAAGTTTCTCATTTGATCATTGGGAGTCGGTATCGATCACATACTTTCTAAAATCATATATCATACCTAGGTATTGATCATATACGTTCCAAAAGTATATATCAAACCTGCAAATTCAGTCAAGCTTCTAAAGTGAGACGACTGTGCACGGAATTTGGTTCTTCCTAATATCTCATGATTGAGCTCATGTCTTCTGGTTCAGTAAATGAACCTTTATGATCCCTTCGAGAGATCATATTACTCATATGCCCTTTTTATGCACACCAGTGCGCCGGTGTATAGACCTTGATTAGGTCATCAACTTATTGGTCTGCCAAATGTACATACTTAGACATATAGTAACACATCTGTCTCCGATCAGAGGATGTGTGCCTATATCGTGATAGCATACAATACATGACTTTGGTCACCTCGATCTCGTTAAATCAACTCTTTGACCTAACTTATCTAACACCTCCGAATCTCTATTCCTATGTAGAGGACCTGCATCAAGAGGTCGGTTAGATATCTGTCTTCATAGAGAATTTCCATCTCCTCCTCAGGCTAGAGATCATCTCTTAATAATCATTTGACGGTGCTTGATGAGTTCTCTTTCTAATTCTTTAGATATTCATCCAAGCACCAGCCTATATGATTCAACTATTGAATCAACAACTGTATGATCATTAAGATGGCCGTGGTACATAACCATAATTGTACTAAGGGATCTATTACGCAAATTAGTTATTCTTCATTTCGAATTAGGGAATGATATTTGTAATAACATTTATTGCATAATGGCTCGCCGTGGGCTCGCATGTCCAACATACAAGACACCATGTTTACATTCAAATTTCGACTCAATTCAAGATTCCCATCCCATCAATAAGCTTTAACGACGTTAAAATTGCTGAAACTGACACCCCTATAGATGGACGTGTTAGGAATGTCAGTTTTACATAACCCCACGTGTTTTCAGAAAATATCTTAAGAATAAAAATTAAGGGTGAATGTAACCTTATTAAATCCTAATAATAATAGTAGCAATAATCATAATAACAGTATAAAAAAAATACAAATTTTAATCAAGTTATTGAGTAGAGGTAACAACTTCCATATATGCTGGACTACAACTCGTCTCCAATCTATTTATTTCCTTTCCCTCCACACTTACCTCTCCTCCTCGTCGGTACTTCCAAAGACGAGAATTTTTGCCTGGGCAGTACATGGGGAAACTTATTCCCCGTGTATGCCATTAAAACTTTTATTTTATTAACTACTGAATGACTTCCATAAGATTCCTCTACATGGAAGCGGTTTTTACGTGATTTCTTATTATTTCAATTAGAAGATCAAAGTCACCTCTTTTAAAGATGGCTTAGCTATCGTAGTTAATAAAATAAAAGTTTTGGGAATAAGTTTGCCCAAGTACCACTCATGCAAAAATTCCTCGTAGAAATGGAAGTTCTAGCGACGGGTAGAAATGGATAATCAAACTGCAAAGCATTAAAATGATTGCCACCGCTCTGTCCATTAGTTGATCTGAGACTCCACCGGACGTCGGACGTGCCGATCGAGTTGGCAAGATGCCCGTGAGAGTCAGCGACTCCTCAACCCCGCGAGTTTCAGGTCACAACTTATCCGATCCCCATCGCCACTTCTTGTATATCGCAGGTGTTTTGGTCCTTGGATTGTGGTTAGGTTTGCGAGCATGCAGTTTTCTCCTTGCGCGAACTTCTTCTTCGACAGCTTCTTCTCGCTGTCGTGACTTTGCCTTTTTAATTGTCTTTTCATGCCGCTGTGTGTGGTGGTGATTTTAGTCGTAAATATCGTGGACAATAACTAAATTTTAGCGGCTTTGATTTTAGCCAAAGCAAATTTCTTCCTGAAGTTACAGCGGCAGCAGCATTGCCACCATTCAACGCGAAATATATCCCGTGGTTACTGTTCCTGCAAATTTTATACGACTAAATCATCCCTTTTCTAAATGCCCGTGAAAGAGTTGGCTTTAAGTAAAGCGCCTTAACCAAAAACGATTTTTTCACAAAATTTCGTGAACCCTATTGATTACTTTTTCTTCCCGTAAACAAATAAATGCTGCTCTCTACAAGCACGACTGTGGAAGTTGCCTTTTTACCCGTGACTTTCTGATCATGAATTTTTGTAATTGCCAATCTGTGTAAATTCATAATCAAGTGGTTTTGTTTTGTAATCAAGCATTTTGTCATTTTTCCCCGAGCTATTAATTAACTATAAAGGTAGTTTGGCTAACACGTCCTCTCTCAGGACCTGATGCAAATCCTAGACGAGCACTGCCTCCTGAATGCACGTTGCTAAGCATTGGACGGGTCTGTTTTTACATCATCTTAAATAAGCCATTCCCCTGTTTCATGATGTTTTTTCATACTGATCAAGTATTGTTTAACTCGCCTTATTAGTACCCTTAGATTTAAGGTTATGAATACATTCTACTATTTTTTTTTTGATAGAAAAAAGGGTTGACTCCCAAGCTGGGACCCACCATAATGTCTATATATAAGAAGTATAAAAAAACTAATTATACATCATGTTACAATCACCATGAGGCACTCAACACTATATAATGCTCAACAACATTTTCAACGTAAAACCTCTGCCCTCTAAATATGAGCTTGTTCCCGGAGATGGACCAGATCATAACGAAAGGAAACACGATTAGTTTATGGTTTAATGTATAAGGTGAGAGAGTTATATTTATTGTATAAGTTTCTTGGAGTTGCTTCACATGCCAATTTATGGTTTAATACATTTAATGATAGCATTTGTTGCAATTGATCGTAGTTTTTGATCTAAAATGGACTTCTCATATTTTACATGAATTCTATGCCTAGACGATTGTTATTACATCTTATTGTTCAATAGAAACAAGTTTTTGTTTGTTTGAAACTATAAAATATACTTGATCCCTTCTACAAATTTAGAACTATATAAACTATTAAAATAAAACTGAGACATATATTAGATGAGACCCATATGCTCTCTCGTATAGGAGAAAAGCTATGGGTTAATTACAAGAGCGGTACATGAGAATAACATAAAATATAAAAAGATACCGAGAGATATATTTATCTCAACACTCCCCCTCAAGCTGGAACATATATATCTATCATGCTCAGCTTGGAACAACACCTCTGAAATGGTCCTCTATTCAGGGCCTTGGTGAAGATGCCTGCCGTCTAATCTCCTGTGAAAATATGAGAGGTGGATATGAGACCTTTCTTGATCATGTCTCTAGTGTAATGACAATCCACCTCGATATGCTTTGTCCGCTCATGAAAGGCAGGGGTATAGGCCATAAATAAAGCCGCTTGATTATCACATAAAAGATGCATAGGAAGAGAAACCTCAACAGTAAGGTCGGTCAATACGGATCTAACCCACATTATCTCTGCACTTCCTTGCGCCATGGCCTTGTATTCAGATTCTACACTTGATCTGGCTACCACTGTCTGCTTCTTGCTTTTCCATGACACAATTGAGCTCCCGACAAAAATAACAAAGCCCGAAGTAGACTTTCTGTCTCTAGTGCAACCTGCATAATCTGCATCTGTACAGGCCGTCACCTCAAGTGATGTATCCCTGCTAAATATAAGACCCGAACCAGGTGAGGTCTTTAGATATCTCAAGATCATATGGACAACATCCATATGCACCTTCCTCGACTGCTCCATGGACTGGTTAACCTTGCTCACTGCAAAAGCTATATCTGGCCTGGTGATGGTAGCATATAAGAGTTTCCCAACCAGTTCTCAATATCTCCTCATGTCTATCTCCTCAGTGTCATCATCATACAATCTCATACTGGGATCCATGGGAACAGTAGCAGGCTTGCACCCTGTCATACTTGTCTCAGAGAGAAGATCCATCACAAACTTCCTCTGGGTCATCACAAGACCATGCTGGTTCCTGGCAAACTCCGGTCCAAGGTAGTGTCAAGGTCCTTAGTCACAAATTGTTGATCTAAGAACTCCTTGGTCACCTGAATACCTTGCTCATCATCCCCGGTAATCACAATATCATCCACATAAACAAGAGTAGCAACAGTATCTCTCCGTGTCCTCTGAACAAAAAGGGAGTGATCTGCAGTAGACCGTATAAACCCCTGTCGTTTTATCAACTCCGATAGCTTTTGGTACCAAGCTCTCGAAGCCTGCTTTAGGTCATAAATCTCCTTGTGGAGGCTGCATACCTTCTGGGACTCCTCCTTAGTAGCAAACCTTGGTGGCTGCTGCATATATACCTCCTCATGTAGATCTCCATATAGAAACACATTCTTTATGCCAAGTTGATATAGAGGCCAGTCCTAGGAAACAACAACTGATAGAAGAATGCGAAGTGTCGAGTGTCTGGCCACGGGAGAGAAGGTATCCTGATAGTCCACCCCATAGGTTTAGGTGAACCCATATGCCGCAAGCCTTGCCTTGTAGCGATCCACACTGCCGTCAGCCCTCTGCTTTACTGTAAATATCCATTTGTAGTTTACAACAGAGGTACCTGGTGGAGTAGAGACAATGGTCCCGGTACCACGTGACTGTAAAGCTGCCATCTCCTCTTCCATCGCAAGTCTCCACCTACTGTCCTGTAGCGCCTCCTGATATGTACGTGGGATAGTAACAACAGAGAGACCCATGACAAACTTCCTGTAATCCTCTGAAAGATGATCCAAAGAAACATGTGCATCTAGAGGATACATGGCACATTGGCGACGAGGCTTCCTTAGGGCAATAGGTACGTCCAGGTCATCAACCTCTCTGGTCTTTTAAAACCCTTTGAGGTTTTTATGAACATACCGTTGGGTATAAAATTTATCTCCTGGATCCATGTATAGCTACTGAACTGCAGGCTGTTTGCCTGCCAAACATGTTAGGAAAGAAGAGGAGTCAGCGGTTGCTGGTACCTCCCAAAACTTATAAAATAACAGGCATTTATTATTTTCAAAAGAAAGCAAGTAGAGAGGCATGAGCAACTCAAATTAAAATTTAATTCTACTTGCAATTGAAAAAGGTTTCCAAATTTCTAGCAAGCACCTCTTATGATCAGCCATTATCCCAACATTTCCCACATGAGTATATTTCTATAGTGACTAATTGATCATAACTATGTATATTTTATTCTCGTATCACTCAGAGATCATATTTTTGGATTTTGATGATGGGAAAGATAAGATGAGAAGATATAATGATTTATTTAATTCTGAAGTATAGTTACTCCTTTAAGTTAGTGGATAGTCTGTGGTCTTGGTTCTTGTGAAACCTCACACTATGACTCTAAGACTTGGGGAATGTCTTAGGATTGGGGGGCCTCCGTAGGCATGCGGTGTTGTGTAATGCATCCTAACTAAGTTCCCAACACGTCCACTAACTCAAAGGGATTTTGAATCAGATTAATGTCTTTTCCATTTACTCAATTTTAATTATAATCTCTTAAAACCTTAAGTGCCACTGTCTCAGATGTAACTCTAGATGGTGTGGATATAGAGATGGATGATCTGGATGTAGAATCAATCCCTTCAAACCTCAGTGCAACAGTCTCAAATGTAACTCTAGATGATGTAGATATAGAGATGGATGATCTGGATGTAGAATCGCCAAGTCTGTTGGCGAAAGAAAAACTCAAGCGGTGAAGAAGCCAACAAAAGGGCTCTTCCGTCTCGCCCCCTAATTGGAAGGACGGTCCAATAGAGGGATAGGTCTACTCCCAAACTACGCCACTGAGACGGGTGAGAGGGACTTCCCGGAAAAGTCGCTCTAGAAACAGCCCGACCGGTAACGGGCAACCGAGCTCGTACGTAAAACTGAAAACCAAGGATCCCCCGCCTGGGTATCCTAACAACGGGTCAGCGTAACTGGTCTAAAGTCGGGATCCCAACGAGGCGTAAAAACACTGTGAGCTCACGTTAAAAACCGAAGAGGGACTGGGATCCTAGACCCGCGCACTTGGCGGCCGCTGCCCAAACTGGGCTTCCTTTCCTCCGCCCAGCTGAGGGTCACCGCGCCCTCGCACGGTCAGGTGTAAGGTTTACCGTGACCGGCACTCTTAAATATCAATTGTTACAGATTTATCAACATCCTTTTTTCTGCTATGGTAAATTTGCAGATCTAGGTATTTTGCCATCATTTTTTTAACAATATAACCAATTCTACTCAAGATTCAATCGATTGAGGATTTTTGGTCATGAAAATATTAGGATTTCTTGATCATTATATATTTACAACTTAAAGTTTAACTTGTATTGGGAAGGGCAGACCTAGATCACTGTTCCATGTCATTAACATACATAACTACTCCTTAAGCTTAGGCCGAAGCTTGTCTTTTAAATTTTATTTTATATATATGTATATATATATTAGTTGAAGCATGTTTATCATGTAAGCTTGTTCTACCAAAAAGTACAAGCAGTTTCTCATAGAAGATTCTTGGTAAGTATATCAACAGTATGAATTAGACTGGCAGTCTTATTGGAACAATTCATGGATATATGAGGCTGATAGAAAAAAATTCCATATATGTATCCTATTTGCACCCAAGCCCCCAAGTATGTCGAAGAATAGATTTCTTTGCTCACATGTCGAAGAATAGATTTCTTTGCTCACCATGTATATGCAGCAGACTCTCACTTAATATAGGAAAAGATTTGGTTTTATTTTCCATTACTTTCCACTAATCCAATCATAATGAGCACTACAATAGATACCCACGAAGATGGACATGTTTCATAAGGACAAATTCGGAAGAGCTTTGTGATGCCTTAGACCGTGAATCCTCCATAACGGGATATTCATAAATAATATAATCCTAAAAATAAGAAACTACATGGCTACTGTATACTAGCTAGAGCTATATAGATGATTACAAATGTACAATCCCAGCTAACACTCAATTTAGCAAGTGTATATTATGAGAGGCCAATTGCTAGATAAAGAACAACATACTCTGATAGACTTACGTAATATGCTACAATATCAAAGGATAGATAGGTCTGAAAATAACTTTAAAATGACTATAATGTGATGTTCCAGTAACCACGAAAAAGATGAGACAATTTTTTACATAGGAAATTGTAGTATATCCTTTAATAGTGAATACAGGACTTTCAGATTTCAAAATTTTACATAAAAATTTGGGCCGTGGACATACTTAGTAGCAGACAGACAAAGTTCTAATTTAAACTTTCGAGACTAAAATTTTAGCAGATATCATACCATGTCTTCTTTAGAATCTAATTACTTTCATATTCTTTATATAGTGAAGACAATGACTAAATGCTTAGATAATATCCCTTTTTAAATTTTAACCTTTGAATGAAAATAATTTTTGAGTAGACAGAATACAGAATATAAGAATACAGTAATAGAGATTTATATTTTCTCAATTATATTTTTTTTATTTACCAACAGTCTACAGTATAGTACAGTACAGTACCCTCCAGAAGCTATGGAAACATGCTAACCCCCTTCTTCTTGAATTTAACTTTCATAATTGATATAAATAATCTTTCTAGGAACTGATACTAATATTTTTTTTTTAAAAAAAATAAATAAATAAACAATTGCTTAAGGATAAACCCCCAACACCCAATATTGGCTTACAATGTGTGGTTATACATGCATGGCAGCAAAAGAAGATAGGATTGTACAGAGAAACAAGTATAATAGGCATGCATGGCAGCAAAGTGGGGAAGGAGGTACCTTTGATTCCAATCTTTTGGGCTCAAAATTGTGTCAAAATAGCATGTAACAGTGGTCTAAACCACTGCTGGACAGCAGCATAAGGGGAAAAATATAGATTAGATCCTCAAATGGTGATTTTTGATGAGTAGAAATGAAAAGGAAAATTGGTACCTCTTTGGTTTTCAGATTTTTGATTTCTAAGAGAGAAATCACTTGCATGCAGGCTGGAATCTGGAGCTAAAAACATCCACACCAGGGTTGTTCTTCATGGTTGTTTGAAAGCTCCAGGAGGAAGAACTCAGCAGCTTCAAGCTGCTGTTTGGAGGCAGCATTAGAGTGCTCTAATTGAAGTGGAGTGCTGCCACAAAGCTTCTCGGCTGGAGCTTCTTTGGGGTTTAATGTGAAGTTTGGAGAATAACGAAGGATAGAATTGGGAATCAAGAAGGAGAGGGAAATGGAATGAGGGTTTCGTTGGAGAAGCAAAGAGGAAAGGCTTTGGGGGTATAAATAAGGGGAAAGGGGATATTGTATCTTGCCAAGTGTAAAGATATGGAAAACCAAATGGCTGTCTAGAAGATTACTAAAAATTTAGTCTAATTATATAATATTTTTTTTGTTTACAGCGGTCCGCATATCTGCTACCGTGATTTAAGTTTAAATTTTTTTAAACTATTTTATTTATTTGTTTAAAATACTAAAGTCCTCCGTATTCGCGCCTCTGATGTCGGATTTTGACGAGTAATATCTCGTTTCGATCGTCTCAAAATGACGGTCAAAATGAGCATAATATTGGTATACTTTCGGTCGGGTTTTGAATACCCGAAATTTTCGGATACAGTTTTTGTTTAAGGTTAAATTTTACGATTTAAGAATATCAAACGACCTCCGATTGACGAACAGTCGATTCCGTTGGTCTTGTATCGTCGAATCGGATCTAATGATGGTCTCGGTTCATTTTGCGGTTTCTGAATTTGCGTCGCGGCCTTTTTTCACGGCGCATGCTACGATGCGACCGTTTTTCGGTCGATTTTGCCCGAACGACTTTTGATTCATAATAAATTGACCGTTTTAGGTTGTTTGGCATTGACCAACAACGTTTTTGGGTTCATTGGATCCAAAATCGGACGAGTTCGGGTTTGGCGGTTTCCGGATGTTACATCTTTGGAATCAGCTCTTCCTGTGTATCAGTCAAAACTCCAATACCATCAATAGAAACAATGTGGTCATGACATACCTCAGGCGTGATGGATGATGTGGTCAACACCTGAGCAGAGGGGCGAGTAGAAGACCTGCGAGTGTACACAAAGGGTAAAAACTTGGACTGAGCAGATGAAGGTGGAGGTGGTGGTGGTGGTGAGGATGGAGGAGACTGAGTTGTATCATGGGATTCATCTGGGGAAGAATACGGAGGTAGAGGAACAATGACATCTTCTCCATATTTGGCATTAGACAACCTGTCACCTGAAGGAAAGAAATACACAATAGACTCAAAGAAAGTGACATCAACACTCACATAATATTTGCGTCCTACATGATCAAAACATCTATACCCTTTTTGGGTACGAGAATAACAGACAAATACACACTTGACAGCTCTAGGTGAGAGCTTGTCATGGCCAAGAGTGAAATTGTGGACAAACGCCACAGTCCCAAAAACTCTGGGAGTAAGTGAGAATAGTTCCTTCTTGGGAAACACAATCAAGAAGGGAACCTTCTCTCCAAGAATGGTGGACGTCATGCGGTTCACCAAGTAGCAAGCAGTAACGACAACATCACCCCAGAAAGAATGAGGGGCACGACTTTGAATCAAAAGGGTCCGCGTAACATCGAGAAGGTGACGGTGTTTACGTTCAGCCACACCATTCTGCTGTGAAGTATAAGCGCAAGAGGTCTGATGTGCCAAGAGATCTTAGAAAATCAGATAAATGTAATGTGGAAAACTCAAAAGCATTATCTGTACAAATGAATTTCACATTAGATAAAGATATTTTTTATTTCAATAAGAAAAGATTTAATAATAGCACCGACTTCAGACTTATATTTTAACAAGAACACCAAGATAGTCTAGTATAATCGTCCACAACAACCATATAAAACGCTATCTTCGGGTACGACTAGACTGCCAGATTGCTTCTAGTCGTGGAAAAGATGGAAAGAAAGCTGTCCGGATGGAAGGCGTCCCTTCTGTCGCGGGGCGATCGATTGGTTCTTGTGAAGGCAGTTTTGTGCAACATTCCGGTGTTCTTCTTCTCCTCCCGCATCTTGCCGATGGGCATCAGAGATCGTTTGGAGAGGCTTATGCGGAGGTTTATGTGGAGCGGCAATGGTCAGGAAAAGAAAGGTATGCACTTGGTGAATTGGGAGAATGTCATGTTGCCAAAGTCTTGTGGCGGGCTTGTGGTTAGGCGGTTGGAGGCATGCAATGAAGCTCTTTTGCTGAAATGGGCGGGCCAAGTATTGGGTAAGGATGATAGTCTGTGCTGCAAGGTGGTTCGGAACATATATGGTGTGTCTATTGCGGCGCCTGTGCTCTGGAGCAGGAGGACGCACCTGTCCCCCTTTTGCCAGTGGACTGTGAAGATTCTTCCACGTTTTGGCAAGATGTTCAAGCCGGTAACTGGAGATGGAACTTCTTTTCGCTTTTGGCAGGATGACTGGACAGGTGGTGGTTTGCTTGCTGTGTTTCCCTAGACCTGTTGCTCTGGCTTCCAACGCCAACGCCTTCCTGGTTGAGGTTTAGGCCGTCGTTCGGGCACCTTTCTCGGATCAACGTCTGGAGGAGTTTCTTTGCATGTTGGATTCGTTGGGTCAGGCCGGCCGGCCGGCCCTCTTAGAGCCCTGACCATTGGCTTTGGAAGGATGGTCCTTTTTTTGTTCGAAAGGCTTATGGGGTGATCTCTCGGCCGCCGCCAACGCTTTCTGATGAGGTTATTAGGGATTGCAACTTTGTTTGGTCACTGCAGCTTCCGGAAAGGATTGGTTTCTTCCTGTGGCTCTTTCGGAGGAAGCGGTTAATGATGAGGAACTGTTGTGCTAGGATTTTCTCATTGGTCTCGGACTGCTGCCCCTTTGTGGCATTACAGTCGAGTCTTTGGACCATCTTTTCTTCCTTTGTACTATTTCATTGCTGATTTGGGACACCGTGGGTTCGAGTTGGATGTGTGCCCTTTCGTTTGCGAGCTTCTGGGAGTCTAAGCGTGGTGCGGGGTCTAGGCCGAGGAAGGAGCTCGTGAATCCCGTGACTGTTGTTTGGGTGGTTTGGTTGGCCCAGAATGATGTCCTCTTCTCGGGCCAGCACTTTTACATTGAAAATGTCTCTTTCCACTATAAGTATCTATTAGATTCCTGGGTGTTGTAAGATGTAGAAGCTTTTGTAATGTTTTCTTGTTAATTAATATATTTGGGGTGGGCACCTATGGGTGATACCCCCCTTCTTTGAGACTAAAAAAAGTTATAATTACATAATAGACCTAGAAGGATTACATGACTCAATGAAATAGAATAGAATATATTCAACACTCCCCTTCAAGTTGGAGCATATTGATCATGCCAACTTGGAAATCAACCCGGATATACGATTCTTTGGCAGGGCCTTCGTGAATATATCTGCAAGCTGAAGATCGAGATATATGGAGTAGTGATCTTTCAACCTCGAATTGCATCTCGAATAAAACGGCAATCAACATCAACGTGCTTAGTTCGCTCATTAAAGATAGGATTAGTGGCAATGTACGCAACATACTTGTTGTCACAATACAACGGAATGGGGGTAGTAGTAGGCAGACCAAGCTCCTATAGAAAAGAGACTAGCTAAGCGACCTCACAAGTGGCCTGAGCCAACCTATATTTTGCCTTTGCACTTGATCTGGATACAACAACTTTGCTTCATGCTCCGCCAAGTAACAAGGTTCCTTCCAATAAACGTGGCATAACAATGGTGATCGTCTGTCCTTAGGAGAACTAGCACAATATGCATCTGCATAATCAATGATGTCTGTATGATATATCAACGATGTCCTCAGGATTGACAATGTTTTAGAGCACTGTAGCACTATTTTTGTAGCCTGATTACATGTAGCCGGATGAAATTTCATAAGTATATTTATTATGTGCGGTGGGTCCCATCTTAAAATGTCACTATCTTTTCTCTAAAAAAACGATGTCGTGTGACCGCTGGCTTTGTAGAAGAGACCCTGCTCTGGAGATTCCTTCATGATATCAAAGGATCAAGAGAACACCCTGCCAATGGTTGTAGTGAGTCTCCATGTGCTGGCTTGTTGAGTTTAGGTGTGTTAGGAGAATTGAGATAGAAATGATATTCATATCTTCATAAGGTATTCTTTGAATTCATCTAATAGGTACTTGCTACCTTGGTTAGATCAAATTCATTCAATCTTCCTTCAAACTTTGGTTCTAAACCAAAATTATGAAATCTTTGAACATTTCAAAGGTTTCTCAGGTGAAGAGAAGAAATCTCATATTATACATAACCATCTATAGGCACCTTAGTCGGTCCTTGTTTCTATTTAACATCATGCTCAATTCTAAGGGCCTGTTTGGTTGCAGGTTTGGGCAGGGTTGGCCCAACCCTGGTTACTATTCACAAGGGTACTTTCTCCTCACAGATTACTATTCACCCATCCCAACCCAGCCCAACCCAGTCCAACCCAGCAACCAAACAGGCCCTAAAAGATTTATTTCCAGCAGGCAGAGCCCCATGATGGAACCACTCTCCTTCCTCGATCTCCACGTGTGCGCAGGAAATGCTAGATGCATGCGACGAAGGCTCCAGTTTGATGGTGCTCTCTGTCCAATGACAATTCTTACAAAAAAAGAGGCGGCGCTCCATCCAGATCCAGGCGGAGTCGCCGTTCTCTGCTCCTCGCAGTCCAGCAGGAGAGCCGCACATGCGACAACCCTAGTCGCAACAGGTGGCGTCGCCTACAACCTCCTCGAGGCATTGATCTCTCCCAGCATGCGATGTAGTCCATCGCGTCGCCCCTTCGATCGATGCATCTCCTCTTATCTCTTCGAAGCTCCGGGCGGTGCATCTTCCAGGCGGTAGTGATGCCACCCCTCTTTGCACGCATCAGCCGTAAAATTCCAGCCACGCAACTCCAGTCGCAAAACTCCCTCGTGTACCTCCAAAGCAACTCCTCTCCCCATGATTATTGATTCTAGGCGGCGCTCTTTTCGCGCGTATACTCCAATCAGACGCGCATAATCCGCCCGCGCGTCACCGAAGGCTCCAGGGAGGCGGCACACTCATTCATGTCGACGCAACACCATCGTGATGTTCCTTGCGCCGCTCCCCAACACTCGGCGGCGATGAAGAAGAAGTGGAGCCGCACCTCCTCCTTCAGGCAAAGCCCCATCGTGTGTGCCTCCTCGACTGCAGGAACTAGATGGGTTCCCAACTGAGAACCCTAGTGGCGAATAAAAGAAAGGGCCCAATGGTCCTTTTATTATAAAAGAGGGGCTGCTGCAGATTGTCCTAGTTGGCCGTGAGAGTTAAAAAATGGAGTTGCATTTTTAGGGCCCAGAATGGGCCATGTGTTAAAAAAAGGGAGCTGCATTGTATGTTGGGTCCAATTGGGCTCAGTTAATAAATGTATTTGTTTTTTTCAAAGGAGGTGCGTACAAAAGAAAGGGTGTACCCTAAAAAATTTTGCAAAAAGAAAAGTCGAGAAAAAATTGAATGTCTTATTTGAAAAAAAAAGAAAAGAAGAAGAAGAAGAAGAAGAGAAGTTTATGAAAAAATTGGAATAACCGAAAAATGATGATTAAAAAAATTGAGAAAGTCGAAACAGATGATTATTGGCTTATATGATTCATGTTTTCCCCTTCTCTTGTCTTCTCTCAACTTTGTCGATGTCATTGTTTTCCGACAAGTATGGTAGAAAGGGGGAGTATTGTGTAGAGTTCTACAACAAACCAGTTCATCAGATTCCAGATTCTCCATCTCAGATTCTTCAGGCTAGAATTTCTAGACTCTACAGTTCAGTTTCAGACTTTGCGGATTGATTTAGAGTCTGAGTTCGAGGAACTCCATATTTGATGACATTTTCTCCGAGTTCTCCAGAGAGAGACTCCTTTTCAGACGCACATGTGTGTGATCTTTTTTATGTGGTCCTCATCTTTTGTTTTTGGTTTCAGGGTTTTCATGTGCTCCATAGGGACTCCTGAGTAGAGATCTTATTCCCTATGCTGTGTAGGCTAGGGTTTTCATGTGGTTTCATAGGGACTCCAGAATAGAGATCCCGTTCTCCGAGCCAGTACGGGAGAGACCTAGTTCTCCGACGAGGAGGATTTTCAGACTCCACTTTCCAACGACCATGGACTCCAACGAGGATGTCTCCATGATTTTTCAGTTCAACCCTTTCAGAGATGGAGCAGTTATCCACATGTTGTGGCGGGCCAGAATTCTGCATGTGGAGACTCATTTTCAGTTGCAGTGACTCTGACTGGTACATTAAGGAGCACATGCTCTCCGACGAGGAGATTCAATTGACTCACACTCCAGCCCGTTCTTCCTCCTCACCTGCACAACATGAGAAGTAACGTCCTCGACAACAACCAACAATTGTACGCGTTGAGTTGATATTGCATGTAGTGTCTTGTATTGCGAGTTTGAGATTTCTTTTTGTTTATCCAAGTTGAGCATTGCCATCTTGAGGGGGAGTGTTGTAGTATATGCGTCATATTTAAAATGGGTAAATGGATCCTTCCAAGATCCATTTACCGCATACAGTGTTTAGTCCCACATCTATTAGTGGTGGGACTTAGAGGGTATGAGGAGGTTATATAAGAAGCCCCAGAACTCCTGTAATAGATGAGAAAAGTGAATAGAAACATAATCCCTTTGAGGCGTTCTCCTGTGGTTTCTTCCCGCTCCTTAGGGAGTAGGGTTTCATATTAAAATCCTGCATTCTTCATTGTTCTTTATAATGTATTTTTGATACGCTTCCGCATTCAAGTTTTCTAATAGAAAGAATAGTGCGATCGATCCCAACCTAGCCACTGGAGAAAGGGTCTCAAAGTAATCCATTCCATAATTCTGAGTGAAGCCCTTAGCCACATGCTTGACCTTGAATCTGTCAATACTCAATAGACCCATCTGGAGACAGCTTGGTTGGAAAGATCCATCTGTAAGCAACTGATTTGACGTTAGGGGGACACGAGAGTATCCATCTCCTCATCCACAACCTCTCTCCAACCACGATCCTGCATGACACTATGATGATCACGAGGGATAGTAATAGCCATAAAAGCATCTATAAATTACCTGTCACAACTGGATAAACTATCGATGGAAGTAAAATGTGACACACGATATATAGTACATTGCCCTTTTGGCTTTTACAGTGCTATATGGAGTGTTGGCGGAGCATCCTGAGCAGTAGTGATGGGGACACTTGAAGAGAGCACGTCGTCCTACAAACAAGGAACTGGTAGGGGAACATGGTAGGGGAACATGGTCAGGCTAAGAGGTATGTTTCCTTTTGTAAATAATGGGTGGTGGTGGAAGCTCTAAGGGAATGTCGTTGATAGACTAAATAAAGTAGCTAGTCTATTCAAAAAAGGGGAACATGGTCATGCTAAGACGTATGTTTCCTTTTGTAAATAATGGGCGGTGGTGGAAGCTCTAAGGGAATGCCGTTGATAGACTGAATAAAGTAGCTAGTCTGTTCGAAAAAGATGACATCAATTGATATATAGTAACAGTGACCTGTAGCATCGTAGTACATGCACCCATTTTTAGTATGAGAATAGCCAAGAAAAGGGATCCTCGCCTGGATACAAAAGTGAGAAAGGAGTCAACTCCTTGAGGATTGAAAACATGACCATAGTAATGGGTAGGTTGTTGTGAGAATGACATCTCCCTAGTAGGTCTTGAGAACCTTCATCTGAGTAAGCAAAGTACGAGCGATGCCAAGAATATGGTGAAATTTCCTTTCTGCTACTCCATTCTGTTGAGAGGTATACCAACAAAATATTTGATGAAGGATTCCTTGAGAGGCAGAGAAAGACACCAAGTCCTGTTGGGTAAACTCAAGAGCATTGTTAGTATGTGTTGAAGTATTTGGTTGTGCACTATATGTATGGGAGATGGGTAAATGGATCTTGGAGAGGATCCATTTACCCCATCCATGGTTTAGTACCAGATCTACCACCTGTGGGATGTGGATACTCTGTGGGTGCTATATATAGAGCCCCACACCCCTTTAGTCCATTGAGAAAAGCAATAAAGCATACGTCCCATTGAGGGCTTCTCCCGTGGTTTCATCCCGCTCCTTAAGGAGTAGGGTTCCACGTTAAATCTTTGTGTTATTCAATTTCTTTATCTTCATTTTTGATTCCACCTCCGCTTCCTATTTTTTAACATGATATCAGAGCGGGTTGATTCTCGTGGATTTTTATGTATTTTTTAAAGATTCGTTTTTCGAGTTCATATTCTTGAAGATTTGTTGAGGACGATTGGATTTGGAGTTGTTCAAGTGCTGTCCAAAATTCTAGGGCGGCGTTATTCCTTCAAGGCAACTCAAACCCTAGATTCCTGGCTCGCAGTACGACCACTACATCTTTCAGCAGCGCCGTTTTTTGCAAGGAGGAGCATCCCCACGCGCACAACCCCTGTGTTGCATCCCCTGGCGGCGCGCATCTTCCACGAAGCCCCTGCACGCAACCCCCCCTGCGCATCTGCACCCAGGCACGAAGCATCCCTAGGCGCGAACCCTTGCCATCTTGCTCGGCGCGCATCCCAGGAAGCGACGCTCCCTCATCCAGCACCGGCGACGCACCTCGCCCCCTGTCAGCGTCTTTGATCTCGCACCACGCTTCCTCCTCCCAGTGTCGCTCCTATATAGGCGGTGCAACTCCCTTGGCGCTCCAGATGACCCTCGAACACCCAGGTCCAGGCGCGATCCAGCCATCCAGGCAGCGCCTAGGCGTTGAGCTCCCTCGGCGCATATCTCCTCGCACGTATCTCCTCTCTCGCCTCGCGCAGGCGGCACGTGGCAAACCCCAGGCGCGCAGGCGATGTCCCCAAGAGCAAAGTGGCGCCCCAATCGACCCCTCTCCTGGCGGCGCACGACCCCAGCAGGAGACGACGAGCTCCAGGCGGCCCTTCATGCCGCACCACACACAAACCCCCCGATCCCCTCGTAGCGACGGTGATGGAAGAAGCCCCATCGGGGGTATGCGTATTTGAGAAGGGTTATGCGGAACCCTAGTGGGTTTCAATTAAAAAAATAAAAAAGGGCCATCTGTTTTAAAAAAATGTCGAAGCCCAGCAAGCCTCCAACGGCTATATAAAAAGAAGAAGAAGAAGAAAATGATGGGGTTGTTTGTAAAAACGAGAGAGAGAGAGAAGAGGGGATGGTTGTATCTTTGTGCTTTGGGCCGAGATATTTTTGAAAAAAGGTGTTTTTATTTAGGCCGAGGGGGCCAGTTAAAAAAAAAGGGGAATTTGAAAAGGCACATACAAAAAAACAATCGTACTTAAAAAAAGAGAAGTGAAAAAAAATGTGCTTTAGAAAAAAAAGACGCGTACACGAAAAAAGTCGTATGCAATTTGCAAAAAAAATCGAAAAAAGGATTGTTCGATTGAAAAAAACCAGAAAAAGATATCGACAGGTTCTAGGGTTTTGATAAACCCTAATCTTGTATGCACATCCGGGCATCATCGGGGAGTCCCATCATAGGCAGTCTCCAGACCTCTTGCGTCATCCTTCCAGTGCTGTTCGACGGCGCTCAAGGTCTCCTCAGCCCATGATGTACGTAGCCCTCCTCAGACCCAGGCTCTCCGTGTGCGCATGAAGCGCGTATTCCAGGTCGTCCCCAAGCTTCACCTTCGGCTTCCCCAAGCAGGTCGTTGTCTACAACCTCCTCATGCTCTCCAGTTAGCGCCTCCATCGTTCAAGCCTCAGAAGCCCTCAAACCAGAAACCCTAACAGCGAGAGCCCCAACTGGCAGAAGGGATCCGGGCATATCCAGCTGATCCCCCTGCATCGAGCGGTGCAACGACTCTCCCAGGCACCGCCTTTCTTGCGGCATCTCTTTCCAGGCGGAGGCTCGGTGCCAGCCGATCCAGAGCGACGGTGCAGCCCACCGCTCACGCGATTCCAGATCGCTTCGTCCCCTTGCGCCGGGCTTCTCGATGCCCTTGCGCCACTCCAGGAGGTCCGTAACCTCTAGACGGCGCCGCCCTTTGACTCCCGCTCCTCTCGCACAAGCTCCTCTCCAGGTGCTGCAGCCACGCGGCGCCACGACTCCCGCATCTTCTCCATCGGCAACAACAGAAACATCAACGGGTGATGGGTTCACTCCAGGCGCGAGGCGACGCAACGCCTCTCTTCCCTCTAGGTCTTCGGTGGTGCGCATAAGAAGCAGATCCTCTCCCACAGTGGGACGGCGGTCTCTTCATTTAAATGGGTTCCTGTAAGGGGGAACCCTACAAGGGTGGCACACGATTTCCTTCAGGGCTCGTGTGGGCCAGAGGTAAATTATGGTAAGTGGGGCCTGTGCAGTTTGGGCCGATGATGTTTAAAAAAAATACGGGGAGGGGATATTCTTGGGGCTATTTTCCTGAAAGCCCACGTAAAAAAAATGAAATGGTGAGATCAGGCCCAATTGGGCAGAGTTTAAAAAAAATGATGTGAGTGGGCCATGTGCTTCGTTAGGCCGCATATGCAAAGTAAAAAAAGGCCCAGAAAAAAATGCAAAAAATTGCAAAGCCGTATAAAAAAGGGATTGAAAGGCTTAAAAAAAATTTTGCAAAAAAAAGAAAAAAAGGAGCCGTAAAAAAATGAAACAGCCAAATGTTATTCATGATTTGAGAAGCCGAAAAATTTGATCAGCTTATTGGTATTTTATACCCCTATTTATCTTGTCTTCTCCCAACTTTGTCAATGCCATTTTCCGACAAGTATGGGAGAAAGGGGGAGTATTATGTAGAGTTCCAGGTATTCTCCAGAGATTTCAGATTCGTCAGACCAAGCAGATTGTTCAGACTCTACAGTTGTTCAGACTCGACGTCAGATGTTTCCGAGTCTTCAGTTTCAGACACGCACACATATGCGGTCTTCTTTCAGATGAGCACATGTTTGCCATCATTGTCAGTGGTTCCCATTCATTCTTGTTATTTCGGCCAGAGTTTTCATGTGAGCCATAGGGACTCTAGAGTAGAGGACCATTCCCTATGCCATGTTGGAAAGGGTTTTCATGTGGTATCATAGGTACTCCAGAGTAGTGTACCGTTCTCTGAGCCAGATGGGAGAGACCTAGTTCTCCAACGAGGAGACTTCTTTCAGACTCCATTCTCTAGCGACCGTGGACTCCGACAAGGATTGCACTTCCACGTCCTTATTCAGTTCGACCCTTTTCAGAGATGGAGCAGTTGTCCACATGTTGTGGCGGGTCAGAGTACTTCGACAAGGAGACTCATTTCCAGTTGCAATGACTCTGATAGGCGCAGTTCAGAGCACATGCTCTCCGACGAGGAGATTCAACATACTCACACTCCAGACCGTTCGTCCTCAACTGCACGGCATGAGAAGCAACGTCCTCGACAACAACAGTTGTCCGCGTTGAGTTGATATTGTCCGTAGTGTCCTGTAGCGTTGACTTGAGTTTCTTTCTGTTTGTCCATGCTGAGCATTGCATTCTCCAGCTTGAGGGGGAGTGTTAGAGTATTTGGTTGTGCGCCATATGTATGGAAGATGGGTAAATGGATCTTGGAGAGGATCCATTTACCCTATCCATGGTTTAGTACCACATCTACCACCTATAGGATGTGGAGACTCCGTGGGTGCTATATATAGAGCCCCACACCCCTGTAGTCCATTGAGAAAAGCAATAGAAGCATACGTCCCGTTGAGGGCTTCTCTCGTAGTTTCATCCCGCTCCTTAGGGAATAAGGTTCCACGTTAAATCTTTGTGTTCTTCAATTTCTTTATCTTCATTTCTGATTCCGCTTCCGCTTCCTATTTTCTAACAGTATGCATAGTCTAAATACAAGTTGAGAAAGATGTTTTAATCAACTGAAAGAAGATCTTGACAATGTTATTAATTTCTAATTGTTCCTTGATTAACTTGTTGTAATCATCTACAAAGACAACAAAGTATCTGCGATCAACAATAGTATGAATAGGACAAGGTCTTCAAATGTCACAATGGACTAATGAGAATGACGATGATTACGTGGCTCAGTCGTAGGTGGAAAGGAAGTGCGATGATGTTTACTGAACTGGAAGGCTTTAAACTCAAATGGTTTCCGTAAGGACAACTCGAGAAACATTTGGAAAAGAGCACTAGCAGATGGGTGATCGAGCCGCAAATGCCATATGAACGGATTGACAGAGATGGAGACAACACACAAAGGTTGAGTCAGCAGGAATATCAAGGTAGTAAAGGTTGTTCTTCTCATGTCCCCCATCAAAAATCTGTAGCATCTGGGTGTTCTGAAAATAGCAATAGAAGTCATCAAAAATCACATGATAGTTTAATTTAACACATAGCTTATTAACTAACAATAAAATCAGAGAAAAATCAGGTGCGTAGTACATGCTAGAGAGCTTGAGCTCGGAGAAATTTATAGTCCCAACTCTGATAATCGGAGAATGATCACCGTTAGCTAGCCGAACTGACTTCACCGTCAAAGAGGGTTGAGAAGAGGTCATAAGACCACCTTCTCTAGTCAAGTGAGTAGACGCACCCGAGTCAATTATTCAGGTTGGTGCTTTGGTCAAAGCAGAGTTGGCTACAATGCATGTAATAACAGCTAAATTCATTGAAGTAATCTTATGAATCTATGGAAGCTTCACCAGGTGGGTGATGGAATTCTCGTAACCGCTGACGAATACCTTGAAGCACATGACCATAGCACGTAATTATTTGTGCCCTAAGTTTGATAGAAGTTCCTTGAGCCATCGTAGTGTACATGGGATTGGTCTCGGTAGAAGTTGGTATTATCGTAGTTTAGGAATAAGAAATAGTTGTAGGAGTTCTATCGCTTATGAAATTAAGGTACAAAACTCTTGATTTGCAACCCTGAAATTAGGGATGAGAAATAGTTATAGGCCATGTATGTTGAGTTCGGTCGTTAATGTGCACGCATAAGAAGATGCACATATGACACACACAAGAATACATGCATAATGCATTGGAATGCACACACGATGCCTATAATGCACATGAGATGTGTGATCATCCAATGTGTGATGCACACGAGGTGTACGCTCCCTGGGGGCAATGGTATCTAGAGCCTTCGATGGGTCCTGGGGCTATGGAGATAGAAGCCCTGTGCAAGTTCGAACCCTGCTATCGATGCCATGCGATGTAGATGGAAGCCTTAAGGAAATGAAGAGGAGCATGTGGCGAACCTACAGTCTCTCTCTTTAGAATTAAAAAAGGTTGTGCAACGATGGTTGTTCGACCATGGATTCAGACCATAGGTTCATCGCATAGGAGGTGCTTATGCTGCTACCTCACGCAATCCTCCCTTTACGCATGAGAGGAAGGTGGTGGAAGGTGCCAAAGCCGAGAGAAGCCCTAGGCAGAGGGTTGCATGCCCGAGAGCATGGCTGGAGGTTAGAGATGACTATGGGTAATTGGGTATGAGCCTCGATCTAGGATCGTTGCTCCGATACCATGTGGAGAAAGAGATTAAAAAGAATGGACTACTTGATTCAAAAGGTATGAGGTTTAATTTATATCATCGTTGAGATAAAAGAATGAGTATTTTATTCATGAGACTATATGGTTCTCTTATATAGAGGAGAAACCTGTTAGGCAAATTACGTAAGATGGATAAAAAGAAAAGAGAATACAAGGAAAAAAATGATAACTAATATCTCAACACTCTCCCTCTCCCAAGCTGGAGCGTAGATATCAATCATGCTTATCTTGGAACGACATCTTTAGTATGGTCTACTAGTTAGGGCCTTGTAAGTGCATCTGTTGTATGATCTCCGGAGCTAACATGAGTAGTAGAGATGAGACCATTATGTATCATGTCTCGTGTGTAGTGTCAGTTTATCTCGATATGCTTGGTCCTCTCATAGAAGGCTGGGTTGTTGGCGATGAAGAGAGCAGTCTGGTTGTCGCATTGGAGGTGCATAGGAAGATGCACCTCAATTGTTAGGTTAGTAAGAACATATCTGACCCACACCATCTATGTACCAGCCTATGCCATGGCCATGTATTCTGATTATGTACTGGATCTGGCAACCACTGTCTACTTCTTGCTATTTCATGACACCAAGGAACTCCCTACAAACATTGCAAAGCCAGAGGTAGACTTCCTGTCCTCGGGGCACCCTGCGTAATCTGCATTTGTAATGGTAATGAATGTACCTCTACTGAATATAAGACCAATGCCAAGTGAGGCTTTCGGATACTTCAGAATCATATGTACTGCATCCATATGTGCCTATCTAGGATGCTTCATGAACTGACTCACTTTTCTTATTGCAAAGGATATATCTAGCATGGTGATGGTCATATAGAGGAGCTTTCCAATGAGCTCCCTGTACCCCCTCTTATCTACCACATCATTGTCGTCATCATACAACTTCATGCTCGGGTCCATGAGAGTAGTGGTGGGCTTGCAATCTGCCATGCCTATCTTAGAGAAGATTTGTAGCGAACTTCCTGTGGCTCATCACCAGACCTCGCTGGTTCTTGGCAAACTCCAATCTAATGAAGTAGCATAGACTGTCAAGGTCCTTGGTCACAAACTGCTGACCCAGGAAATCCTTAGCAACCTGGATGCTCTGCTCATCATCTCCTCTAACAATGATATCATCAACATAAACAAGCATGGCAACAATACCTCTCCGAGCCCTCTGAACAAATAGTGATGATTGACAAGCGATCTCATGAAATCATGTTGCTCTATCAAGTCTGAGAGCTTCTGGAACCATGTTCTTGGACTCTGCTTAAGGCCATAGATCGCCTTATGAAACCTGCAAACCATTTAACACTCCCTTTTAGCAGTGAACCCGGATAGCTGCTGTATGTAGAACTCCTCCTATAGGTCACCATAGAGAAATGCATTCTTCACATCTAGCTGACATAGAGGCTAATCCCGTGTCATTGCAATAGAAAGAAGAATACGTTGTGTAGAATGCCTAGCCATCGGAGAGAAGATATCCTGATAGTCCACCTCATATGTCTGGGTGAACCCAGATACCACACGTCTCATCTTGTAGCGATCTACATTGCCATATACTTGGTACTTCACCATAAACACCCACTTGCATCCAACAATAGATGCTCCTATAGGAACCGTAACAATGCTTCAAGTGCCGTACGACTGTAGTGCGGCCATCTCCTCCTCCATAACAAGATGCCATTGAGTGTCCTGTATGACATCCTGATATGTTTGTGGTATCTTCATGGTAGATAGTGCCCACAGAAAATCTCCTGAAGTCTTCTGAGAGTATGCGCAAGGAGACATGAAGATATGTAGCACACAAGTACCTCTTTGCTTCCACAGAGCAATAGATATATCTAGATCATCTGCCACCTCCTGAACCTGTAAACTACCCTCTTGAAGAGGGCACCTTCTCATCCTATAAAGAATCCTGCTGCGTAGACAACCCAGTAGTACCATCGGTAGAAATAATATGCTCATTACATACTTGGGGCGCCCTAGATGATGGGGAAGGCTCATGAGTAGGGGAAATAATGTGAAACCTACGAGTAAACGCACGTGGGAAAAATCGAGTGGGTGGTAGTCCAGGGGTAGTCAGAAGAGCAGATGTAGGTATTGGAGGAGGTGGTGGAGGCATAGTAGGTACTGGAGGTGGTGCAACTGTAGTAGGAGGCATGCATACCTCCTCACCAGAGTCAGATGGAGTTAACCTGTCACCTATAGGAGAGAAATACATAACAGACTCAGACGGTAACATCAACACTGATAAAGTATTTTCGCCGAAGCGGATTAAAACAACTGCACCCCTTCGGGGTACAAGAGTAGCTAACAAAAACACACTTGACATCTATAGGGGAGAACTTTTCATGACCATGCGTCAGATTGTAAACAAATGCCACACATCCAAACAATCGAGGTATAAGGGAGAACAAATCCTTCTTGGAAACACAATCGAGAAAGGGCCTTTTTCTCCTAAAACAGAAGAAGACATACAGTTCATCAAGTAGCAAGCTGTGAGGACCGCATCACCACAATAAGAGTGAGGGGCACGACTCTAAATCAAAAGGGTTCAGGTCACGTCGAGTAAATGATGGTGTTTGCGTTCAACAACACCATTCTGTTGGGTTGTGTAGGTACACGAGGTCTGATGTACGATGCCAAGAGATCTGAGGAACTCGGATAGCTATAAAGTGCAGAACTCTAAGGCATTGAGTAGCAGAGAAAATATTCTTTATTTCATTATTAAAGGTTTTAGTGATAGTCTTGACCTCAAACTTATTTTTTAACAAAAGACCCAAGAGAGTCTAGAATAGTCATCCACAACAACAAGATAAAAATGATGTCTCTAGTGATCAGGGACATGAGTAGAACCCCAAATATCCAAGTGAATAAACTCAAATAACCGAGTATTGCTACGACTTTGATGATCGGGAAAAGAAGAGCGGTGATGCTTCCCAATTTGTCAAGCCTCGCACTGGAAGGAAGATCATGTGGAAATCTATGGGAGGACATGACATGACTTATGCAGAGGAAGGCGACCGGAATGAAGATGCCACAAGTACAATGAGACTGGTCCAACAGGAATAGTATATGCACTAGTATGAGGAGGCAGGACCAATCTGTAGAGCCCTCGTTGCTCCCGACCACTAGGGTTGTCAAAAAATTCTCAGGTTTGATATTCGCTCAGACTCAACTCGCTAAAAGTTCAATTCAGATTCTGTTAAAAAATAAACGAACTGAACCAGGATACAAGTTTAGGCTCGATTAAATAAATGAATCGAACCTTAAAATTAGTTCGCTCAGGTTTAGTTCGTTAAAAGTTTGATATATACATGAATGCATGTATACACACATATACACATATATGAGGATGGGGAGTATGCACCCTGGTGCATGTAATTTTACTTGCACCGGGGCCTATATCTCCTACACTTTTTTACTTTTTTTAGAAAATATCACCGTGTATATTCATCTATATATCCCTCCAATATACCATTCAAATTTTGTCAGAAACAGAGACTCATATGCCCTCCATCTAGAACGGGTAATTTTAACAGTCTTAGAATTGTTTTAATCGACCTGTTCCAGATGGAGGGCATACGGGTCTTTATTTCTGACGAAATTCGAATGGTATATTGGAGGGATATATAGATGAATATACACGGTGATATTTTTCAAAAAAGTAACAAAATGTGGGAGATATAGGCCCCGGTGCATGTAAAATTACATGCACCAGGGTGCATACTCCCCATCCTCCACACACACATATATATATATATAATATGATTAAGAATTGGGAGATTACACAAGGGTAACAAAGCCCACGACATTTATATCATATTTATGTTTGATTCTTAAAAATCAATGGGTTAATTTTTTTCCAATTTATGGATCGATATTCCCTACTTAATTGTGGGAAAAGGCTTTGTTGTTGTCGTATGGATCGATATTGGATAGAATGTGAAATTTCCCAATATCCCAATAGTATAATCCCTAAAATTGTGAATTCGAAAATCTTAACATCTCCACCCACACCACATGGCACATGACATTGCAGTACCGCCCCTTCCCTCTCAAGTTTCCTCATCCTCACCCATACTCTGTCCCTTTCCTCATCTACAACGATATCGAATCGACCAACCTCGTCTCCCCCCAGCAGCGGAGGCTAGCCAAAACGTATCAAGGTCTTCTGTGGTTATTCAGGCTTGGTAAGATTCTCATAAAGGAGTGCAGAAGATAGTTGCTTGAGATGGAAGATGATACCTGTTATAGATGCGGCTCGGCGACAGAAGACTTGGAACACTTGTTTTTCTCATGTCCCTCTTTAGTCCAGGTGTGGGGCAGGGCCGGTGTTTTGTGGCTTGCTGGATGAGATTTTCATGGTTTTTGGGGAGATTTTTGAACGGTTTGTGGCTATGGTCACGAGAATTGCGCATATCCTTTTTTGTTGGTGTGGGCGACATGGTGCGCTCGGAGTGACGTTATTTTTGGGGGCATATTTTTGAATTTTGATGCTAAGAATGTAATTGAACACTTTAAGGCGCTTTGTATATCTTGGAGAATGTAATACGTTGTAAATTTTAATCTTATTAATATACATTTTTGAGATGGGTCCCTGTCTTGGGATGCCACCGGTTCCTTTTTCAAAAAAAAAAAATTTTTCATTTCCTCATAAATTATTCCCACTAATCAATGCCAACACTACATTTTCAATCATATTAAGCTATGTATAAACAGTGCCTCAAGGATAGAAAAAATACATACCAGAGGGTGTTGTCCAACACTGAAAACAGCTATTAAGACGATAATTTTTAATTTTGAGAGATCATATGGGAGAATGGGCATCATGGTTTGATGCCATGCCATTATTTCTGTGGAATTCGGAACAATGTATGCCAACAGCACTTTACCAAGTAGTAGATGACAAGTAAAGTATGTTGTTGATGTTATTGTCCACCTTTAAAGATTTGGCTATTAAAACATCACATATATGAGATTAATTTGGCAACTGTTATCCCAGGCATTTTCTGGAACTCAAAATGTATCAGGCTTGCAAAAGGATGAGGCATGGAGGGTTAACGTAAGAATCCAAGGCTGTGATTTGGACCATGGTTATTTGTGTGGTACCATGGAAGCACTTAATGTTCCTTTAGCAGACACACCTGTAAGTGACACAAGTTGAAATATTGTCATTCTTTTGTTTCCGTCTTTCCCTATCTGACAAGAAATGAGGAGTGTTTGTCTTATTCTTCCAGGTGGTTACATTTTGGGAGGGAGAGATTGTTGACAATACAAATTACTACTTCTACACAAGCAAATGGGAAGCATCGTAAGGACCTGGATCTGTAATGCTTTATTAAAAAAAATATTTCGTAGGTTCATGCAAGACTAGTTTTTAATGGTCTGTTTCCACCACTGCAATTTTATATTTTGTCTGGTTATATGTTTCAACCTTTGTTGTAAACTTTATTGAGAGTGTACTTTTAACCGTTGTTTGGCAATTTTGTATCTTTCATCTTAAACAGACCCGATCAAGATATTATACACTGGTCAAAATTCCCTTGCTTTTCTCAGATGGCGGTAATGATCCAGAATTTTTATTATGTAGCTAAAGTATCTTCTATCTATGTCAAAAGTTGGTGTCTTGCATGTCAGAGTCAGGTGGAAGCTGATGGGGGCAAATCCTTGGACCTTAGCAGCTGTCCATATATTTTCATGGTATCGTGCTATGCCTTTCTTCCTTAGCAGAAAACCTCACTCCTTCCAATATGAAAACATTGTAATGTTGAGGTCATGTGCAGAGGTGGAAGGAACGATATTTTGTAAACGTAGGAGTAGATTGTGGGTTAACGATCGCTGGCTTCTACTATGTGTGCTTCTCATGCATCGATGGGTCCATAAATGGTTACTATTATGATCCTAACAGCAGGTTAGCTCCTTTTCATCCTCAAACTTTTACTAGTCATAAATCTGATCAAGTCAGGCTGTTTTGATATTCCTGTTTCTTGCCTGCAGTCCCTTTCAAAAGCTTGAGTTGAAAGCAAGCAACGAAGGGTGCTCTGGATTTAGCTTTTCTTCGTACCAGTTACAGTAAATCATAGACCTTGTTGATAGGCCTTGCTGATATGTAAGGAAACAGGTGCTTCACATTATGGGTTCTGCTTAATTATTTGAGAACGGAAACCTTAATTGGAAATTGTACACATACAGTACTCGTATAACTACATTTTTAATTATGATGATCTTTTTTAGCTGATGGTTTCAATATTATTAAATATGTCGCCAACAAATATCTGACGAATAGCCTTTAATAGATGTCAACAGTTTCCTCATGAAGGAAGACGTAAAGTTTAACTGCTAATTCTTCTTTTTGGAATGCATAGATGGAGTATAACTGTACTTTTTATGGTGAATAAAGAAAAAATTAGATGCTTTTATCTTTGTCAGATGCCTTGGCCACGACGTGCATTTTTAGGTACTGTTCATTTCTTCAATCAACAATCTTCAGTCACATGCCGAATTTCACTTTTTAGGGATTTTTACACCCATAACTTTGAGTAATTTCGCAATTACAATCATAACCATGCATAGTCACGAATTACATGAGAAACCTCGAGTAATGCTTAACTCTTACATGACATAATCCTGTGTTATATTTTGTTTGGGATATTCGTTATATTTGACGGTTTCCGTTAAAAAAGACGAAACTGTCCTTAAAGCTTATTTTTATTTGTAAAACATGCCATCGTTGGGCCTGGGAGGCGGTGATCGTTGCAGGAGCGTGCGACACCCCCCTTCCCGACATCGAAGCCCCGCCCCTCTCCCCCCCGTCTGAAGCCCGCCGCCGATCCTCCCCTGCTCGAAGCCTACCCCCACTCCTCGAGCAGCGCTCCTCCCCCCTCCTCCGCAGCGCTCTTCCCCTGCTCTGCCCCCTTCCTCCCCGAGCTCGAAGCCCCCCCTCCCCTCCATCCCCGAGCTCGAATCCTCCCCTCCCCCCCGCCCGCAGCGCCCGAGCCCCCCGCCGACTTGAGCTCCTTGCTCAAAGCCCCCCTCGCCCCTTCCTCCCCGAGCTCGAAGCTCCCTCCCCTCTCCTTCCTCCCCGAGCTCGAAGCCTCCCCCCGCCCACAGTGTCGAGCTCCCTGCTCAAAGCTTCCCCTCCCCTTCCTCCCTGAGCTCGAAGCTCCCCCTCCCCGAGATCGAAGCCTCCCCCCTGCAGCGCCCGAGTTCCCTGCTCAAAGCCCCCCTCCCCTCCCTCCCTGAGCTCGAAGCCTCCCCCCCCTCGTCGGCCGCAATGCCTGAGCCTCCCGCCGACCCGAATTCCCTGCTCGAAGCCCCCCCTCCCCCAATCCCCTTCCTCCCCGAGCTCGAAGCCTCCCTCCCCTTCCTCCTCGAGCTCAAAGCCTTCCACCCCCCCGGGTCCCCGTCCTGCAAGCCTCCGTCCCACCGCCTCCCGTGGCCCAGCCCCCTCCCCCCGGTCCCTGTCTTGCAAGCCTCTGCCCCTCCACCCTCCAACTCCCGTGCCCCATCCCCCTGTCGAAGCCCCCCTCCCCACCCCCGCCTCCCTCTTTCCGTCCTCCAACTCCCGTGCCCTATCCTCCAACTCCCGTGCCCTAACCCCCCATTGAAGCCTTCCCCACAACCCAACCTCCCTCTTTCTGCTTTCTGTGGAAACACGACCCGCCTCCCCAGTTGAACCACCTCCTCTAGCCCTTCCATGGAATCTCGCACACCTCCCTTTTTGTGAAAACACGACTCGATCAACCTCCTCCTGCCGAACCACCTCCTCAGTAACCCCGTGGAAGCCCCCCCACCCCCACCCCCGTCTGTGCGCCCCTGCCACCTCCGCCACCGACCTGCAACGAACATCCGCCAGCACGAATCCTGACCGCCGCCTGCAACCTTCCTGCAATCCCGACCACCGACCTGCAACGAACCTTGTTGGAGGAAAAGAGCGATCTATTATTCCATAGAACCTTAGGCTCTCTTATATAGAGAGGACCCATGGGTAAATTAAATAGTAGGTCATCCGATAAACAAAAATAGAACAAACAATACACTGACTATATAATTATCTCTACACACTTCTCAAGATGGAGCATAGATAGCAATCATGCTCAGCTTGGATGAACATCTCTGGAATGGTCATCTGAGCAATGGCTTGGTGAAGATGTCCGCAGTCTGCTCCCCTGAACTAACATGTGAAGTAGAAATCAGGCCCTTCTAAATCATATCTCTAGTATAGTGGCTGTCTACCTCAATATGTTTTGTTCTTTCATGAAAGGCTGGATTATTGGTAATGAACAAGACAACTTGATTATCACATTGTAACTGCATGGGTGGAGGTACATTTATACGTAAGTCTTCTAGTACAGCTCGAACCCACATCATCTCTGTGCTTGCTTGTGCCATCGTCCTATATTCAGATTCATCACTCGATCTAGCCACAACAGTTTGTTTCTTACTTTTCCAAGAAACCTAAGAGCTGCCCCTGAAGTAGACTTTCTATCCTTGGGACATCCTGCATAGTCTGCATCTGTATATGCCGAAACAGATAAATCTGTGTCCTTTCTAAACAACAATCCCGAGCCTGGAGAAGACTGCAGACTATGTAAAGAAGCTTACCCACCGTGAACTGGCTCACTTAACTCACTACAAAAGCAATATCATGTCGAGTTATAGTAATGTAAAGAAGCTTACCCACCATCTCTCTGTATCTTCTCCTATCAACCTCCTCAGTATCGTTGCCATATAATTTCGTACTTGGATCCATAGGAGTACTCGAGGGTCTACATCCAACCATGCCCGTCTCAACCAGCAAATCTATAATATATTTCCTTTGGGTCATGACAAGACCCATTGCAATCCTGGCAAACTCCAGCCCTAGAAAGTATCTTAGGGTATCAAGATCCTTCGTGATAAAGTGACGATCCAAAAATGCTTTTGCAATCTCTATCCTCCGAGCATCATCTCCTGTCACCAAGATATCATCAATATCTACCATGATGACAACCATACCTCTGTAAGTCTTCTGAATGAAAAACGAGTGATCCGTATTTGATCTTTTGAATCCCCGTCGTTCAATTGGATGGGACAGCTTCTGGAACCATGCCCTTGGGCTCTGTTTGAGGCCATATATCGCCTTGTGAAGTCTACACACCATATGAATTCTGCCCCTCAGCAGCAAACCCCGGTGGCTGCTGCATGTAGACTTCTTCCTGCAGATCGCCATACAAGAATGCATTTTTGACATCAAACTGAAAGATGGACCAATCACGTACCACGGAAACATATAGAAGAATGCGAAGAGTAGAGTGACGTGCCACTGGAGAGAATGTATCCATATAGTCCACACCATAAGTCTGAGTGAATCCCCTTGCCACTAGCCTTGCCTCGTGTTGATTTAGGCTGCTATCTGCGTGGTACTTTACTGTAAATACCCATTTGTAGCTAACAATAGATGCACCAGAGGGAGCGGGAACCAAGCTCCATGTACCCCGTGACTGTAACGCTGTCATTTCTTCTTCCATAGCCAACCGTCAACAGTCCATCTTCATAGCATCCTGATAATTCCGTGGTATCTCCACGGATGATAGAGCCACAACAAATTTTTGGAAGTCTCCTGTGAGACGATGAAAGGAAACCTGGGAAGCCATGGGATAAGATGTACAAGTACGTTTCTGCTTCCGAATAGCAAAGGGAACATCAAGATCATCATCCATTGCACTCGGCAGTGCACATTCCTCCTGCAAAGAAGAATCCTGCACATGTGTACTATCTGACCCATCGTTAGTAATAACATCTGAACATACTTAAGGCTTGATAGATGATTGGCGTGCATCCTGAGTAGGACCTGATCGACGTGTATAGTATTTAGGGAATGACATTATAGGTGGTGGTGGTAGAATTGAGGATGACGTTGGCATGACAATCGGGTTAGGAATGAACAGGGGTGGACTCACACTAGGAGGAGGAGGAACATACACGTCGGTATTAGATGTAGAGGAGGTCAACCTATCACCTGCAGGAGAGAAGTACATAACAGACTCAAAAAATGTCACATCAACACTGACAAAATATTTCTTGTTGACTGGATCATAACATCGGTACCCCTTCTGGGTATGAGAGTAGCCCACGAAGACACACTTGACTGCTCTAGGAGAGAGTTTGTCAAGTCCAGGAGACAACTGGTAAACAAAAGCAACATCACCAAATGCACGAGGTGTAAGAGAAAATAGATCCTTGCTGGAAAAATGACAGAGATTGGAATTTCCTCACCAAGTACAGAGGACGACATACGATTCACAAGGTAACATGTCGTAAGGACCGCATCACCCCAAAAGGAGATAGGCACACAACTCTGGAAAAGCAGGGTACGAGTAATATCAAGTAGATGATGATGTTTTCGCTCTGCCACTCCACTCTGTTGCGATGTGTAAGCACACGTGGTTTGATGAATAATTCCTCTAGACTACAAGAAATGGGAGAGAGAGCGAGTGCAAAATTCCAATGCATTGTCTGTACGAACATATTTCACATGAGAGGAAAATACATTCTGCACTTCAATTATAAGATTTCGAATAAAATCTTCTGCTTCAGATTTGTTCTTTAATAGAAAACCCGCGACACACGAGAAAAGTCATCAACAACTACAAGATAGAACCTGCGTCCTTAATGATCAGGAACACGACTAGGACCCCAAATATCAACATGGAACAACTCAAAAGGGGAGCTACTACTCCGACACTGACGACTAGGGAAGCTAGCTCGATGGTGCTTTCCCAACTGACAGGCTTCACACTGAAAAGATGAACTGAGAGGAATCCGAGGCAAAAGATGACGCATCTTCTGAAGCGGGAGGTGATCAAAACGTAGATGCCAAGTGTATGGGGAGACTGATCCGACTGTGTAGGAGGAGATGCCAACAAAGGAAGTCCGGACTAGACGATATAGACCATTTTGCTCAGAACCACAACCAATCACCTTGCCCGTTAGTATGTCCTGAAAAATAAGAGAAGATGGGTCAAATATGGCCAACACTGCAAATCTTTCGTAATTTGATTAATGGACAGTAGATTCATGGAAAAATCAAGGGCCTGCAGAACATTCTATAGACGCATGGAAGGTGACCGGGTAATCTCCCCCTGTCCAACGATGGGGGAATGAGTACCATTAGCTATTATCATTGACCGTCGTGATGGAATGTCTCGGTATGACTCAAGCCTATGTTTATCCCAACAAAGATGATGGGTTGCACCGGAATCCATAATCCACTATGAAATACTATGATCGGATGTAAAAGCAGAAGCACTGCCTGAGGTGCTAGCAGAGGTAAAAGTACTGGCAGATGCTGAGGCAACAATGTTTGAAGAGCCTCCTGGGGAGTCTGTAGATGTTTGAGGCATAATATCACGCAACCGTGCCACAAGCTCCTCAAACCTGTGATTTGACGTGGATGCCGATGGAGGTGCGACATGCTCAGCTACGCGTGCCGATGCTGGAAATCCATGCTTAGAATAGCATGTATCCTCAGAGTGACTTGTGCGATTGCAGAAAGTGCATGGTTGGCGAAAACGACCTCCCCGACTACGAGGTCCACGACCATGGAATGAAGACCGACCACCTCTCTCTCGCGACATAGCCATCGCCGAAGGAGGGAGTGTAGTAGTACTGGAGGTGACAGAGATGCGGCTAAGCCTCCGATATACTTCCTCCATAGGAGGAATGGTAGCATTGGCAAGTATCTGAGATCGGACTGCATCATACTCAGGATTAAGAGCCGCGAGCAGTACCCCACCATGGTAGCATTCCGAAAAGCCTTCTGCTGTTCATGGGTAGCCGTGAGATGTATAGTACTATAGAGCTTCTCAAACATCCCCCGTAGGGATGTATACAAGGAATGTAGTGGCCGACCATTCTGCTTCATAGTGAATATGTCATGTTGAAGCTGCAACATCTTCGTCTCATTTCGCACCTACGAATAGGTAGCTGCCAGGATGTCCCACACCGCCTTAGCAATGGGTTGATGGGGAACATCATTCGTAATCTTCGTCGTCAACGTGCCTGAAAGCCATACCTTGGCGTACGAATCATCAGCCTCCCAGGAGGTATAGATCCTAGTCTTCGCTGCCGGTTCTTCCTCGGTAAGAATGTGTTTCTTATCGTTCGACTTTATGAGACTCATGAACTGCATCGTTCAGAGCTCATAATTCGTCCCATCCATCTTGACTATTGATGTAGGACCTTTGAATGCGCCTATGGGGGGCATATCAACTTTGTTATCTGACATGATGTCGGAGACAAAGAACTATGATCCGTAGACCAATGAAGAAGTGTCTACATAATCTGGACAGGATTTGAGTGCATATGTAGACGTTACGCACTCAAATCCATGGAGAAAGAGAGGGGCCTACGAAAGGGGAATGTGCCGACGTTGGAGAGAGGCCGGGCGGTGAAGGCCCTAGCGGTGGCGGGATCAGCGGCAATGGGAGGGAGGGCCTTAGAGGGCGGCGGCGGTAGATAGAACGAGAGAGAGGGGGTGGGAAGGAGGGGAAGGGGCGACGACACCTCTAGGGCTCAGGTGCGGCAACGGGAGGAGAGGGGAGAGGAGGCGGCACCGAAAGGGAAGATGGGGGTCGACGGTGAAGGGTTAGGGTTAGGTATCCTGCTCTGATACCATGTTGGAGGAAACAGAGTGATCTGTTATTCCATAGAACCCTAGGCTCTCTTATATAGAGAGGACCCATGGGTAAATTACATAGTAGGTCATCCGATAAACAAAAATAGAACAAACAGTATGCTGACTATATAGTTATCTCTACAAACCTCATTTATTTTTTTCCTTTATTTTTTTATTTTGGCTAATCCTAGCTGTTAGATCATATATTGGTTATATTAACTAACTCATATGATTGAGTTAACATATTAAACTAACGGAGGGTTATGAGTGTGAGACGGTGTGATTATCCGAGGTTTCTGTTGTAATTCATGATTATGCAGGGTTATGATTGTAATTGCGGGATTACTCAGGGTTATGGGTGTAAAAATCCTTTTTTTTAATATGAATTTTAGGGAGACATGAAATTTTAGGGAAGGTAAAGCTCAATAGCTTGTTGCAACATTTTATTGATAGGTGGATTGCCTAAATCCTTCTATGAATCTCCACAGCACGATCTTAAGGAATGATTTCACAATATGCACTGATACACACCTATTTTATAGCAGTGCATATGAACTAATGTTGGAGTATTGTTTATATGCGTCACTTATGAGGGAGATGGGTAAATGGGTCTCTCGAGGATCCATTTACCCCATCCAATTATTTAGTCCCACATCTACCAGTTAAGAGATGTGGAGACTCAGTGGGGGCTATATATAGACCTCCACACCCATTGTATTCAGATGAGAAAGTGCAATGCATACATCACCCTTTGAGGCGTTCTCCTGTGATTTCATCCCGCTCCTTAGGGAGTAGGTTTCCTCGTTAAAATCCACATTCTTCTTGTTCTTATTACTTAATCTCTGATATGCTTCCGCATTCCTAGTTTCTAATATGGTATCAGAGCGGGTCGATTCTCGACGATTTTGTCTTTTATTTTTTGTTCGAGATTCATTTTTGATGTTCTTGAAGATCATTCTGAAGAGTATTGATATTCATTGATTATTCAAAGTTCTGTACGTGTCCTGAAGCATCTCTACCTATTTGATGCTTTCATTCCTCAAGATATGTTCTTCGATTCATATTCGAGATTACTCTATTTCAAGATCCAAGAAAGATCTAGGGTTTTGATCTCCATATTCATAATCTGGAGCATCCCAGAGTTTTGTTGTTGAAACCCTAAGATTCATGCAGATCCTTGCGAAGAGGTCTCAGGAGGGAACCTCTTCTCTAGCAACAATATGATTGCGGGTCGGTCCTCTAGCAGGCAGCAACATCTTCAAGTTCATCGCAGGACATTCTCTTTGGCGGCTTTGCGACGACTCCTTCGCGCGATCACCAGGTGCAACCCCATTTCAGGTGCACTGCGTCTCTTCTTTCAAGAGGCGGTGGCGCATGCTCAACTCCAGAGTAGGCGGAGCCGATCTGCAGTTTGGTTCCGAGTAGGCGGAGGCCCTCCCTATCTCCAGGCGATAATTCCGCCCCCGCATTAGGCGACGGTACCTCATGCATCCCCATCTCGGCGGCGGCAAGCCCCACGACAACTGTTACATCCTCCAGCCTTCTAGCTACATTTACCCAAGCGGCGGCGAGCCTTCATCCTCCTGCACTCTAGCCCGCGGTGGACCTCATCTCGTATGCCCCTCCCCTCCCAGACCTCCTCGTGAGCAGCGACGACATGAAGAGCCTCCAAGCCCCCATCGGGGGTGGCGTGATTTGAAGAGAAATGGAACCCCTACGTAGAGTTGGCCTGCCTTATAAAAAATTGAAGGAAAATATTAGAGAGGGTCAAGCCATTTTTTTCAAAAATGCATATTAGAGGCCAAGTAGGTCGTATTTTGTAAAAAAAGGGAGACAATAAAAAAATGGGGCTCCCACTGTAGTTCGGCCCAAGGGGGGAATGAAAAAAAACGAGAGAAAATTTTTGAAAGCGGCCACATTTGTGTTTTGTAGGCTCAAATTAGGCTGAAAATAATAGGCCAAGAATTTTTTCTTGCAAAAAAGGAAGAAGATGAAAAGCTGGAAAATGATGTAATCGGCTTATTTGAAAAAAGAAGTGACCACTATTAAAAAAATTGGTGAAATAGTTAAAAAATGATTGAGAAAAGCTGTGATTTTTTTGAAACGACTTATTTATAAAAAATACGAGATGAGTTGGCTATTAAAAAAAAGAAGGAAAATAACGAAGAAAAAATTGAAAAGAGAGAGAGAAGCAGAAAAAAATTGTGATCGGATTATTGATGTTTTGTCTCCCCATTTTATTGTCTTTTCCCAACTTGGTCGTTATTTGTTAGGGTAAAACGATACTCTGATGATTATTCCATAGAGCCCTCGGGTCTCTTATATAAGGAGAGAACCCTTGGGTAAATTACAGAGACGTACAATAGATAAATAGAAAATATGAAACAGTACACAACATAAATAAGTCTCTACACTCCCCCTCAAGATGGAGCATAGATATCTATCATGCTCAGCTTGGACGAACATCTCTGGAAAGGTCCTCTGAGCAATGGCTTAGTGAATATGTCAGCCGTCTGGTCCTCTGAACTGACATGAGACGTGGAAATGAAGCCCTTCTGAATCATGTCCCTAGTATAATGACAATCCACCTCGATGTGCTTTGTTCTCTCATGGAAGGCTGGATTGTTGGCAATAAATAATGCTGCCTGATTATCACACTGAAGGTTCATAGGCAAGGGGACATCAACA